>VXAX01003520.1:1877216-1908281 GCA_013399835.1 Leptocoma aspasia | reverse complement strand
TATATTTAAAAGCTCTAAGATAGATGACAATTTTGGAGGTTTATAGAGGTACTAGCAGCAGAAACTGAAAAAAAAAATCCAGTTCAGGCCATTTACTCTAAAATACTTGTTATTCTTTCCTGTTTTGCAGTTGGGAAGCTGAATTTAGGTATTAACCAATTATTTGCTATCTAGTGCATGAAATCAGGAATATGGTTCCTGAGTTCCCAGCCAGTGAGAACATCAATCAGTCCCAAGTTCATGCAGGCTGCTGATTTTTATACCTCCTTTTCTCCTCTGGGCCTCCCTTGGAGTTCTCAGTTAGTGATTCACTCAGGGAAGTGTTCTCTTCTTATCAAAAGGCTGATCACTCCCTCCTGCTTTACAAATGTAATGTCCTTTGCATGTGGCAGAGTTGGGTTGCTGCCTGCCTAGATGATAGACAAACTTTTATCTAAAACCTCTAAATCTGAAACTGGTGAGTAATACGGCAATTTTTTTTGCACGGTACCCAAACTCCAGCTCGGTTTTTGTTTGCCAAGACACTTGGCAAACAAAAACAGCACAAGCATTTGTGTTGGAACCTGGACTGTTTGATTAAAGCACTTGTCTTCTGCTGAGGTTCAAATATATGCTCTTAATAGAGCATTAACAGACTCTTAATAGAGACTGTTACAGGAGCTTATCCTGTTTCCAGGGCAGGGTTCCTGACCCTGAATTGGGCTGTGACACTTACAGATAGGGCTGCAGTTCAAGTGCTTCTTGGAGAATTTCCCTAGACAGCAAGTTAAGCCAGTTCTATGGTCTTTCTATTCTTGGGAAAATGACAGAGGATCCTCTCTGTGGGAAGTGTATATCCCAAAAAGGGGCCTCAGGACCTGTGGCCGTGAATGGCCATTGTGCCTATTGAGAGCAGAGTCTACAGAGACACAGCAGAAGACCTTAAGTGGTACTTGTAGACAGTCACAGCTTTACAGGAGTTTGGAAGATGTGGGCTTTGCTGGACTTCAGTCTGATCTAAGCCTTGTGTAGCTCCACAACGGGGAAGGAGCACAAAATACACACAAAGATCCCTCAGGGGAAAGGATGGCCATAAGGACCTCAGAAATCCTGTCTTATCTGTAATAATAGTGATCCCTTAAAAATCACTAATTGGGAAGTATGGTTAGAGCTTTATTTTAATCTCAGACTGATGTTAAGTGTGACTAACAGATAAACAAACAAGCAGAAATAAAGAGTATTTCACAGAGATGAAACTGATGTTATGTTGTCTGAAAACAGCAGATCTCCGCCCCCTAGTAGCTGTCCGTAGAGCTTTCTGAAGGCTTTTTATTTGTTTATTTCAAATTGTTTTTTCATTACATTACAGATTTGAGAGAAACTGTTGAAAAAGATCTTTGCAGCAACTTTAGCACCAAACTAGAATGTAGACATTTGAGCAACAGCAAAAAAAAAGACCAACACCACATATTTTAAGCATAAACTGAAACGTGACATGCTGATACCAATGTATTGTAGAAATAACACAGTTCAATTCTGCCTTGCAGGAGAAATATAGCTGAACTTCATTCTCCTTCCTTTTGTTACCTGCTGGCTGAAAATGGATCAAAAATTAAAGCACTGAACACCTCACATAGTTTGAATAATTTTTCCAAGAAGCTGTACAGGCATACTTTCCATAGAACAAGCACAGCAGTAAAACTCTATTCTGATTGCTGGGAACCAAGCCACAGGTTCTCATGTAAAGATGATTTTACTTGCTAACTTCCCAACACAGTAGCAGGACCAAGTTGTATATCGTCCTCACACTTTCTAATAAGGACTTTTTACTGTGGTTGAAAATAATCCAAAGGTAATACAAATTTGGCTCTGAACTTTCCATGTGCTTCAGTTGTTTAGGCACAACATACATTTTTGCATACCCATTTGGAAGTTAAATTTGTCTGGGCCATCACAGAAATGAAATCACACATTTCCTAGGCAGGGGAGACCACAGCCGGATAGAGAGACTTTGCTATTGAGCCTTTGCCTGCCTCTGCCTGATTTAGTAATAGTTAGTAGGGTCTGATGTTGGAGCACCTGTTGGGTTCCTGCCTGTTCCTTTGCTTGCTTTCTGCTGCTCTGCCCTGGAGCAAACTGGCTATGGGAACAGCTATTTACAGGCTATCAGGCAAAGTTGAGTTTGGGTGAAGAAAACCAAACATCCAGTAGGGTCTGTTCATGTAAAATGAACATGTTGAAGCCTTACAGTTCACCCCTACCAGGGCAGGATAGGAGTGGTGTTGATTTCTAGCAATATATAAGTTATTTTTTTCTATGGCTCTAGTCAAGCCATTGTTGCAGTAGAATAATAAATTATAAGGTGCTTCATTATGTCTCAGTAATTGACATCAAAACTTCCAAAGCATAATATTTATATGTTTAATAAATAGATACTTACTTTGCATTTCTTAGTAATTCAGGACAATTTTCATAATTAATATGCATTGATGCATAATTTGCATATGCAAATTCAGTGTACATGATGGTCTGAGGATCAGTAAAATAAAACTACTAACTTTTCTAGTTGTTAGTGAATGCTTTTATCAAATGTGCTAAGTTAAAGTCCCCAGAGCTCTGATTTCAAAGAACAGGATTAATTTCAGACCACATCAGGAAAAAGCACCTGATTCTGATTGCTTTCCAAGCAGAAATGATATGGCAATCCATGATCTGATGACCAAAACAGTCTTTGCAGAATTACAGCTACTTTTTGAACTCATGGAAATTTTGGGAGTGCTCCAATAAAAGCTTACCAGAAAAAGGTATTTTTTAAATTTGATGCTGTCTAAACCTTTGTTGAACATCGTATGCCACAATTGGAATGAAATAATATATTTAAAGCTAAAACACATATGAAAAAAAGATCATACACAGATCCACTGTTTTAGGGGAAAAAACACCCTTTTTCTAATCTTGCTTATTAAACTTATAAATAGTATGTTAAAATCTAGCTTAAGATTGAAACAATTTTAGAGATGAAGCATTTTTAGAGATGAAGCTTTCACATTTTTTGCAATTATGCCTATAATAGCCAGGTGGAAGTTATGGGCTTGTCTTGCAAATGACATTATGGACTCACGAATTAAAATTAATATAAAGGACAAACAAAATAGCATTGAGAGTTAATGTTTCCTAACTGAATAAGAAATCCTGTTTCAGAGCACTGTTCAGCTAACAGATTTTTTCCTAATATTATTTGTGAATTGGTGCATGCTCAGTACATACATTTGTACAGTCATAGGAAGTTGGGAAATTAGTGAACCCTGATATCCTACAGATTTGTAGGACATTCCTCATATCCTCCTCACCACGCAGGTGATGTGCAGTAGCTGGTTGTCCAGACATTGTCAGACAATGGTGTAATGGCTGAATTTTGCCAGCTTTGCCCTGAGTGTGGGTGTTAGTTTGGGCCTCCCTCCTTTAGCCAGGAGATAATTTTCATAAAACTTAATTAGCTTTTAGACCATTTGTAGTTGAAATGGTCAGCTCTGTCAGAACTACAGGGGGAGAACTGAAAGGTGGGCTTGCAGTGCAATCTCATAAGCATTTTTTCTAAAGAAAGTAACTGAACTTTCAAAGTAGAAACCACAGAAATTAAGGAAAAAAAAGAAGAAATTCAAATACTACTTTCATTTGATCTTCTTTTGCTTATGCAGTGTAATGTAATTTTTATTTAAGTGCTCCCATCCTGGCTTTCTCATGGAGATGCCCTGTACCCTTACCTGATGAACAATGGCTCCGAATTTTATTTATTCTTCTTGGCTTTTCCACTGTGTCTTACAGGGTCCCTTCCCAAAGACAAAAGCCTTCTCTTCTCAAGGTGTCCATGAAAATGAGTGTTCTCTCTCCTCCAGAATTTCATGAGGTGCTTGAGTCATCTTAAAAACAATCCCAGCTGCATAAGCATAAAACAGAGCCCTGGGAAAACCTCATTTGGGTCAAAGGCACAGTTCTCCCTGACTTCAGCAGCAGTTGGGAATACTCCATGTTTACAAAAATTGGATAAAGGAACTCAAATGCAGAACCCAGGAGAAATTAGGCAGCAACTGAAGCAAACTTAACATGGCTTGCCAGCATCACACAATGATGTGGGGAGAGCTATCATTTCTCTTGGGCACCATACAGCTGCCTTAACCATTCTTTTTATTTGTGTCTCTAGTCTTCTGCCTGTTTTGCTTCATCTTTTTCAAATTCTGCATTAAATACAGTGACTTTTTTAGAGAGTTTGAGTCTTTTTCAGTGCTTTGATTTATACTGCAACAGGGTCTTTTGTAACCCGTAATTAGCTGGGAGCTATTTGCTGATGTCTCAAGAGGAGTGTGACTTGAGATACAGTGATATTATTGTGATATAGTTGTTGTGATGTAGTTAGTCTGTTTTAAGATCAGAAACATCCCAGTAATCTGGCTCACAGTGCTGATCCAGGATGGACTCACTATGCTGGGTTGCTGGTGTTGAAAAAGTTTTGACAGGCTGACTTTGTGCCAAATAAATACAATTAACCTTGCCTTAAATCAAGTGTAACATAAATTTTGTATCAGGCACAGGAATGTGGTTGCAGGTTTACACTTTATCCACATTATAATTTTTACTTTTGAATGGTCTGATAGTACAGGGGTCTTACGTAAAAGTTTCAGTCCCTAGCAAAGAGGAACATTATTTCAGGGAACACTCTGCTGTCTTGCCCCATAACACCATGATGAGTATGGATTGTAAATGGGAAAGTTCAAGAATTTATTTTTTGCAATGGGAATCTAATTAAACATAAGGGAAACTGAAATTTTTGAGAAGCTGATAAGGCAACAAAAGAGCCCATCTAGAATTCATCTTCTGCTATAAATCTTGAAGGTGTAAAGCTTTGTAACAACAATGAAAAAAAAGTAAGTATAGCTTAGAGAAAATGAAAGCATTTCTTCCAAAAGTCATTCTTGGAAATAGCTGAATTGTTTTAGCCGAAATCTTCTAAAACAAACAGTATGATGTTCCCCAGCATGGAAACTTGAAGTACAAGTGGTTGCTCTTTGGCAAAATTATAAGCAATTTAAAACCTAAAAATAGAAAGTGACATTCAGTCCTAGACAAAGATGGCATCATGAACTCTGCCCAGCTTACACAGAAAACCAGCAAATACAACAGGGCTTCAAAGCAAATACAAGCTGTTTTTGCAAATACTCGTAAAGTGATTCTTTCTTTGAGATTAGAGGGAGTATGAATCATCTGTTTCTTACTAGAGACAGGGCCATCTGCCTGTTATAATGAATTTACATTTCTAATAGCCATTTTAGTTGTCTTTGATAACCAGCAATTGAAATTTCTGAATTGTTACTGAAGGCAACTATTTGATTTATCAGCATAATTAAGCTTCAGATAAGCCACTTACTCTGCCTTCAATATTCATGTGCATATTCTTATGAGGACCTAGAGCTTAAAACATGAAAAACCACGTAGCAGTAATTCTATGTGGGTAGAATTTTTTGTCTATAAGTCAAAAATGCCTTTTTTGAGACTGCCCCTTTCGTGCTTACGTTGCAACAGCTAATACCTAGTTTGTGGCACGGACCTTTTGCAAGACCACCTCACTGAGGCAGCCCTGATCTAACTAAAGAGCTGCTGGGCTGCAGGCCTGTCAGTGTGACACTGGGAGGTGTGCTGCACTGTCACCTTCGCTCCGGTGAATTTACATCTCCAGCACTGTGTAGCTATTATTATCTTTGATACGGGTGGGGAGATTCACTTGAGAGATGGTTATTTCTCTGAGGTCACGTAGCAAATGAGGATGTGTCTCACTCCTATGTTCTGCCTGCAGAAACCTAATTTCTAAATACCATTTTAATTTCTTTTTTTCTCTCTTTTTGTTTTCTTTTTGTTTTCTTCTTTTTTTTTCTTTTTTTTTTTTTCCTGGTGTCTGTCTGTGGGTTTTTAAGATTGCAGGTACACCTGCCACGCTCACTGCCAAGACCTGGTGCATCTGGGCTGCCGGAGGAATGGAAAATTAATGGACTGCCTTGCTCCGCATGACACCTTTGATTCATCTTACAGCAGCGGTCAGGTAAGAGATCTCATGCTCATGTAATTGCTGCTTTCTCTTGTCAGCTCTGTCATGAAGTGTGGTCTGCCTGCCTCATCTGGTGCTCAGGAAGAATGTCTCACTTCAGGCGTGGCCAGCAAAGCTGGATTTCCCACCCAGTGCTGTGATTTTACAGCACAGCTGGGTCGAGGTGCAACTGGCTGCTGCCAGCTGGGTCACTCCTGCCTCAGTTAGGTTACAGCTAAACTGACTGAAAAGTAATCCCACAAAACAGTGTTTGTCCTGTTGGTTTTGGCCACTGTGCAGTCATTTACACCTAATCAGTAGAAACCTCTGAGATGTCACCTGTGATAACACACATTCTTCCTGCTTTTATTTTTTAGTGGGGAGGGAGGATGAAGAATTGTGGCAAGTTTTTTGTGTGTAAGTTCCTTTTTCCAAGCCTTTTATTTGGGCACCAAAAAACCCCTTCATTAACGCAAGTCTGGTCTAAACTTAGAGTGTTACTGTTTTAACTGAAAAGTGTTATTCAAAACATAATTAGTGAAAACAAGTTGGTATATGCATATCCACAGTGGTCAATTTAACCCTTTTACTATCTTTAGAACTCATGTTGAAGAAATGTCCTTACTGGGGGAGAGGGTTAAAACCCAAACAGACCAGACCCAGCTATCATTGGTCATGCTCATTTTATTCACTGTAAGAATTTGTGTTGTTCAGTGTAAGAATCGAGAGAGATTCATAGAACAGCCTACCCTGGCTTTCATTATCCACAGAACTGCCAAGCACAGGCTGCGCCATGCTACAAGCTACCAGCTGTGAAATTTGTGCCCACCCAAAATACTTCTGTCTCCAAGAAGACTTCTCTTCCCTTCCTTCTGCCCCACCATAAGATGCATAAAACTAATGTTCTGACACACACCAGTTGTACACTGTGTGTCACTTTTCCTACCCAAGAAATACCATGTTAGCAGATTTGTGGGACAGGTTGTTAGGGTCTGGGTTGGGTTTTTTTTTTCAATAATGTTGTACAGAATAAACATTTTTAATTTAAGTTAAGCATATCTTGGTATCTTACCAATAGTTATGCTAAGGTCTTAAAAGACAATTTTGTATGGCAAGAAACTAGAATATCTTGGGTATTTTTTGTTGTGGTATTGTCCATAATATATAGTGGAGGAAGTATAAAGGTCTTTACAAGCTGCCCAACTATGTACATGAAAGATTGCTCCACAAATATATTAACACACTACAGCAGATACCCCTTTTAGACAGCAACTTCTGCTTTAAATTTTTCTTTCCTGAAATCAGTCTGGAATCAAGGAATCAAACAGATGCCATTTGTCTTCAAAGTCAGTACTATCTTCCCACTTTAATTTACCAGTTGTGGGATGTGCAGTCGCATGTGATTGTAGCCATAGCTCTATTTAAAGGCAGATACTAAACAATACTAAGGAGGGCAAGGGAATCCTCCTTGAAGATTGCAAAAATTTATTCTGAGTCAGCTCTGAAGCCCACCAACACAATCATTAACTAAAGATGAAGCACTGCCATTTCAGTGAAATAATCCGAGGACACACAAAGCAAAGCAAGCTTAACTTGGTGGAAAAAGCAGCAAGGAATATTAATGCACAGTTGAGATAAAACCCAGTGCTTACATTCCTCTGTGATGATCATTTACTCACCCGTCAATCAACCAAAGAAGTATTTTCTCAGAGGATTCCAAATTAAAAAGTAGTGCAGCACTTTTCCTTTCCAGGTTCCTGTTAAGCAAAATTCTTATAGCATATACAGAAGGCCTAAAATCCAGCTGGGAAACATTTGTGATGGACAAAGTTAGACTTTATCCCCAGCCCTTGCCATAGACATGTCAGACAGACTCCAGGAAGCATTTTAATAATTTAATTTTTTTTAGCAGGAAAAAATATGGAAATTGTTACAGACTTACGTCAAAACCAATTTTTATGAAATTATAATTCTACCAAAAAGTAAAACAATCTAGATAAGTAAAACCAATATTTGGTCACACAAAGATGTGTAACGACTTCTAGTGACTAGAGTGATTGTTCAGGATAGTCCTGGAACAGGCTGGCCAGGGAAGGGGTGAAGTCACCATCTGTGGAAGTGTTCAAAAAATGAGTAGACGTGGCACTTCACAATATGGTTTAGTGGCTTTAGTAGTATTTGGTTGAAGGTTGGACTTGATGATCTTGGAAGACTTTTCCAAACTTAATGATTCTATGATTGAAAAATTTCTGAGCACCCTTGTTGAGCTTGCTGTGTGTCCTCCAGGTCATCACTGAATTTTCTCTGCAAGTGCAACATTTTATTTTGTAGAAGACATGCTGCTCCAGCCACCCAAACTGTGACTGAGGGTGTAGTGTCTCTTGTGAGCTCTGTGTCTTGCTGTTTGGAAGAGTGAAGAGGAATAACTCAGATGCTGAAAGGCAGAGTAGCAGGGATGGAGAGGAGGAAGTACATGACAACACAGGTTTTGGAAGTGTGCGTGACCGTCAGCAAGAGAATACGACGAGAGCAGAGAGAGAAGGGCATTAAAAATAATTTTTACTCGAAAAGACACATACAGCTTGCCTGTGAGAGATCTAAAAAAGAGCAAGTGCTGTCCTGGGTATGAATACTGAGCAAGGAAACTGTTTCTTGCTCTTTGAGCCTTACAGTACTTAGGGGAGCCAAACTTCATGAGCATTTGTTTGTGTGCAACAAGATCGCATCAAAGAAATACTGTTTTTTCCTATTGATTTCCTTCCTCTTGGAAGAAGTCACCCTTTGGCTGCTTGCAGTGGGTGACAGTTGTTGCAAATCTCTTTCCTCACTAGCTGTTTGGGCCAGTGTGTGCCTGACAACTGATACATGAAAGATGAGGATTCAAATGCTGTTTTTAGCATCCATCATCCACTGGTTTTGAGGCAGCAACCATTTACATGCAGAAAACCTGGAATGTTTCCTGTTGGGTCATTTTCTTTACGCACGGCTGTCCCCCATGCAGATGGAGCTACCACGGGAATCTGCAAGGTTTGAATTCACTCCTTCCTCTGCTACTGACCTGCTCAGACCACTTTGTCTTTCTAGGACTTGTCTACTTCTCTTGTAGGTAAAAAAGGAATTAGAATTTTTAAAAATAATTTTAATATCTCTGAATGGGAACATTGTTGCAAAAGCTGGCATTAAGTTACTATTTAATTAAACACAACTCCCAGCTCATCTGCCTCCTCAAAATTACTATTTTCTTCCATGCTAAAATTTCCTGGATTTTATCAGCCTTAAGGTGATTTTTAACTTTCTGTTTAAAGTTTGAACCTGCGTCTCATGTATAAAACTGAACAGTTGTTTAGTGTAAGATCGTGAAGGGGTCAGAGGATGGGAAAAAGACTGAACCTATCTTCTTTACAAAATAATTATTATATTTTTATTCTCTGGGTAGTGTCTAGTCTGCAGGGTTTTACTTAGATGCAGGACTGTGCTTTTGAAGCAAATCTTCCAATTTTCTTTACTTCCCTTGTTTTGGTTGATATCAGGGAGTAGTCATAGGACAAAAATCAATTCCACTTCAGGTGAGAACTAAGCTGCTTCCTGAAGCCTGTGAGAAAAGGCACTCCAGGAGCCAACTTAACACACTCAGTCCACTGGATCAAAGCAGAGGTTTTCTGAAGTAAACATTATGAAGGGTTTATATTGAGGACTTTGGATTCTCAGCACCACTTGCTGTTTTTTACAGAGCTGTGTGTTGCACTACATTATTTGCTGAAATAGGCATTAGATTCTTGGCACAGAACTTTCCTCAGTGATGCCTGCTTTTGCTTTATCTATATCGTGACTTTGAAAATCACATGGCATGCAAAATCAGCTAATTTTGCATGAGCTATGCTAGTCAAATGCAGAGTTGCAAAGATCACATATGTATTTGGGAATGTCTCACCCATACAGTGAACATCAATTTAAATTGTGAAGGGATTTTGCAGGAATACTCAAACTTTTTAGTGTTTATGGAGAGGGATGACTTGCTAACAGACCTTAGTCCTGGGGTTTGTGCCTTTTCTTTCTGGGATAACTGTTTTGTTTTGAAGTGCATTTTTTTTTAAACACTAAAACATTAGTTTGAAGTCATCATATTGGCACTCTTGTGCTGGTACAGGTTAGTAAAGAGTCATGGCACCTCTGTATTTGCATAAGTTCCTTCACACAGGGAGATTATTACTTTGTGATGATAGTAGGCAATGTTTTGAACTCTAACTCTCTATGACCTAACACCATTTCACATTGGTCAGGCAGTGTGAATATATCTCCTGTGTGGTACAGGTGATATAAACTGCATTTCATTCTGCTGCAGTGACCTGGTGGTGCCCTGAGTGCAGCAGAGCTTGGTGCCCAGCTGTGGTTCTTGGGTCTGAATGCTTGTTCATGCCCATACACTTTTCCGTGTTCCCCTTGCTCTTCCACTCCCAGTGGCAGCAGGACTGCTGGTTTTGGACAATGCTCTTTCAAAACGGGTCAGGAAAATGTTGTAGCTTCCAATGTTTGTCCTTGCAAAACCCAATCAGCTCTTCAGTTCTCAACACAGCCTGTGAACAGTGCTGTCAACACAACAGGGGCTGGGTGTTAAAATGTGGCTGGAACACCTTAAACTCCAAATAACCCAGAACAAATGTCTTGTTGAGCCACAGTTTGAGAATCTAGGCTAAAGTTTTCCCTTATGGGAAAGAGGAATTTCTTACAGGCTCTTAACTGCTGATTTTGCAAAGAGAGTCAACAGATTTCCAGTGGATGTCCCTCCTGTGCAATTCTGCCAGCAACTGGAGCACTTGGGTGCACACATGAGTGGTCAAACAGTCTCAGAATCTGGAATGTGGTCACACAGCTTGACTTTGTTAACAAGTCGTTGGGGCTCAAAAAGCCTGATTTTTGAGCTCCTTTCTCTGAGTGAGTATATATACACACATAAACATTTAATTATAAAAAGGTCTAGGAAATTCCATGATGAAGCTGTTCTTACAGATTGCTAAGGCTGTGGGGTTAAATACTTGAAAATGAAACTTGAATGTCAAACATACTGCAAGTACCCAGTGGCAGAAATATATGGCTCAGGTGAAAATTGTGTGGCCCTAGATGTTTCCCTCCTGAACAGACTTCCTATAGAGCTTAAAGAGGAAATGATGTATATAGCTTCTTTGTGGTCTTGTAACAGAGCGCTCAGAAAAAGCTGGGGAAAGAGTTGCCAATTTCTTCCACGAACAAGCAGAATGGGATGAATAAAGCTCCCTTCCAGCAATCCTCTCCTGTGCTACCACATTGCCAATTACAGGCACACCACCTCTGACTGACATGCCAAGGCCTTCTCAAAAGTCTAAGAAGTATCAAAGCCATTATGTGGATTTTAATATTTTCCTGTTTTTCTGTCATCCTAGATGAGTCAAAAAGTTACAATTTTTTATGCATAAGTCACAGAATTTCTTTTCTTCTTCAAGTTGACACACCTGCCCAAAGAGGTCTCACTACACTCAAGTTTTCTCAAAGACAGAGGGTACTCAGAGTTGAAGTTTGTACAAGACCTGAGGCACTTGGCAAAGTATAGAAAGAGATATAGGGTAGTGCAAATGACTTGGATAACAACACCCCCCAGATTGCTTCAAATTGCATGAATGCCATGGAGAAGAATGAGCGGATCTCACAGTGCTAATACAGAAACTTCTGGACATGGAAGGGCACTGATGTTGTCACCTACATGTACCTGAAATTGAAAGTGGCTCTAGTTCCTCCCCTTAAAAGATACGGTAGTTTAACATTGCTTCAAAAATAACCCATGGAGAAAAAACTGACAACACAGAGCAGAATATCATAATGTAGGTGTGTGCAGTTCTTGATTAATAATGAAAGCTACCTTTGAGCTATTGATTGCTTTCCTCTACTAACTCTTGGTAATGGTGTGTACTCTGTACAATGGGCATGAGGTTTATGGCTCACATATTTAAAATCTGTGTTAAACCTGGTTATGCTTGGTAGTAGTTGAAAGGAAAAGAGGAAAACTGAATTATGTTTGTTTTGGCAGGCAAATTTGACAGTAACTGCAAAAGCTTTTAAACCAAAACTGAAGCTGATTTCAGTTCTAATTGTGTATATTGTTCAGGTTACTATTAGGGAAATATATTTGGCAAAAATAAAAGGCTTGATCAATTATATAAACTAGAAATTAGTTCCAAGCGTTCAAAAAATAATTTGAGAGTTTCCACAACAGTTCCTGGGGTACTACCCTTTACAACTCTCCCTCACAGGAATATTATTAAAATGGCCTTTGCACAATACTGACTTAAGGTCTTTAAATCATAAATTAATTGTAACATTTTACAGAGTTGAATTTACTCCATAAGATATTTAGACTTCTTCAGTATTCTCTGGGACAAGCATCCTGGAATAGTCTGTTGGGTTTTCTTGAGCACACAGAACACACACTCAGGTCGATGGGACTGAGGCAGTAGTTGAATATTGCAAGTAGGATAAATCCAAAAGACACATTTAAACAAGGAGAGGGTTTTAGAACTCAGAGTAGACCTCAAAGCCCAGTAGGTAAAGACTTACTTTGGATGGGGCACATGGTGAGGGGACTTGTATCATCATACCACCAAATAGAGTTATACTAGAATTGATATTTTTAACAGAATGAACTTCAGCTTCCTGGTGGAAATTTTCAGCCCACAGAAGCAAACTGAATTGTGTTTGTATGCCATTATGTTTTTTAAACATTTTTTTAAAAAACACACATATTGATCAGTGAATCTGTCTTTAAACTTCTTTTCTTAAGTTGGGCTTGTTGGAGGCTTTTTCCCATTTTAAGTACTTGGTTAATATTCAGGCCTGACCTTTCAAACAGAAAGGTAACAAGCTCACTGCTTAAAGCACACATTACTGAAACCTAGAGAAGATCAATTACCAGTTGTTTAGCAACCAGATCAATATAGTCAAACAGCTCTGATTTTCTAGTTCCATTGAAGAAGCAGACAAGGCTTCAAATTAGAGGAAAATTCTCCTATTAGACAAGGGGAACATTTAAAATGCGCTTTTGATTTTTTGCACAGTTAGGTCTTTTCATACTCAAGAGGTTTGTATTGTCTTCATAGAAAATATGTTTCCCTAAAATGTAGCCAGCCTCAACCTGCCATTTTGTCAACTGCCATTATAAGGTCAATGTTCTTTTTCCGCTATTTATTTCTAATACACATATTTTTTCACAATCCTTTCAACTGCTGTCAGTGTTGTGCCAGGTGTAGGATGTAAAATACCTACTGTATTTTTTTATTCTGCCAGTTTTCTTCCTAATTCAAAGTTATTAATATCTTCCCAGTATCTCAGCAGGCTCAGCAGAGCACAGATGATAACATTGCTAATTTAATACAGAAAATACAGGCTTGCAGGTCCCATAATTTCCAGGTGGTTCTCCAGTATTCAAATAGCATTGCTTAATCATGTTGGAGAAAAAGTTCAAGAACTGATCCTCTAAAATGTTAAGTTCTGTGTGTAGCCTGAGGGTTGGGCTTGTGACAATTTGCAGCAGAGGGATCAGAGAACATTTCTGTCTTATCTTCAGTGTGGATTTTTCAACATGCAAATCAGGACAGCAACCACTAAGACAGTTGGTTTTGATGTGGCATGTGAAGGCAAATGGATGTTGCATCAAAACTTGTGTGCTTGAAGATGTGTATTTTGCTGTTTTATGTTGTAGATTAGGTTGTACATGGAAGCTGCACAGTTGCTGGGTGATAGATCACTGACCATGATAGTGTCCTAAATGCCTTAGTGAACCCTCAAAACATGCAAAGAAATTGAGCACTGGTAGGGAAATTGTTAAATGGGGTGTAAATGCTGGGCCCTGCAAATCTGTCTCAGTGAAGTCCAAACACTGATTTTTCTCAAAAGTCCATATGCTGTAGATGACAGATGGAGTACTGAACTTTGCCTTTCAGTTAGAGACAGACTGGCAAACAGAGTGACAGTGGCTTTCATTCTACCCTTCATGGCCTGATTATGTTTTTCATATCCATTAAACACCTCAGTCTAAATAGAATTACCAGCAGCCATGTCAGGTTTGTCGTAACCTATTAATCCACAGGGGTAAAGGGGTGACTGGTTGTCAAGTATAACAAGGAGCTGAAGAGATATTTAATATTAGACACTTTCTAGGGCATTTATTCAAGAGGCTGATTTTATTTTGCATTTGAATATTCATGAAGGTAGCTGGGCTTGTGATATGATGCAGACTACTTAAGTCATCCCATGTAGACCTGCCCTGAGCAAACAATGAGATGGCAGTGAGAACCGATTAAAAAAGAAAGTCAGAACTGTTGAGAAACTCACATCCCATGTTCTCAAATACTCTTCCAGCTTCACATTATCTCTTTGTTTGTTTTTTTTTTTTTTAATAGAGTTTCAGCCTTTTTGTTTGACTTATGGCATTAGCAGCTGTTGGAAATATACACAGAAGAGATTGCCGGTGCCTTTTGACTCAGTGCAGGAAGGGCATGATGCAAAACCTTCCCTGGTGGGGAAGGAAGGTGGGGAGTGGTTTTTGATTATTTTTAATGATAACATTGCTGGGTGAAGATAGGAAAATATTTGTTCCCAGTCTTTGATCCAAGTAGCATGCCAACTAGCAGTAACAAAGACAGCTGTTAGGAAAACAGGTAGACAACAGAGCCCTATGTTGTTCTGTTTGTTTTTCTTACAGAAATGAAAAGTCTTGTTTCCCAGAGCGCAGGAATCAAATGACAGCAGGTAGCATTTTTTCATACTGATTCATGGCTTCTTCTAACTGGTGACACTGCCTAAAAGCTGCCCTCCAGACTCTTCCTCAGTGTAGAAGAGCCTGCTTGTTCTCAGGAGCTCAGTTTCTCCCCAGCTATGTGCATGTGCTGCACTCTGTGTTCTCCTTCTCCAAGGGATCTCATTCTACAGTGAAGCTCCATTCTTGTATGTGTTGTCTCATATCAATGTGCTCTACAGGAATTGGGGATAAGAACTTTAACCTTCCCCATTTACTCTGCAAATAGTGTGTAGAGGTGTGTAAAAATTCAGTGATGTAGTGTTAATGCTTCAATATCCTTACTGGGAAAGGGGAAAGTGTCACCAGTTACATGCCATTTAAATGCAACAACAGTGAAGTCCTACTAGTTAAACTTCTGGAGAGTAGTCTTCTTGTTCCTACCCGAAGCATGAAGAAGTAGCTGGCTTCCCCAGATCAAAACATGCTGGGCTCTCTTAGCACTTGCAGGAGATCTCAAGCAATAGCTGGTTTGTCATGGTCTCTCCTCCCTTTTTATTTCAGCTATGGTAAACTTCCATTTCTGCAGCATAGGTCCACTGGGGATTCAGCACCTCTGCTTCCCGAGACTTTATGATATTTTACTGCCAAGTGAAAAAAGCTGCCTGGATACAAAAGGCTGTTGTATAGTTTCTTGGGAACACAGAGGCACAGATACAAAATACAAAATGCATACTCCTACAAGCTTTTCAGATCTGGTTTGTTCTCCAAATAATATGCTGATGATCAGTTGTCATTGGTTTTTTGTTGGGTTGATTTGTTGATTTGTTTTCTGTTGGTTTGGGTTTTTTTTTTTCTGAATGCTTATCTCACAAATGATGCAACAAACCTTTCAAAAAATTAGATAAAGTCCCTTTACCACTTCTTTCAAAATACACACCTTACATTATGGCTGTGACGTCCCCGTTGGGATTTTCGATCCAACAGTAGTTTTGCATCTTGATCATCTTTCATCTGTGACCTTCATATTACTTGCGACTTGTGCCTTGATTCTTAATCAAGAGGCCCCTCCTATGGATGAGTTTTGGATCAGCTCCTGGCCCAGATGATGCTGGAGCCATGATGTTTGGATGCTGGACAGTTTCCTGAGAAGATAAACCTGGCTGGTCTCTGCATGCCTGCCCTATTTGGATAACCCCTAGAGAAAAACGGAAAAATTCCTGCCCCTTTACACTGGAGCAGGAAACTTTCATCATGGGGTCCCAAGAGATCTTCTGACACATATATTACAATTAGTCTTGTGAACCCATGGAAAGCTGCACATGCCTGTTTCAGGTATTTTGCCTGCTGATGTGTTGCAGTAAGATGGATAACTGGATACAATTGCTTGATTTGCCTAAATCATACCCTATACTTCTACATCTCTTTCTCTGCTGGTAAATTCCCTTTTAAGTCTTTGTCTTTTCTGACTGAATGTTTGTTTTCAGGAAGATAAATACTATCATTGATTATTTTGCTTTACAAAATTGTAGGTGAGAACAAAGCAGTGCTGATGGTTACCATGGGGCAGCAGGATGAGGTCAGTACCATGCATCCTGCCTGGGGCTGACCTCACTTAGTTGACTTCAGGATAAAAATTATGTTGTCTTAATTTCACTAGGCTTTTCTATCACAATTTCTTATCAGAAAATTCTGCAACATTATTCTCTGGGGAAGGAAGACCAGTGTATCACAAGGCTGAACACTTCTTTTATATTTCTCATACTCCTGAACTTTGGTTTAGAGGAACACTGCTCGGTCTACACTCCACTCTGTTTTCCATTTGCATTGTTCTCTTCCCTTGACCTTCCTTTTGCCATCCTGAGTAATACTTTCCTTTACAGTAACCTTGAAGAGAGATTTCCTTATCTGCATATATGACTAACCAGTAAGGTCTTATGATTATTATAAAGCATTTGTTGGAGGTGGGAATTAGAGCATGGAACAGGGACTGAGGAAGCCATATTTGCTCTACTAATGACTGATTAGATATGGCCTTCAGCAAGTCAATTTGGCCTCGGTTTTCAGATGTGCTGATTTAATTTTTAGTCTTTTGCCTCCAGCTTTCTTTTCTTCATTGTTTTGCAGGGAGGGAGTTACCCATGGCATGCAAACCTGCTATTTTGTTTTACCTCAAAATATGTCTCAGTCTGGGCAGTCAGAAGTAGAAGCTGGTTTCAGAAATGGTTGTGAATAGGGTTCCTTACCTATCACCACAATGAGGATGAACTCTTTCTTGCAAAATGTTATGGGTGAATGAATGTACTAGGTGGCACAGAGTTATGAGTTCTGAGAACTTGATTGTTTCTTTATGCTTTGCCTGTAACTTCTATGAATATCCCTGAATTTGTTAAAGAATCCATCATTCGGGGAAGGAAAGCAAGGTTGATTTCTTAAAGCTGAGGATTACAGATGAAGGTAAATTCACAGTTAACTCAGTATGAGGGAGTGGAAGGAATAAAATCTCTGGCATTTGCATTTGTGAACTATGATTTTATTGAGTTCTTCATATTATTTTCCTCACAATCAGCACATATAACTAAAGACAGGAACAATATATTGGAGTGAATGAAGAAGAAAAAAGTGTTTTGAAAATACCTAGGATCCATATTTTCAGTTGTCATTTGGCAGCTGCTGTCTGTCTGGGAAGTGTCCTTAACACTACCCTTTGTGGGTAGGTCAGGAGTCCTCTCCTTTGGCTGAACCATCTTTCTGAGATGCCATGCTCCATCTCCCAGCAGGAACTTGCCAAGCTGTGCTGGGCTGCACAGCTCCCACAACTTCCCCTGCCTCAACACACACTCCAGGCTGCTGGGCTTCACCCCTTTGCTGCCAGGTCCTTCCACGCAGTGCAGGAGCAGCCTGCCAGATGTGTACATCCCCCATGTGGGGCCAGAGAGGGGACCCACTGCCAGGGAAAGAGGGAGACAGAAAAGGGGCAAGAGGGGCTGACATGAGCCATCTGGATTTTTTATTCTTGATTCCCCCTGTGTCCCATCAAGCTGTCTGGACTTCCCAGAGCAGCCCCACTCTTGGGGATTCTTGAGAATCGTGGCATTAGGTTGGACAGTGAAAAAGGATATGAAAGGTCTAGCAGAGTCAGTAAAAGCAGAGTTTTGCTGCAACAGATCCAGTTTCACTATTTCAGTTTTTTAAACTGTTTCAGTTTGTAAACATCCATTTTCTTTTTTTCTTTAAAGTATCCTCAACTTGCAGTTTTGAGCCTCCTTTGGATTAAGATTGCCTGATTGGGGAGTCAGTACATGTCCCTGAGCCGTGGGCCCTCTGATGTGAGGGAAGTATGTGTGCCTCCATCCCACCCACCCTCAGGCTATGTGAATGTTAAGATGAGTTGGCCACCGTCCAACAGCTGGCAGCATTTCATAGACAAGTCCTCTAGACTGTGCTAAAGCACTGTGCATAAGAGCACTCTTATTTTACACTTTTCTCTACACTTTCATTTCTTATAAGTCACCTGTGTGTTTTGGCTTCAGTTAAGAAGGAAAAAAAATCCTGCACTTCTGCTGTAGTCAGATTTGGCAATCTCACTGGTTACTTCCAGTAATTATCTCCATGTCACAGATATGCTCTTGGTGCCAGTTTTAGGAAAACCTTCCACCTTTTTTGAGGTCCGCTTAAGGAAATGGACTCTTTAGGAAATTGTTTTTGTCTGAGAACAACCCCTTTACAAATGCTTTCACTGTGATTTTTCACAAAAGGCTGCATTCAAAATTTGAAATATGCTGATGTGCAAATAATTTCAATAGCTGACCTGCAGAATCTGTTGGCAGGGCTGCTAGAGGCAGTTTGCTCTGATTCCAGCTGCCTGCTTAATTTTGGCAGCTGCACACTTTCTGGCCCAGATGCCTGCAGTCTCTTGTCCAAGTTAGGAGCTAGACAAACTCTGTTCACTGTCCTGCAAGTGCACCTCAGCTTATCATCTCCGTGAAGAATTAGACCTAAAGGTTGGGCTTCCTTTTGCCTCCCAAAGTTATTTTAAATGGCCCCAGTAAAGCTGGATCAAGGAGGTACAGTGGTGGATGTGGCTGCTGGAGCCTCACTGAGGAGGGGGGCGATCGCCACCTTGCCTTGTAAGGGTATCTGCGGCCGCAGAGCGCTGCAGCCATCCTGAGCAATCACAGGAGGCCTTTGAAAGCAGCCAAGCACACAGGGCAGGTCCTCTGGAAGAGCATATGCTGAAGCAGATATTAAGGCCACACCGAGGACCACTGAGTGCAGTGTGGCGGCGTTATGGCAGGAGATTGCTTCCAGGACACAGAATGTGAAATTCTTAGGTATGGCTTACAGTGTTGGTGTGCCTCTCTGTTTCAAATCCTCACACCTCTGCCACAAAAATATTTTTAGAAGTTTTGCAGACTTTTTGTAAGTTACTTTAAAAGTAGGTCTTTGAAACAAAGAGTTTTTAGAAAGACTTTCAGACCCAAAGAAAATGAATGTATGAATTAGGTACCCTAATTCATACAGCAAAGAGTGTGAGCTTTTTAGCATTGTTCTGCTGCTATCATAAATGATGTTTCTGACATGTTTTGAGGGCTCTGCGTGTAAGACTGCAAGTTCACTTACCACTTACTGACTTGGAGGTCCAACCCATCTTTCAGTTATCCTGTGACTCTGCTAATGCGGTGACATGTCAGAGGAGGGGAGGAGCACCCACAGTGTTAAGTTACCTGCACATATGGACATACATCTGTACATCTGTTGAGCCACATGAACATAACCTCTCTTTGGCAATGCGTTGCTGTGGTTTGCTCTCCGGGTCTGGCACTCCCAACACTGAGTGCAGGCACGAAGATGCGGTGCTGCCCCGCGATTATGTGGGGGTCTGGCACTGCTCCTGTGGGACAAGAGGTAGAGGGTGAATGATGGAGACAGTGTATGGCTGGTGAGAATAAGCACTGACCAACAGAACTCAAGGACAAGGTGTGAGGAACAAAGACCACCCTTTTCAAAACAAAAGTCATGCATTGTTCATGCCAGGTGCAGTTTTTTCGCAGTTGGCATTGGTGGCATTGCCTTTGTAATGGCAGCTACCCAGACAGATCTGGGATCCAGTTGGTAAATGGCATGAAAGGAAGTGCTTGTGGCTCATGCAGTCTGGTGTTTTGTGTTCCAGTGTACTTTGTGTTCCTCTCCTACGTGGAGCTTTCCAAGCTCTAACCAGTGACATCTGACCTTGGTATTGCTGTGGTAGTCCCCTGCTGCCCCAGTACCCAGCTTGTTTTCCTCTTGGAAAGCTCCATTTTGCCTGGAGGGATGGCTCAGCTGATGAGGCAGCTGTTCTACTGTGGCAGATTTCAGCCTGGTGCTATTAAGGAAAAAAAAAATTAAAAATTGGTTCCAGTTTATCCTAACCATCTAAGTCCTAAATTGAGGTGGTTCGGCAGCTGCCTCAGGGACAGCTGAGCTGCCTGTGCAGAAGGAACAGAAACTTCTCATAGAGAGGCAGCTCAAATTGATAGTTAAGGGCAAGAGTAATTACTTGTGTCATACTTCTGTCTCTGGGTGCACAGGTTGTGTGGCACATCTCAATATAGCAAAGGAAATTGGAGTTGTGGGAGATGTCCTTGTGAGCCTGTAACAGAGCATTTCTATGCCAGTGACAGAAAAGAGAACATGATGAAACATGCTGTTCAAATGTTGTAGGAAAAAAGCTATATTTAGCTGCTCTAAAAATTGCTAAGCATCAGACATGAGGGAAATGGCTGCGGCAACCTACGCTCCTCCAGTGTCACCTGTTGCAGTGTTTCTTAAGTCTAGAAATATCTATAAAATAAGTAACATAGCAGTTAAAACTTTCCCAGAAGAGGTGTAAACAAACTAAACTCACTGGCCGAAACAGCTATTACTGAACTATGAATTGACCTTGAGCTGTGTAGATTTCGCTGTAATGCAAACCATCTGCACGCTGAAACAATTAAAGCCTTCACATCTCCTAGGAGTTTCCTTCCTCCGATTATAACTTATGTGCTGTGGTAGAAACACAGAGGTAAACAGCTAGTTAGAGTGGCCCTCTGTGTCTGTGTGTCTGTGTAATTTTATGGTGCAGCACATACAAAACTATTTCCATTTGAAGTGGCAGCCAGCTTTCAAGTAGAAAATATAGCATATGCTTGGTACCAAATGCTGGAGTCATAGCTTGTAAGACAGCCTGAGTTAGACACATCTGCTTTGCTCCTCTGCTTCCCTTCCCCCAGCTTCTTCTTCAGATGTACCAAGTTTTCATGAAGCACAGGTCATGCTGGAGAGGCAGCATGTAAATACAGACTGCTCCTGTATAAGGCCCCTCTGCATGTGCTCAGCTGAAACCCCTGCCTTCTGTAAGAGCAGTACCTAAGTGCACCGAATCTGGGCTGTGTCTGAAGTGAAAGCCTTGGATAGCAATTGCACATGATTTTATAAAATTTTTATTTAATTTACAGCTACGTTGGTTTCCAGAAGTTCAGAGTTTTAAACACTCTTTAAAGCCATAAAAAATCAATCTACAGCCATGGCATTAGAGTTTGGATGTTGCTGTGGTGGGAAAATACCAGAGATGTTGCTCCTGTAGGATTGATTGCTGTACAATTTGCTGTGTCCCACAACTGGCAAAGTTTCATATTCAAATCTCTGCACTATAAAACCTCTATTTAACACATTCTTCCACTGTTTATGTCCATCCAGATGACAACAGCACTAAAACTGCACATCTTCCCTCTTCAGTCACAGAAAAGAGTAACCATGCAAGCTCAGTAAAATAAGAAAATAAATTTATTTTGTAGGAATAGGGGTTTTTTTTCTTGAAAAAGATTTTAGACACTCATTTTTAGAAAACATTAATTTAGATTAACATTCTAGACAATGTAAACATAAGCCATGTAAACATAAGACTGTAAAATTAAAATAATTAAATACTTTCTTTTAAAGTTAAGTCTGAAAAATAATGAGTAGATGCAGCACGGTTCTGAGCCAGCCATGATTATTTGTCTCTGTGGGCAAAGGCTTCCTAGGGAGTGACCTCTGGCATCTGGCCAGGTCCCATAAAGCACCTCAGGTCCACATTTCTCAGAGCAGGCTGTGTCCTACACGCCTGTATGTGTGGACTCCGGATATGGCATGTGTGTTTTATCCGTTCAAAGTGCCTGGAAAACATGAGGGGGGGCTGAGTGGGTGACACTGGCTGGGATAGTGTAAGAGGATGGTGAAATGCAGAAAAAGACTGGGGTGCTCCACGCTGCCATGATGATGTGATTTCTGGTGCTGACTACCCTTGGAAGAACCTCTAGGGTTTGTTTTGAAGGAAATGTATTGATTTGCTGTAAAAGAGGGCCCACAAATGAACTAACATGTGAAATAAGATTTTCAGAACACCAGACCTTGGGGCTGAGCTGGGAAAGGGAATTATTTGGCAGTGTTGGTTCAAGTCCTCTGAATTCTAGGTCATGTACATGTTATGCATAAAAGACTACCTATAACAAACAGACAAAAGTATATCAATTGCTAGATTTATAGTTTCCTTTGTGACCTGACTACTGGCCCATGTTTGACCTCTGCTCCAGGCCAGAGAAGTAATGAGGGTCTTGGTCATGGTTTGGGTGAAGGGTTTGCAGGAATATGTTAAGCTTGAGGCAGTCAGTCATAAAAGAGGCATTTCCCACCTTACAAGTACATGCCTTTGAGACCCAAATATATTCCCTTTGTGTTTATTTTTTATAACATCACGGGGATTTTGTTAATGAAACAGATAAAAATAAGTAATGTCAACTCCCCTGCATCAGCTCAGGGCTCAGGCTCTGACCTCCTCACCCACTGCAGGGCCAGATGTGGCAGTCTGTGGGGGCATAAATGGCTTCTTTCCCTCGGGGTGGGAATGGTGCTCCTACTGCATTTAAGTGCATATGTTGGTTTTTCTCCCTCTGGTCACCTCTTTTTTTCCCCCAAAGTGCTGTCTGATTGATAAAATGTAGACAGAGGAGAGCAAGAGCCATGCTGAACTAGGACGCCTCTGGCAAGGCTACCGCCCCGTGTGATCTGCAGCTCTGCTGGACTTCTTATTGATGCAAAGCATCCACTTCCTCCCTTTCTCTTCCCTCCATATGTTAAATCTCCAAAACTGAGGATTTGCGATGCTGTGTGCACATCATTCCATAATTTTGAAAGAAAAATAGAAGCACCATATTTTCCTTTTGTTTTCTCTTTTCTAGTTCTCCAGTATCTTCTCAGCCCCAATACATACGCTTTCCTTAGCTGCCTTTTCACATAGATTACTTTTAAAATTATTTTCATTTCTAATTTTTCAGTATGTTTTTCTCTCTAAATCTTCCTTCAAAATTAGAAACATACATCTCAGCTTTCCTAAACGTGCTCTTTTTCCACCCAGAAATCTCCATAGATATTTGTTTTGGAATTTTATGGAATTCTGGTGAGGAAAATTTATTTCTATTCTAAAATATTACCTTTTTAATTTGGGTTTTACTTTGCTGACTTGCCTATTTCTTGCTTCCAACTTTTTCCACTTCCTGCTCTCCTGTCTCTTCTTCAAACTGTCTTACTTTTTTCTCCCCCTTCAACCGTGCTCTCTCAGTGAGGGACGAAGAGTGTGATAGCAAAGATGAGAATCAGAAAGGTCTTGGGCCAGTGAATGGGACACAGACCAAATATGAAAGGAGTTAGTGAGATTTAGCTAAGAGAAAGCTTGATTCAGGGCAAAATTTTCAAAGGTGGTCACTCCTGCTGAAAATGTGAAAAATGTTGGTCTTGTGCAGCGCTGCAGAAGTGCAGAGGGCAAAGCCCAGCTACCTTGAATTAGCAGCTGGCTAATTAGCTGGCATTAGCTCCTCCCATGGCCTGCTGGGCTTGTGAGCTGGGGAGGGAGCTGGCAGGCAGAGCAGGCAAGCAGGGCTGCCCTGCTGCAGCTCCCAGCATCATTTCAGCAGGCTGGGATGGCTCTACAGGTGCAGGGAACTGCACTGCAAGTCGATTTTTTTCAGATTTTTCCAGCTAAGGGTGGACTGGATGGATTAGGCAGGCATTTCAGCAAACAAGTTGCCAGATCTATTACCCTGTCAAACAGCACTGTTTTTCTGGGAAGGTTGTCTTCACAGGCTGCTGTTGACATGATTTACTAGAAAGTCCTAAACTTGTGTGGGCAGCTTCAAGGGAGTTTCTATGATCTATTGCAGTCAGATGTATTAAACAGAGCAAAATGTCATCTCATACACAGTATGACAAGACAATTTTTAGTTCTTTGTCTAGGAAATGATAATTGGGATGTGATTCCCAGACCAGAAGGCCCCTTCCCCCACCAATTCACCAGTTTGAGGACAGATGCTGGGAATCAGATTGCAGCTACAGCACATTAGGGCTCACATTTTCGTGGCATCCACAAAGCATGCTCAGCTTCCACAGTTGTGGTTTCTATACTTAAAACAGAAGGTCCTAGTTAATTTTACTGCCCTGAGTATTTTTATACACTGTTAGCAATTAGGAACTGAATTAAAAGTAGGAGAATGTCTGTTTTCCGTACACTTTGTTATAGAATATTTCCTTAAGATTATATTCTCTTGTGTAGTAGTTCTACTGCTCACCCTGGCAAGGCATGGGTGCCTGCAGGGAATTGGATGACAGCACTCCCAGGCCTCTGAGCTTCCCTTATGCCAACCTCTGCTTATTCTTATGTCTGACTACTCACATCAATGGGACTGTGTGAGTAAGGATGTTTATTTACCTGTTTATTGCGTTGGAGTTTCTGGGCTACATCTGGGTCCTGATAGACTTTATCTGACCTTGTTGGGCTGGCTACAGCATAAGCTAAAAAGGCTATTGCTGCAGGGAATGGGTTGCCAGATGGAACATGGCTCACACCTTTGAATTCTTACTAGTATTGACATATCCCTGATCCAGCCTTGGAAATGAGAGTGAAGGGCAGGGCATTTCTCACTTCCATGCATTTGCACAGCTCTCTGAAGCCCTCTGATTGAACATATATCAGACATATGAAATATTTTTTCATAATTTGTATTATAAAATCTACCTTTTTGGATCTTTGACAAGAAAGTACCTGTTTAATAATGCAGTCTATAATCAACAGGAGAGGAAGAAAAGAAAATTGCTAACAAACCTGTCTGTTTTGGAGAGCAGTTCTGGCTAACTGGGATGCAAAAAAACTGATAGGAAAATGCACAGCAGTACAGCAAAGGACTGCTTTATCAGTTTTATCAAGATCCTTTCAAAGGCAATGGGATTCTTTCAGTTGGTCCCAGTGGGTTTTGGGGCAGGGCAGGATGTGGGAAGGTGGGTGCTGATACCACATGATGAGACCAGACTCCATGTCAGTGTCTTTGAGCTGCAGAAATAGTCCCTTGGGGAGGGTAGTACTTGTAGTCTTATCCTGGCCAACCTTGAGTCATCTTGCTAAGCAGAATTGATGACATTATCTGTTTGAGATAAAAGGGTATAGAATATTCTGGAAAGCTGTTAGACTAACACAAGGATGTTGGTAATTCCAAAACTGTCAAAAAGGTACAATTTTATCTTTAGGTAGCAACAAGATAAAGAATCCTCCAAACTATGTTTGAAATGATGAATAGCTGTATTGATTTCAGTCAAACTGTGCATTTAGGTAGGTGGCCACATGTTTGCAGCACCACAAGAAAGGAGACAAGCACAATCTTCTTGTTCTATCCACATTCTTTCCCCCTTCAAACTGATGTAGGTCTGACTGCTCTGAGCACAACCCTTGGGATGGGAAAGGTGAACTTACTCTGATTTCTGTTATCTTCTGACCAGTCCAAATATGGTAGATGAAGAACAGAGATCTGATGAGTGACAATGTGCAAACATGTAAGAAAGCAATTACACAGGTTATTTTTAATTTCTATCTATCCTGTTCCTTTTGAGGATTTTGGATGAAAAGTTGCACCAAAGGGGCTTAAGGTTTGGGTAGAATCAAGAATTTGAAGAGCCAGAAAAGGATTCCTGATAATGCTGTCTAAGGTTGTGACTGCCATAACAAGTACTTGTCCCCATGGCATTTCTTCACCAGGAGATGGGGAGAGGCTGTTTACCTGGCTCCTGTTTGTTTTCAGTTTGCACTCATGTGCCTGTGTGGCTGGAATGACCTTGTTTGAATTAACAAGTTGCTGGGATATGAATCAAAGGATAATTGTCACTGCTGCCAGTGGTACTAAACAGACCTAAGCTATTAATTCAAGACAAATGGGAGAAATGAGTAAACAGAAAGTTTACTGGTATAAGGAAACTACAGGCTTGAGTGGATGTTCTATGTTGGTTGTATTTCAACTTTATTGCTTTCCTTTGATCATTTGAAATTACTACTGTTTTCAGCTGGAATGTAGAAAAAACTAAGCCCACACGATTAATTATTTATTCAGATTTTAAAGGGACAGTCTGTTACAAACTGTCTTTCTTCCTCTGCAACTTGTTTTTAGGACATATTTTTGTTATATGGGCATAACTTAAATAACTAACATAATGGAATAATTATATTTCCCAGTTAAATGTGTTACACAGAAGCCAAATCCAATGTGCTATTTGGTAGGAACCCCTTTGAATTTCACTCCTAGGCATACCTTAAGATTTAGTATGTCCCATAGGGACTAATCATCAATAAAACTACTGGGGTCGGGGACAGGGTTTGCAAAGACATATGAAGGCAGAAAATGAGAGGGGGGGAGAGAGACTCACAGCACCCCAGACATAACCAAAAGGGTTTCTGAAACAGCCAGGGGCTAGGGGCATCTGGCAAATTCATAGCAGCTAGAATGAAATACTGCTAGGGTCATTAATGAGACTCTTCCTGCAAAGCACTGGTGAAACTGGAGGGATACTAAAGCAGATTTAGGGGGCGTAAGGAAGTTTAGTCCCTGTGATGACCTTTCCTTCCCACAGCCCGTGTCCTGCTTCCCTTCACTGCTCCCACCCCACAGGAGGCTGCTGCCCACAGCTGTGGGGCCAGCACTGGTCCTGCTTGCCAGAGCATGCAAGCACCCTTGCAGGATTTCAGCCAGGAGAGACTGAAAAGGGGATGTAGAAAAGGAGGAATTCTTCTCTTGAGATCTCCACATTATTTTTTAAATTATAATAGAAATGTAGTCTTAAATGCTGCCACTGACCCATGCCCTACCTTGCTTTTTCCTTCCCTGCTCCTTTGACCCAATGCCTTTTGATGTAGTCTGGCACAAGCCTGGAGAGAAGACCAAGGCTTGTGTACAGAAATGAGCATCTTGGTCCCGAGCCTCAAAGCAGAATTACTGGCCAAGTGAATGTTTTGCAGCTTTCCCATTTCAATGAGTCCTCCCAGTTTCTCTGTCAGAGGGCTGAGGGGATGTTTTAGAAACATGTAAACATCATCCAGTTGGTAATGGAGTTAATGTAAACTCTATAGGATGTTTTATCAGTTGTCCCTTTGTTTAGTCTGGGAAGCAGAAGAATGGAAGGAACAAAAAGAGTCCTCAAAAACCCAAAAGGTTTCTCTAAAAAACCAGCAATGAACTATTCTACCTGTGTTTCTTTTGTTAAGAAACAAATGGACAGGGTTAAGGATTCAAAATGAGATGTTAATAAAAACTTTCTAACTCAATAAATAACTTAAACACTGGATGGGATGATCTATAGTGGAGGTGCTACAGCACCATACTGTGTTTTAAGAACGGTTTAGCTAAAGGACTGTTAGAGATGGTGTGAAGTACTTGGTTATTCTTCAGAGCAGGAGATGAATTGACTGAACTAATAATCCATGTAATCCTGTTCAACCATACTTTCCTATGGTATTTTGGTCACTTCAATGAAGTGATATTTTAATACAAATAAAGCAATGAGCTGCAGGACCTTGTGAAGCAATCCATCTCTATACAATTTGATGTCTGATTCTAAGGGTTATTTCAGTTATGGTAGTTCAAAGTCCTAATTCTAGCCCGATTCATAAAACTATTCACACCTGTTTTGCCATTTAGGAAGTCAGCTTTCACTTCTTTGGAAGCTATGCTTGATATTTCATTTCTCTCAGCTGACTCTTCAAAATCACTAAGTGATTTAAAACTGAATTTTATCCTAGAAAGGAACAGTAATTTAAATTATTGTTTTTCCTCCTACACAACAAATCAGTGTATGTGACACAGGTTATCTTTGTGATTGCTTTTTATTCATATTTTATTCATGAGATTCTTGCTTTGAAATAGAGCGCCTATTACTATTTTAGGTTGTGTTACTTGAGCCACCACTTTTAACTGGCTACATTTTAAAAATACTGTGAAATTCTATCTATGTCATCAAGTTTAATTAAAAAAAAAAGTTCATTCTCCTTTTCTTCATGGGTGCATTTGTAGCACTAGTTGCTACTTGGACTTAATGATTAATCTGAAAAAAAGCATCTCCCTCTTCTCTTCTTGCTAACTGCTTGTGTGATCTTGTCATAACTGATTGACAGCTTAATTTCTCATGGGATTGAATTATTTCTCAGAAGGACTGATTGAGAGCCTCGTAATGCTCTGTTTCAGATCTCACTCCTGTGCCATATTTTTTGGCTTTTTTTTTTTTTACCTAATCATTCATCCATAATTCTCCTTAAGAACAAGTATGCTTTCAGAAAGCTTATTATTACCTTTATCTTGAGACATGGCTATTTTTATTTTCATTATGAAGTGCTGTTTGCATTTTCTTTGTTGACTATTTAAGAGGCCTGTCAGAATAAACAAAAAGTAGTGCAAGAGGTATAGAGGTTTCAGTGCAGCACCTAACAAAGAGCCTTGAATGAATCTTACCTAGGTAAGATTAAAAAGTCAATTTGAGAATGTGGAAGAGTACTTGTCAGGGGATAGGAACCTTAAAAATATAGGCAGAGAGTAGCCAGGGGACAGTAAAATCTACAGGGGTACCAATTGATCTTTAAGTATCACCCTTGAAAAATACTTGGCTTTGGGTATGTTACTTTCAAGCATCAAAACCTGAAAGGCATCACATCTGTTTGTACCTTGATGTGAATTGTTTGGTTCAGTGCCACGTCTGAAAAAAATTGAAGTGAAAAGTCTGTTGTCAGAATTAGTAGGCTTAAAAACTGAGCTATAGTGGAGGAGTGAACTCATATTGGAAGACATATCCCAGAAAACTTAGACGCTTTCTTCATCGTTCTTTGTTGCAGCTAGAGAAAATGATAACGTGAATTTGGCGTTATCAGTATAAATGATGCTTTACAGATGAGGTGAATGCCATGCCTTGCTGCCAGGGAATATATAAACTTGAGCTCAGGACTTGCAACTGATCTTGAACAGATGAATTTGAGCTCTGTTGCAGCAGCTTATTGTTTCAATGATCCTCTTTGCCAGCTTAAAGTTCCACCCACACACTATCAGGTTTGAGACTGCAGCCAAGCAAACAAGCTATACACACAGTGTCCCTTGTTCCTGGGGAGTCCATCAAGCGTGCCAGCAGATAATATATAAACCTTTGTAGTTTGAAAACACAAATGCCATTTTTAATCACACCTGAACCACTTAAAATCTTTCACCTTAGCTGTGATCATGGACAGGGGTGTTTTTTCCAAGAGTTTTGTAAACTGGAGTCTCGAAGAGGTTCAGAGGCATGCCCAGCAGATCTCTGGTGTGACTTCCTTTTGGCATGGGTCTGGGCTCAGCGAGCCAGGTAACACAAAGCTCATTTGTCTACAGCAAGCATTTTAATACATTTTAGTCGCATTCAAGTAACTTGGCATTCAACTTAAAGCTATCTTGCATACCACGGGGCTTTACAGTGCCAGCAAGTAGGCTTGAGAGCTGACACATCTGCATCTATTCTGTTAGACTCAATTATTTGTTTTTAAAAGCTATGCAACCTTCTAATCTGCCAGATGCCAAACTCCACATACGAAAATCTGGAAGAATCAGAGTTGATGGGAAAGTAAGGACTTAATACCTCCCAAACTGACTGACTGGTTTTAGTTCTCAGTGAGTTGTTTAGCCGGTTTTGAGGTGACTTTATCAATATGTAAGGCATACCCGGTCCAGGAAGAGCACCTACTGGCAGAAACAGACCCAGTCCCCGCTTGGGATAGGAACAGCCATGCACAGCAGATGAGGAGTGTGTGAGGGGCCAGCGAAATGGGGAGCAGGAAGAGGGAAAGGAGATACTAGCTAATGGTGTCCCAGATTATATCTGTATCTGAGTACTGAGACCACGGGAACTGATGTGTAAATGTGCAACTTCAAATATGTTTAATCTGAGGCTGTGCTGTGCTGAAAGGTATCGCCTTTCTGATCCCTATGTCTCGGGGGTTTGCTCCGGCAGCAAGTGGCTCACGTGACTCACTTGCCCCCATGAGACCACCGCTGTGGCACAGGGGACAGCAGGAACGCCGGGCTAAGGGCGTGCAGGAAAGGCAAATCTGCTTTTACGGGCAGCTGCATAGCTTTAGGAAGTCGTACCTTATACCCAGTATCCTGTTGGTGACAGTGACCAGCCTGAGATAAATTAAGGGAAGACATGAGATTCTGAGACAGGTAATTACAGAGTGATCCGGCCTTCAGGCATTGTCTGTCATTTCCCCCAGTAGTGATGAGTCTGATGTTTCCCCTGTGTCTTATCAGGACTTTTGTGCTTTAAATATACTTTCCAGTTGCAGATCTGGATATTCTTGCTATCTGCACACATATCTAATCCCTGGTGAGTCTTCACAAGTCTCCCTCCTCCCTACAACCTGGGGCGATGAATTCCATTGACTTAATAGTCGGTGTGCTGGTGATGGTGCGCGGAGCCGGGCACCGCGGCGGCTGCGGAACTGGAGGCTGTGACTGCCCTGCGCGGTCGCGAAGCCGGAATTCATGGATTGCTGGAAGAACTGTAAGGGAAAAGCTCTCCCCACTATTTTGCCGTCGGTCATTTTTTAAATGACAGTGCATGGAGGAGTGAAATTAGGTAATTATTAGGGAAAAGTTTGGGAACTTCTTACTTCAGCAAGGCCCCCCTCGGCTGCCTCGTTGCTGGTAATGAGCACGGAGGTGCGGAGGCGCCGGCACGATACGGGGAGGGAGGGGGTCAGGCCTCGGCCGGGTGCGCGCCGGGGGCACGGGGCCGGGAAGGAGCCGCCCCCACCCCTCACCTGCTGCCCGGGCGGCGGGGGCGGCGCTGCCCGGGAACTCGCGCGGCAGGAAGGGAGCGGAGCGAGGGCGGGAGCGGGGCCGCCAGAGCCGCGGCTCCTCCT
>VXAX01003520.1:1797570-1877181 GCA_013399835.1 Leptocoma aspasia | reverse complement strand
GGCTGGGCGAGGAGCGGCAGCGGCGGGGCCCCATGCGGCGGCCGGGACGGCGCTCTCCGCCGCCCGGCCCCAGCACCACCAGCAGCCCCCGCCGCCGCCGATGACCTGGACCAGCAGCATGAGCAGCGGGTACAGCAGCCTGGAGGAGGAAGAGTCCGAGGAGTTCTTCTTCACCGCGCGCACCTCCTTCTTCAGGAGGCCGCCGGGCAAGAGCCGCGCTTCCTCACAAGTGAGTGCCGGGCGCCGGGCAAGAGGGGCGGCTGCGCCGCGCGGGGTTGCTGCTCCCGGGCCGGGCCGGGCCGGCTCCCTCCGGCTCGGCCTCCACGTGTCCGCCGCCCCCTCCCCCACGGGGAAGGACCCGCGGAGCCGCCCGGGCGCCGGGAAGGAGCGGGGAGGAGGCGGCCGGGAAGGGCTTCCCTCGGCAGGCTTCCAGCGGGGCTCCCGTGCGACCGGCGGTCACTGGAGGGGCCCCCGCCGGCGCGCCCCTCTCGGCAGCCGGGCTGAGGGACCCGCACTGCCCGGCGGGCAGCGATGTGACCAGAAATCGCTTGTTTGTGCGGTGAGTGACCGCGCTGTCGGCCCCGCTGCCGCCTCTGCCTCCTCGCTCTTAAGGAGCTCATTCCGAGGTGAATGACAGCCTCTTCAGCTGGTTTGCTGGCAGGGAAAGGCCCTCTGAAGTGTTTAAGTGGCTTGGTTTAAGCATTCAGGCTCAGGCAAGTGGGGCTTTGAGGTGAAGAACTGATGAAATACAAAGCAAAAACTCCGGAGCAACCCCTTGTGTGGGCAGCGTTGAAATTCAGTGGAGGACCTGTCCGAGCCAGGGTAGTCATTAAACCATATAGGGTAAACGTCGCACTTCTTTAGCTAAGCAGTCGATCCCCTGTCATTTCTCAATTTCCAAAGCACAGGATCTCATTGTAGGGATGGCTGGTGCCTTTGGAAACTATAGGCTACCGAGCCTGTTCTGTTTATGCTACTTCTTCATCTGCTCCCACCAGCATCAGTGCCTTCTTTCTGTTCAGCGTCTGTTTCTTTCTACAAACTCTTAGTAGTTTTCCTTACTGGATTTCAGTGTTAGTATTACTGCTGCTGCGGGGACCTGGTTATAAACTTGCTTTTGAAAGCCTGGATATGTCAGCTGCCCTCTGGTCCACCTGTGGCACTTGTCAAAAAACATCATTTGTTGCCCACAGCCATTCCTGTAGGCTGTGTTCTGCTGCAGAAAGCCAATCTTGGTTTCTGTTTCTCTGAGGTTATTTGTGATTTGCTTAAGACTGAAACCCTCTAGCTGCCCCTCAGGAAACTCCTGCTCCCGTTTGAGGAAGTGCAAGAGCTCTCTTGAGCTTTAATTTCCTTTGCAAAGTCTGGCAGGGAGCCTGGGCACACCCTCTTCCTACACCTGAGCTTGGGCACTTGGAGCAAATAGGTTGGGACCAGCTGTGTATCAGGTCATGGCTGCTTCTCCAGGGTACTTCTCTTGACACCTCTCCTCAGCGTTTGTTTTTGTCTCATCCGTTTTGAGTTTCAGCCTCCCCCTAACCTCAGGTGCTCTCTGGAAGCTGTGGAGTGTCCTTGAACTTCATCTGGTAACCTATTTGGCCAGCAGTGGCTGCCACCTGGCCCTTAGAGAGGAGGATCCTGATGTGACAGTACTGTGGGAATAGCTACCTAACTGCTGTCTGCCTCTGTGTAGCTACTGTATCGTGACATGTGAGAGGGTCCATGTCTCAGTTCAGATCCCAAAAACGTACACATCTTTCTAATGCTATTGTATGAGTTGTGTTGCTAAATATTAGCTGTATAAGTAGTAAATTGTGCAAATGTGTAAATTGTTGTGTGTGGTCTTAACATTTCCAAGCAAGAGGGACTGGAAAAAAACCAAAAATCCCATAACTAAAATTTTATATTCTGCTTTAGTAATGCTTCCCAAAAGAATACCGCAGTGAGATGTTGCAGGGTACATATTTAAATATGAATTTACTAGGCTGGAACAAATCCATCTGTATTGCTGACTCTGCAGCATCAGAAATACTCAGCTAGTATTTCTAATCATAAAGTTACTACCAGTTGCTCTCAACTAATGATTTATAGAGAAAAGAAAAAAAAACCTCCAAACAATGCTGAATGTAGATTTCAACAGTCATGTGGCCTGTAAGAGTGAGTTTTTCCTTCCAGCAATAACAGTCATAATAAGCGTCTTTGTAGGGATGAGGATGTTACTTTTGGTTTGTATTTGAGGTTTAGTTAAAAAATGCATACTATGTCCCCTTGAGCGAAGAGAAAAGAGGGGAGCTGATAGTTTTTGTTTCTGTGTCTTTCTCAACTACACAAATATTAAGTTCTGCAGTGTGGGTTTCTCTTGCAGAAGACTTTAAGTGCTGGCAGTTACGTTTATGTTTCTTTCTTAGCTCCCTCTGCCCCCTTTCTTGCAGGGAAGAAATGGTTTAGAGCATTTGGTTTGCAGCTGTGTCTGCAGAAAAACTCAGTACTAGTGTTTAGCCTTGTTTTGCACGATTTCCAAAGAAAAGAAAGAGAAAAGGAAACTCACTAGCCTAAGTAGTGAATTTTTGTCTTCGTTTAATTGGGCAAGGGCTTAAATACATCAAATTCTGCAACTGAGAAAGGATTCATGAATTAAGTGCAGTTCTGGTGTAAAAATGTTGTGATAGTACCTTTGGTCTTTGCTTAGGATGCCTAATCTCCAGAGTGGTTAAAGATTTAGACTGCTCTTCCTCTCTATATGCCACTTCTAAAAGAAAACTGCAGCATATAATAGGCAGTATGGTGTTTTAGGGTTCAGCAGTAGCCCCAAAGTTATTTCTTAAGCAAGGAATACTCCAGTCTGAGGGCAGTGTGAATAAAAATGCAGGTTGCTTTTTGCTGTCTTATTGCTCCTGAAAGTTTAGCTTTATTTAAGGTCTCTTACCATCTCTGTCTCTTGTAAAATTTGAGTGTCAGAGACTAGATGAAGCTCAATGTGGCCCTGTTTCATGTTTGCAATTAGTCTTTTCATAAACGAGAAAGGCAGAACTGTAAATACTTTTGTCCTGCCAGTCTGACTACTCATGTGAGGTAAAGTTATCAATGTACATAGGCTTTTGCAAGATCAGACCAGTGCTTCTGTATGATCAAGCCTTTGGAAATTGTCCATTCCCTGTAGAGAAAATACCAAAATAAGATGTTTGGCAAACTTTTGAAAACTGACCCCCTTCTCTCCCTACTTTCCTCCCACCCACCCCCATCCTTCAGGAAAATTGAAAACAGTCATGCTTGCTGCTGCAAGCCCACCATATGCTGGAGCAATGTGCATCTTCCTGTGAATGTTTTCTGCACTTTGCTTCCACATGCCAGTTCCCTGAATTATCCCACTTTGAGCAGGGTCGATGTAAATCCTTGCAGTACTTTTCCTGTCTCGGGGGTCTCAATGGACAGTGCCTTTCAAGCATTGTGGTGGTCAGTTCCAAGCCATGCTGAGCTCATGTCTTCTGTCAGGATGACTGCAAAAACCTGAGGACATCCCTGTACTTGGTTCTGCCTGCTCTGTTTGAGGGCCCCTTCCACTGTAACTGTAAAGGTTTGAAACATGAGAAGAGGCTGTATTCAAGTTCTCTCTCTGCCCTTATGTGTGAGGAATCCATGAGACAGGACATTGCTGTGCTTTGGGAAACCTTGCTTTGGAAGGTGGCAGTGCTATGAAGGTCATGGATCCCAGCTAGAAGAGGGCCAGTACTGCACGTTCTGTTCAGCATCTGAATTGTGAATAGTTTGCACACAAAATGTGAGAGAGATCTGGTTGATGTCTCATGCAAAATGGCTTGGATATAGAAAGTTTGACACTTGGATGCTGCTCTGTTTTTTGGAAAAAAACCCCAAAATTCTGCTGTGTGCTCTGTTTTTCTGCCATTTCATACAGGGCTCTGTGAAAGTGATTGCAAGAAAAAAGCAATCTCTTCTGTTGGCAGTTTCCAAAAATGCACGTGTTCCTTCTGCACCCAAGAATGTCCTCATTGCCTCACTGTCAACGCTGGTCCTTCCGTGTCAGGTCTGATTTCTCCCTCTCTCTTCCCCTTACTGGTCTTGGTCTTCATGGCTTCCAGACCCGCTAAGTTCCTTCCCCTGCACCCTCACCCAGTGCACCCTGCCATGACATTGGCTTTGTGGCTGTCTTTTCTGCATGTCAGTGGGATTTGCAACTGTGCTAATGGTGGTGGGAAAGGAAATTCATAGAAAAGCTGGAAATGGAAAGCAGATAGATGAGAGCAGAGGAGGTGTAAAGGAGAAAGGCAAAAGGCAGAGGGTGACAGTCTCATCCCTAGCTAGTCCTGACAAGATAACCAGCAATCTCTCATTTCACTGTTGGAGAATGAGGTTTGAAGGGAAAGGTATAGCAATTGTTTTTAAATGGGTGAGCTGGTGAAAATGGGAAGAAGTAGGACAAACTTCTGGGCACAGACACCTTTTTTTTTTTGTTTCTTTCACATGAATTTGCACAATAGGTCGAGGCATGTAATTGAGAGGAAGAGAGACCATAAAAAAAGCATTTGATTTGGGAAGAAAACAGTTTCTAGTAGTAAAATGCAATTTGTAGCTGCTCAAGACTAGTTAGGACATCTTTGTGTTACCAGTGTCCGTTATTAATGTTTCACATTGTTTGGCCATTAGGACTCTTCCTGGGTTTCCTTTTAGTAACATTCCCTAGGGAAAATGGCTCTCCTGACTACAGAAAAAAATGAGGTTTCTAATTATAGGCTTGCTTCGGAGCCAAAAAGTTTAGGTTTGTGTTTGACATGTTGTCATGAAACTTATTTTTAAAAAAGCAACTAAAAATATCCAGTAATGTTTTGTTCTTTTTTTTTTTTTTATCCATTTGGCACTCAGTGAATATTATGGGATAAACGTTGTCGCAACTGAAATACTTGAAAGTTAAGAGCTGAAGGAATGAGTAGGGTAGAGATTGTGTCTATTTTAAGCCTACATCACTGTGGTGGTAAACTAGTGGTCCTTATTTTGTGTTTTTGCCTCACTCTTCTCTTGGAGGACTTGGTGTGGCATGTGTGTGTCAGTAACTTGGAGGGGCTTGATGGCCATTTTGTGGTGAACTCTGCTGGTGTCTGACAGCCTCTGGAGGTGAGATGAGATTTATGCTCTGTGCAGAGGATGCTGATTGCTGTACACTAGTTTATCAGCACAGTTGGTTCTTGGAATCAGCAGTTTAAATTTTGAGGACTTAACTATGTGAAATGGTAACTACTAGTGCACACAAAAATTTAGGAAAAAGGTTTAGGAGAGATGGATTAACATACTGTCCTAATCAGAGTCCAAGTCACTAAAACATGTGATGAGTGCTGTTAGATTCAACAATTTAAGTGTCATGAGTGCAGCACCAGCAGCAGGTAGTATTCAGACTAGATGAGTAACTCTTAACCTTTCCACTGTTTTCTTTAGTCTATTGTATTAATACTATTTTAAGTGCATCTCAGGTAATTACTTCTCTAGAAATTTTGGGAGCACAAACAATGTGTTATTACCTTTGTTATTGACATCTAAATATCACCAGAGAAACACTAATTATTTATTTTTCCTTTTGTTGGAGGAAAAAAAGGTTTTGATTTACTTACCAGAGTCTTGGCGTACAGTAGCTAGCTTCACATTAGTTAGATCAGGAGCACTTAGTAAGTGTGGGTATTTTGTGAATTAAGTGACGTAATTGAGTTGGGGTTATTGTGAAGGTTTAAGTGCAAAGCAGAAGGGCAGAGATGTGGAGTTTTGCTGAAGTCAGAAAGTATTGGGCATCTACAGCTTTATGGTCCAAAATGTTTAGACTTAGGCTTCTTCAGACACATGTGAATAGACATGCAGACACAAGGAGTTTCCTTTTAACTGAAGAGTCTGGTGAATCCAGGAAAGTGCTCTGCAGAGCAACAGAGTTCAAGGTCATCTGAATACACTGAAGAGATTAAAATAAACCAATAAAAAGTTACTTAATAAGAAAATTTGATACCTCCTGTTCATTATCTGTTATTTCAGCTGTAGATCAGCGTGTAAGAATAATATCAGAATGACCATTTTGGAAGAGGATCCTGCTGATTAATGTTTAGCTACTGCAAGAGCAAAATTATGAAGAAAAACTAAAATAGAAACTGATGCTCCAGTTTGTCCCTTCTGTAAAAAGTCAGTAGCACCAGTGCTGAATTAACAGTTGCAAACACTACTGGCTCATGGGTTGGGCACCAAGGGTCACAGTGAATGGGGTAACATCACAGACTGTCAGCTGGTTCCTCATGGAGTTCTGCAGGGCTCCATCCTCGGCCCAGAGCTTGTCCACATCTTCATTAATGACTTGGATGCGGCACTGGAAGGAATATGAAGTAAATTTGCCAATGACACTAAATTGAGCGGAGCTGTTGAGTCCCTCAAAGGCAGAGAGACACTGATAAATTAGAGGAATGAGCAGTCACCAACTCTGTGAAGTTTAACAAGGGCAAGTGACATACTCTGCACCTGGGATGGGGCGACCCTGGATGTGCAGACAGACTGGGGAATGGGAGGCTGGAGAGCAGTGTGGGAGGGGACCTGGTCAAGGGAAGGTTGGATATGAGTCAGCAGTGCCCTGGTAGCCAAGAGGGCCAAGTGTCCTGGGTGCATCAGGCACGGCATCACCAGCTGGGCAGTGGAGTGGGGGATTGTCCCACTCTGCTCTGCACTGGGGCAGCCTCACCTCAGGTGCCACGTGCAGTCTTGGGCAATGTAAGGAAGATACTGCCCAAAACTGTAAGGAATGGGCACAGTGTAAGGAAGATATTAAGCTATTGGAGAGTTTCAAAAGGGGGGCAAAGAAGGTGTGGAAGGGTCTTGAGGGGAAGCTGTATCAGGAGTGGCTGAGGTCCCTTGGTCTGTTCAACCTGGAGAACAAGAGACTGAGAGGAAAGCTCACTGCCATCTGCAACTTTCTCGTGAGGGGAAATGGAGGGGCAGGTACTGCTCTCTCCACTCTTGTAACCAGTGACAGAACTCAAGGGTATGGCCTGAAAGTGTGTCAGGGGGAGGCTCACTATGTATCAGTAAAAGGTTCTTCACTCAGAGGGTGGTCAGGCCCAGAAACAGGCTCCCCAGGAAGTGCTCACAGCACCAGCCTGACAGTTCAAGAAACGTTTGAACAATGCTCTCAGGCACATTGTATGATTGTTGGGGTGTCCTAGGTAGGGCCAAGAGTTGAACTTTGGTGATCCCTGTGGGTCACTTTCAACTCAGGATATTCTGTGATTATAAATAAACTAGATAACAGAGTTTTAGATGAAGTGCTTGGTATGTAATGCAGCATTTGCCTGTGACACCATTCTAGAGAGTCAAGACAAGCAATGTAAGCTTCATGAAGAGAGACATGAGAGTGACAGGTCTCTTATTCAGCTCTCCTCATAGATATGCAGATAAGGCCAATGTGCAGGCAGCACATTGGGCCAGGCTATTCAGTATATTCTGCACTTCATTCTTAGGTAGAAGTAGTAGGGCTCTTAAGGATGCATGCTCACATTTAAAAAAAATTAGATGTTAGCTATATATATACACACAAAATATTTAGATTTATAGATATAAATTTGACACACACACAGATGGATTTGTGCCTTTTGAGACCATTCAGGAAAGGTCTTAAAACCAGCAGTCCTACAGATGCTAGAGGTGTGCCCTAATGGGACTGAAGCTAGCCCAGCATGCTGTCATGCTCCCATTTGCAGTGCAGCACTTGCCTGACTACTGCAGTGTCAGGTTTTGTATGGGTTCAGGTGCCTGTATCATAAGCCTGCACGTTTCTGTAGACAGGTATGAATTGACTTGGGGTGAGTAATTGCTGCTTTCCTTTTGGTATGCTTGCTGTTCTGTGAGGTTGATGAAATACTGCAGACAGTTTTGAGGAGAGTGCTTCTTATGCAGACATGTATTTGGCTATGATAAGTAGCCACATCTGATTTATGTAGCAATTAAGAATGCTTTCCAGTTACTCATCTGTGTGTATGCTGGAGAGGAATTTGTGTTCCTCTATGCAGAGGAATCTGTGCTGCGCTGAAAATTATAGTAAAAGCAGCAGTGGTTCATCTGCCTCTGAGGATGCATCAAATGTTGATGTTGGGTACGTAGGAGTACTTGGTGTGCCAGTTGTCAGCTTCTCTGTCTCACTCTTTGCCCACTAAGTAATTGTGGAAAATGCTGTTTGCAAGTGTGTTTCTTTTATAAATTACATAAAATAATATACTTGGGGCAAATTACAAAGACAGTTGTCTCTAATCTTTTATAGAGATCCCTGTTTTCCATAGTTAGGACTGCTTGTATTGTGATGTCTCCTCACTGATCCAAGGTGTGGTCAAGGGAATGGATCCACAGTCTAACCATACTATAGTCTTCCTCATAGTGCACAGTCCTTGTATCTTGTGCTTGCAATACACAATCAATACAGTCTCTCTAAAGCCTGATTGGTAATAATAGAAACTGAATATCAAGTTCTTCTCTGACTGAACATGATAGTTTGCCAAATATTTAAATGCTTAATTTTATTTCTGCTGAATCAGGAATCCCGCAATCCCAATTGACTTGTCCCCCTTGAAGTAAAGTTTGTAATAGAACAGATTTGTTAATACTTTGCAAGTAGTTTAACACCTTTATTGATGGTTAATAACCTCTGTTGTAGAGGACTTCCTCTCAGTGACTTCTTATGTACAGTTATGCCTAGGTCACACTAGCCTGTAAACCTGAGAGTTTAGTTCGGATGTTTCATTTAGAGCATTATTTTTCTCTTAGAGGGTTCCTCTCTTCTGAAGAATTAGGCTTCTCAAAATCAAAGCCTGCTCGTCTTGCTGTTCAGTCCACCAGCAACTTGATTTAGTGTGTTCACTTAGATACATAAGCTGAGATTGTGGAAGTCTTTTTGTTCAGAGTTGCTCATCTAATTGTAAAATATTCTCATAGTTCATATGAGAAGCATCTGGTAAAGCCATATAAACTCTAGCAACTGAACTAGGGATTTCAGGTTTCAATTACAATGACCCATTGTAATTGTGTGTACAGAAACTGGCATATTCTTTGGCACTGCCTGAAAGATTAAGAATTTGGTGGTTGTGTATTGCATAATGGGAGAATTGGACTGCATTGTTTCTCCTCATTTTTTAAATGAGTAAGTTCAAGGGTCAGTGCTATTGAGATTAGCATAAGAGTGCAATTTTTCAAAACAGATGTCATTTGAACTCCTGTATTACAATTTTTTATTATATTATTGATGTGCGGAAAGGTTATGTAGTATAGGCATAGACAGGTATCTTATGTTACAGTTTATGATAAAATGTGTAAAAAAACCCCCAACCCCGTTTTTTTTGCATCTTTGATTAGCTTGCAGCTAGTGGAAAAGTTGATGTGTGGCAGGTACATGCTGTAGCCAGCTGCAGGAACTGATTCCCCACCTTTCCAGACTGGTGACTAAAGACTGGTCCCTTTTTTGTTACCATGCACGTGTGTTTAACTTTGAAAAGCAGTGAAGAGAGATGGTTTCTGCAGAAGTATTTCTGGATCTGTCAGTCTAGACTGTTGAACCTAGGTGTTGAAGACCAAGGAACAGAAATATGAGCAGGAGGAAAGTTCTTTTTAATCCTGTCACACATACAGGTTCCCCATTTCCATCACCAGGAGTACTTTGATACAAGAATTAGACCCATGTGATGGCTGTGATATAGCCTGGGGCAAAGGCTGCAATAAGGGGGTGCTCCTGAAAACTGCTAAAATAAATCCCTGACTCTCCATGTGGCATGGACTTGGCAGCTGAAAGCTAGAAATAGCTGTAACTTTTATATCTGATAGTGAAGGAGGAGGAGAAGGAATCTTCGTGTACAAGACTTGCTCCATCTCTTGAAGGATAATATGAGCACTTACCAACTGCTGAGAGCAAACTGGAGTAAATTATCCTGCGTACATGTGAAGCATGGTAAAAGTCATTTGAGATGGGGAGTTGATTTGTGACTCTGTTGTCTTTTAGGAGCTCTGTTGGAAAGAAGGAAGAGAAAGTATTCTATCTGTCCTGCTGTAAGTGCAGGCTGAAAAATTGCCTGTTCGTATTTCTGTATGTAGGATTGATGTCTTATGTCCTGTGGAAAAATACACAGCTTAACCAAAAATTCATGCTTGAGGCAGTTGCTCCATTAGGTACCCACACACAAGTGCTGGCAGTATAAGAACAGCAGAGTCAGGGGAACATTAGTTGTGCAGGCAACCTGATGCAAGCAGTAACCAGACTCCCATGTAATCTGCACAGGAGAAATCTGCTTTATTAAGGGGAACTTGATCTTTCATTAAAGAAATCTTCTTCTGGTATAGCTTCCATGGAGCCTAATTTAGCACAGTGTTACTTTTCTGCTGCACTGTCTACATAAATTTGTAACTCTAAAGTTTGATTTTCTGTATTTAGAAGTTTATCCAGATCTTTCGGTTAATTTTGATGTAAAATCTAATATTAGAGAGAGTTTGCAGTTTTTGCATGAGTTAGCAGGTCAGCTTAAGGTGAACTGGAATATTTAAATAGTTAAAACTTGACATTCAGGGGCACTTTATTTGTTGAATTAAGGGAATGCCTTTTTCCCCTTCCAAGAAGATGGGATATGGGGTGATAACTAATGTTAGGAGCCTTAATCAATTATTATTGAAAATAATTTAGCTACTTTGAGAGAGCCCAGTAAGTGGGTCTCAGGATCCAAGTAAATGGTTTAACAGTAGCTAGTTAAGATAGTCTTATGGAGTAGGGCTACTGTAGTGTTCAAAGACTGAAATATCTTTTGTTGTATTTGGCAATATAATACAGTTATTTCCCTGGAGAAGTGACTCTTAAAATACTGAATTACTTTAGTTACCTTTTAATTCACTGTAGTGGTAAGAGACTACTGCATATGAATGACAGAGGAGACAGCAAAGCTTCTGGACATCAGTCAGGTAAACCTCTGAATCAGATCATCACATTATTATAAATTTCACTTTTCTATTCTCATTGAATATAAAGTTGAATTAATTTATGTGATTAGTTTCCTTTCTTAAGTTTTTTCTTTGACCTCTGTGACTATGTCAAAAATTGTTCCTGAACAATTTCCTACACTCCCCACTGCTCCCCCTTATTTTTTCTTCAAGGTCCTAGCCAAGCAAGAGTTTGTTTTATTCTTTGGGTGCTAATTACTTGCCCTTCTTCTTTAAGTCTGAGACTGACTCACACTGCTGTCGGTGTTAACAATTGTCTTGTTAACAATTATAACAAGAATTGCTGATAAATCTAAATACTTTCTCTAAACATTCTCTATATCAACTGCATGGTATTGCTTTGTGGTCTGATTTGGGCTTCATGGGAACAAGTTTGTTTTCACAGGAATTGAAAAATGGTATTAGTGTTCAGCTGACCATGTGATCTACTACTCTGAACTTTTGTTGGTCCCTTGCTTGCCTAGGAGGTATTTTTACTGGTTTAAAAATAGTATAATGATAGCAAAATAAAATTCAGTTTAACTAAAGCCACCATGTTTTAATTAAAGTATGTTAAAGAAAATGTCCTCTATAAGACTTTTAATTCTGTGCTGGAGATTACAACTTTTTTTCTTGAGTGAATATTCAGTAGACTGTGTTGTCAAAGAGTATAATAATTGGGAGAACATTCTTGTTGCTAACTCAAACCTGTGAGCAACAGGACTTCATGAAGTAGATTTAACTGTGGGTTTCTGGCATTTTGTTGCTCTGGTCAGAATTCTTGTTCTGTAAAATGAAGCAGACAGTTCCTGTACTTACCATGGTGAGATTTTTATATTCTGGATTAGGCTGGGTGCCAATTAGCCAGCCACTGTCTACCCTTCACAGTATAGACAGTTCTACATCTTAGACCTGATCACAGCCTATGTAACATTATCCCAAATAAATGCCAAGTATTTAGGCAAGGTAGAGAACCAGTGATGCTTTGTAAATCAAAGTGGCTCTGTTGCTAGCAGAGCATGTTCCACCAGGGTTCCTCTTTTGGTTTGCTAAATCATAGGGCACTTGTGATTGCCTTGATACTGTGATAGAAGATTTGTTATAAAATACAGAAGTAGTTCCTGATATATACCTTACTCAACTTCTGCATAAGAATGGAACTGTCTGTAAAACAGTAACCCTAAAGAAGTGTCCAGCTATCAGAAGATCAAGTAAGTTGATATGAAACATGGCAGGCCGTGTAATGCAAATTTGTTTGACTTCTTTATGATCACCAAGTCATAGTGAGGTCCCTGGGAGTTTAATTCCGTGTTTTGTCACCAGAAAGCCACTTTGTGCTCGCCTGTGCCTAAGATGAACTTGTGAAGTGTGTTTTCAGGGAGCAAAGTTATTGGCAGCACCCCCTTGGTTTGGCTCACTCCTGTTGGGTTTCCTTGGTTTTCCAGTTGCTGTTACGCTGTCCCCCACCAGCAGCAGTGGGCATGGGAGCTTTTGGGAGGAATCTATACCTGCTGAGCTGAATACTATGGAAAAATGAATTTTCTTCTCTTACTATGCTCCCCTGGAAGGGGTCATCCCACTTGCAAGGAGAGCTTTAGGTACTCTCAGAGTGGAAATCTCTGCTTTGATGGTCATAGCATTTGGTGATCGAATATCCAAACTGTTGTTCCGTTGTTCCACATGTTCCTGTGACTGAGGGGTGATAAGATGTGCCTTAATACCAGTCTTGGAGGATTTAAATAGCTTACAGATTATTCCAATAGAATAGAAGTTACATATTTAGAAGTATCTTTCTAAAGATCTTCTTTGTTTTCCCGGTCACAGGCAAGAGTAATTAATAGAGTTATTATACAGGTTTTGTTTTATGGCTAGAGTTTGTGAGTTTGTCTACACTGAGAGCTGCTTTTGAATTCATGTGAATGTGTTCACATGGTGGGAAGCTTATCTCAGGATGGGGGAACATGACTGTTTATATTGTGCTAAAAGGTTGATATGTGAAGTGAAACATCAAAGCAGTTTCTAATGCTCTGAACTTTAAAACTCACAGTTAATTTAATTAAAAAATAATTAAAGACACATCTTTCCCCACCCCTGAATGCAGACCCCAAGTATTCTTCAAAGCATATTTGATTTTAATGATTTGGTGATTTCCTCCCTGAGGCTTTTTTTAACTTGCCATTGGCATATAAAGATGTAGCTTTGAGTTGCAATGGTAATAGACTGTTAGTGCAGTAGGTGTTTGCCTCCTAAGACAGTAAAGTGACATGTTCTGTGGAAATAGGCTCGTATTAAAAAAAATAAATGAATAAACATAGTGATTTTTCCTCTAGCAGTCTGAAGTTCATGATACACTTCTTTTTTAGTGATTTATAGCTTAAACTGACTCCTGAAGCAGCTTGTTTAAGTGCATGGTGTGGAATGCTAGCATGCCACCCTTGTTTTTTCACTTTTTTCTTCTTTTGTCTCCTCTCCCTTGAATTCTAATGAAGGGTCCTGTTTTAAAATGAGTTTGATTTTAAATCAGCCTTCATGGCCAATGCTGGAAAAAATAATGTATTATGTAATACAGATTTAGTGCACTAGGTAGTTGTAAAGATGTTATGTGGAGGATATAGGATTGGAGCTCCATGCTACTTATCTGGATTTAACAAGTAGTAACCTATATGTTTTCATCTTCAGAGGTCTATCTGGAAGATAGAGTGGAAGAAAAAAACCTTTCAGAAGGCATTTAACATTTGGTAATAATTGTGTCAGAAACAAAAGGCAGCAGAGAGGAGTATTTTTTATTATAAAGATTATTAAAACTAGCATTGGTATTTCTTTATGTTGTAGGTATGGGCATTACAGTGCGCTAAGGGCAATGTCTCAGTCTTGTCACCCCAAGACAGGCAGTCATTAGAAATGTGGTGGCATTCCCTGGATATGGGAAGGAACTGTGGTTTTTAGGTACTTTTCAGAGATCCTTTCTCCTTCTGGACAGACTCCTGAGTAAGGTGCTCTGGGAGACCCTGCTTGAGTGGGGGAGGTTGGGCTAGATAATCTCCGGTGGTCCCTTCCAGTGTTACCCATTCTGTGATTCTTCCCTGTCTCCTTGCTGTGTGCTTACAAATGAACCTCAATACTGCCCTTCCAGAGAAATCCAAACTTTGTTCTGACTGTTCCCAACAGACAAGTGAAAAAGTCTGAAATATGGTGGGGATGCCATGCTGAAACTGAGCTGGAATTGGATCCCATTCTCTTTTAGATGTGTAACACAAGAACATAATTTTCCTGGTTAGCGCTTGCTCTGTTCCCTCTTTGTCCTTCTCATGGTTCCTGTGCATGTTCACAAGGAAATCTTCTAACCTGCAATAGTAATTGGATTGCTAATCTGCACAGGTTGTCTGTAAATAGGTAGTGGGGATTTTTTGGGTTCATAACTTCACCATACTACTTTTGGTGAAGCAAAACATCTTGGTGAAAACACAGTAAACTGAATGTTAAAGGTAAGGTGTTTCAAGATGTAAATGATCAAAACACAGGTCTGGTGGAACTCACAGCACTTGTTTTTTTGGGGTGTTTTGTAGAAGGGGGGTGCCAAGTACTGCCAGATTTCCAGTCTCCCAGATTTATCCTATGAACCACAGGGAACAAGTGATATCTCACAAGGTAGAACACAAATGGATCATCACGGAGCAGTTAATCCTACCTCTGTTGTTCCGATGTTAGCATATCTCAGCCACACGCCTACAAGGTGGCTGCTGCAGGTCGAAGGCTGTTCCACTGTGGCTGCCAGTGCTTGAGCAGAGGGTGTGGTTCCACTGAAGCTTCAGTTTAATTAAGGTAGGTTTTTTTTTAGATGCCTTCCTTGAATCAGATCTCTCTGTGGTTGCAAGAGGAACAGCTCTGGTGCTAGAGCAGATGAAGGAATGTGCGGATGGGGAAACTGACTGAGAGGGTGGGACCACAAGAGGCTGGGCTTTAGCTGGTGGAGCTAGGCTTTGAGAGGGAAAGCCCCAGCTGATGGTGCAGTGGAGATGTGCTTTATGTGTCTGGACAGACTTCTTAACTGGATAGACATGATACAGGTAGGCAGAAGGTGGAGAAGTCTGGGCATTTTGGTTTTGTGTGGTTTTGGTTTGGCTTCTTTTTTTTTTTGTGCGTGTTTGTTTTTATTCTTTTAATGAATAATGGTTCTGAAAGGAAGAAAGCAGTAGAACTTCTTGAATAAGAAATATGGTTTATGCTTTGGTATCTGACAGAAAGTAGTGCAGCAAATAGGATTGTACTGTAAACCTTGGGTTTCCTTGCAGGTTCTTGATTTTCAAAATACACGCATTTGTGTATTTCTAGCTCTTTGTATTTTCTGTGGCTTTAGAATCCTCCTTTAATTGTTCCCTGTAACAGGTTTAACAGGCCAGCTCATCCATTTAGAGAATAAAGTTAAGGGCACTATTTTAAACATATTGAAATGTATTTTAAATGTTATGCCATACCAGAAGGTAACCGCACTCTTTCCTGTGCCTTGACCAAGTTCAGTCTCCAGCTGTTAAAAGATTTTTCCACTGCAAGTGTGAGCCTGTTGGTGGAAGTCGGGTGTTAGTCTTTTACTTGTTGCCTTTCTTGCCAGTTTTGAGGGAAGGTTGGGAGGGATTTATTAATCCTTTCATTAATAAATCCATTGACAAATGTATCATCCGTATCTATTTTCATGCCACTTCATAAAAAGTTGCACAGCTGGAACTGTCTACCTGTGGTAATGATTGCTGTAATCAACCTTTTGCCATGATTTTGTTTTGTAGTTTTGTGCTTTACTGGTTATGGTATGAACTGCACTTACTGCTGTTTTCACAAGTGTACATACGGGCAGCTTTTTGGATGTAACTGCTTGAGAGGAAGAAAGTTTCTTTTACTGAATGGAAGACAGAAAAATGTAGGTGAAGAAGCTACAGCAAGGGAGGAGGCAGCTGCTCTCATCAGGAGATCTTGCTCTGCTGGTGGACCACGGGAAGAAGAGAAGACAGGCCTTGTGCTCCTCCTGCCTTTCTTTAATCACAGAATGGGCACATTTGAGCATCTTGACTTCTGACTGTTTAATAATTTAATTTGCTTGTTTTAAAGAGGGAGAACATGACCTGATTAGCTTCTGGACAAACTGGAAGGCCACATCATGAGTCTTTTTTTCTCTTTTTTGTTTTCTTCTTTTTTTCTTCTCCCCCACAAGATTGATAATAACAAATAGAACAGAACTCAGATCAGTAAGGCACTAGTGTTGTCAGGATCATGGTAAATAGCAGAGCTGTGTATGCTATTAATGTAAGGAAAGTATGAAGTTTAAAAAATACATAAAATGATACCTCATTACATGGCAGATTAGATCTACTTTTTTACCTTAGTTGTTTTTATTGTATGAGACACAAGATGTTCCCTCCCTTCCTTGTTCTCTTAGATCTTTCTCTTACGAATGTGTGAATCTACTTTAGGTACGAATGTGTGAATCTACTTTAGGTACTTTGTTAAAACAAACAAGGAACGAGTATGGACGGCTACCATCAGACTGGGGAGCACCAGCAGGAGCAGAAGGACCAAAACCTGACTGACATTGTCGAGACCTGAAAGCATTTGATGGTTTTTTGGAGGCAATCTCATTTTGCAGTAGTCTCTGAACTCAGCCCTTAGATGAATACAGTGCACTGGGGCACTGAGAAATCTGTGTAAATACTTAGATTTGTGCATAATCAGTTTTGGTTTTGCCAATTAATCATATTTTTTAGGAAGTAATTGCAAAGTCTGTTTTATTTTACTGGGAGCTGAAAAAGGGAGCCATTGGACTCAAAGAGCATATGTGTGTTTAGCCCTCAGGAGAAATGGAGTGTCCTACTCAGAGTGAGGAGACCAGGTGACAGTGCATGGCTTCTGTCTCTTCCTTCTTTCCTGGCTCAGGGGTTCTCTGTGTGTAGCACCTGTGTGAAGAATTAGATCTCACTGGTGTGGCTGAGTCTCCACTCCCAACAGGCATTTCCCTCATGTCAGTGCAGTGTGCTGGCTTTGACAGGGGGTTCCTGCCATGGCCTTGGAGAATAGGCCCTTCTGCTTTCCAGAGAGCTGTGCCATGACCTGGGTACAGGATAAGGCATCTGGGTGACCAAGCTGCCTGGAAGGAAGGAGAGAGCTCTGGGTCAGCTTCTGTGCAGGTGAGGGATGCTGGAGTTGGGAGGAGGCTGTGAGCCCTGTAGTTTGTGTTCAGTTCATTCCAGTTAACAGTGCAGGAGGCTGGAGAGCCAGCATGCTGGGCCCCTTATCCCAAGAGAGAGGAGTCCAGAGAGCTGAACAGCAAGGAGGATGTCTCAGGGAGCACCTGCTGGCAACTGGAGCGGAGGTTTGCACACATGCTGGGTGCTGTGGGTGACCTCAGCGGGGCTGGTGGCCAGGTGGAGGTGGTGGTCTGTGTTGCAGCAGTGCAGCTGTTGGGTTGGTGGAAGCTCTGAAGATGGTGGCCTGGTCTGAAAAGAATGGTGAGTCTAGTCTGTGCTATACAAACAGTGATATTTATGAGAGCAGCTTATGTATGAGGAAAGGTGTGCAGGGTGTTTTTGTCATCTTTTCTTCCAGCAATTGTTTTGTTATGTGTCGGAACTGGCTGGACTAGCTTTATGCTGATACCATCAACTTTACTTTTGTGTGTTCTTTCAAACCTCTTCCTTGGTGGCTGTGATGCCTGAAGAGGCCATAAAACAACACCTGGCTGCAAATACTTTTTAGATGATTTTTATCACTACCACTTACCAGGCATCTCTTAAGCAAGCCTATTTATAAGCATTGGTATGTTAGGTAATTATTAACTGTAAATCCCTCCTGTTTGCTGCTTGGAAGCTTGAGGATGGTTGCTGATGGTAGACAGGTGCTTAAGTGTCCATGCAGAAGTCCAGAAACCACAGCCTAATACTAGTCCATTGACTTCTTTTGCAGTGTTAGGTGGATATCCTTAGGAGTTTAGATGTAGTTAAAAAGTGAGAGTCCTTTTTGTCAGAGTGTGTCTGTGCTAAAATTGAACTGACTTTCTCCAACAGACTTCAGGGTGCTTTGGCTGTTCTTCAGAGAACTTGTTTGGAAGTAAATGTAGAAAGTATAATTTTTTTCTCCTGAGTTAACACAACAGATAAATGAAGTATGTAGTAAATATAACAATATTTAAAATTTGGGTGTTGACAGATGGTGAAAGTGGGTGAAAGACTGAAATTTGTAAAGCTGCTGTCCACTAATTGCAGTTTTGTATCACATGTTTTCCAGTAAAAAGAAAAAACTGCATCATTTAATTTTTGGCTAGACAGGCAAATGCAGACCAGTTGCGTGGAAGTGTTTGCTCTGGCACCCTTCATTGCTTATGAGAGTCTTTGCTTATGACCTGAATTCTGGGAAGGTGTCCAAGCCCTGTGCAGGCTGAAGTGCTTATCTCTTGAGTGTTTTCTTTTCTTTTGCACAACAGAATACTCAGACCTGCTTAGCAAATGCAGACCTACATAGCAAATGCCCATGCAATTATAGCTCCGTGTCCCATTTAAAATTCTCCTCCTGCCCTGCCAAGGCTATGTATTTAAAGGTCTTGTTCTTCAGTTCCACTTTGTTCTTTTCCCTTGAACTTTGATGGTGTCTCTTTTGTTCTTTTAGTTTGAAAATATTCTTAGTTAATCTTACGGCTTATTTTCAAGGTGAGCTGTCATCTTACATCCATCTCTGGAGGAAAATTTAATTTTCTGAGCAAAACAAGTTGTCTTCTGTTTTTATTTGAATAGTTGCACAATTAACATAAGTGCATGAAGAATTTTTGCTTTTGCATCTGTCTTGGTTTGAAAAGACAGGTGTCTACTAAGGAAGGCGGGAGCCTCCCCTGAAATGGAAGAGGTAAACCCTCTCCCTCCGAATTACCACAATTACAAAATTTAAAGGCTCTCAGGCAAAGATATGGGAATAGGAATAAAAGGTCTTTACTAGGAAAAACTGAAAAATACAAATGTAATAAGTACAAACAAAACCACTGACAGAGTCAGAATATGACCTGACACCCTGGGGGTTCAGGGTGTTGGTAACAGTCCAATTGAATGGTGGCTGCTCCTCCTGGAGTGGCAGATGTGGTTCTGCTGAAGCAGTGATCCTGTAAAAGGGTGTAGGTTTCCTCTGAAAGTCCAGTGGTGGTGTAGATGGGCCTATTCTTCCTCTGGAAATCCAGTGGAGAAGAAGCTGCTCCTCTTGGAGAGGAAGCTGTTCTGGTGTCCCAAAATCTCTGATTTTATGCAGGTAGGAATGCTTGCCTCCTCCCCTGGGGTGGAGCATCTCACAATGGGATGATGTAATTTTTATCAGTCATGCAGTGAGGCTCACTGGCCCATTAACAGAAGATATCTCCCCGGAGGGAGAGATTGTTTGTGGAAGAGATAAGAAAACTGCCCAATTAACAGAATATAACTGCCCCACCTTTAACAGATGGCAAATAGAATACATGCTTATCTTACAATCCAGGACAGCATCCATGTTACTGTTACTGATGTAACAGTAGCCTCTTGCAAGAAGCTGCTATGAGAGTGATGTTCCTGAAACTTTTGAACTCCCTTTTCCCTTTTCATTGCTGCTAGAGAGTCATATTGGCATAAAAGATATGTGGTGTTCATGCAGAGCCCCCGTCTGGTGCCTGGGGAGCCTGAAAGCTCTTTGTGCATGGCACAAGTAGAAACATGAGTGGGTTTGTGCTGTCTCTCAACGTAGTATGTAGCTGTTTCAAATTCAGTTGTTGTTGTGGAGGAGGTATAGCTTAACACAAAACCTTTCCTGACTGGCTGCTTGTGGTAGGATCTCAAAACTGTTCTGGCTGTCTATTTTTAGCTGTTTCCTGCAGGAGTGACGCTTCCATTCACTCTCCTAAGCTTAGATAATGTGTGGACTAGAACCCACAAAGGTCTGGAAACACACAGGTATTGAAGGTTCTACAGATCTTTAGCTAACCTGTAAGAAGGATTTGCAGAGGAACAAATCCTGCTGGTGGCCCAGCCAGAAGGTCAGCAAATGCCATTTGAGACATCAGGGCAACAGCTCAAAAGACAAACTGTACAATTTGTACGATGGAGAACAACTTGAATCACAACTTGCCTCTTTGGAGGCATCCATGTGGAAGTGCTGTGTAGTTTAGTTCACAAGTAAGTTGTATGCAAGATCAAGGCAAATAGGGCTTTATTAGTTCCTTTGCATTCAAACCACTTGGGGGTTTCTTGTTGCCTTTTCAGAGGCTACTGGAAGAATTTTCAGTATTGAGTGGAGCTGATGCTGTCCCTGACCTTGGGTCATTTGAATCAGAAAATGTTTTTAGAACAGCCTTGCTTTTTTAGAACAAAGGAGGACTGGAAAGTTTTGAAAAGTTGGATAAATAACAATGTGTTTGTATGGCCTGTAGCAGCCTGGACTCTTGATGGCAGGGAGTATAGCAGGAGCTTTGTTCCACATTGCTGTCCTGGCTCTCCCTCTGGCATTGGTGGCACTCTGTGAGTGCTCAGTGTAGGGAAGGGAAAGGAGTTGTGTCCACTGCTGCTGACTGTGGCTGTGTTGTCAGTTCTGTGTGTTTATGTAGAGAAGAGTCAGCATCTCAAGTGTGTTTACTCTCTTACGTGGTGTTTGGCATAGTTCAGTTCGTGCCTTAGACTGTCCAGGGGCTGCCTAGTTAAAGAAAAGCAATCTGCTTTTGTCGCAAAACAGTGGAGAGCTGTGAATGCTCCCAGTGAAGGAAGCTTGGTATTACCTTTTCCCTGGACTTTTGTGTATTTGTTGCAGTACAGAGGTTATCCCATTATCCCCTTTCCCTTTGGAGTTGCAGGTACTTGAGCATCCTTCCCATCCCCTAGTTGTGCCTCTCAGTGTTTCCTCTTCTGGAATAAAGTGTTGCAGGACATCCTTCAAAGGGCTTTTTTCAGCTGGGAAACTCCTGAGGTAGCCATGCTAGGCAGCAGGCCTGTTCTGGATTCTGGCAGGATTATGAATGTGTGCTTTCCCCTAACCATTCTTATCACAAGACACAGATAAAAATGGGCAGAGGCATCTTTAATGCATTTATAAACCTCAAAGGATTTGGCTTTCTTTCAAAGCAGGCATCTGGCTTTTCATTTTGTACTTTGTTTTCCCTTGGTTACTTGAAAATCCCCATGTGGTCCATCCCAACTCTCACCTTTTGCAGATATTTATTGGAGATGATTTCCAATGATAAGTGGGATTTAGAAATTATTTTTAGAAGTGACGTGTCTTATTTCTGCAGAACTAATTTTCTGGAATAGCTTAACTCTATCATTGGTACTGTAAACAACTCAAGATACCTTGTCTGAAAGATCTGCTTCTAGATCCATCCTGTGTTGTATGGCAGAACTGAAGGGCTCTTCAACAGTCTAGTTCCCTCCAGATGAGGCAAACACTGGAAAATCTTTTATTAGGAAAACCAGATCAAATATGTCTTCATACTAATTGTATCTGTCTTTTTTAGAATTAAGCAAAGAGAATGGCATGTTTTGGTCTTTGCAGTTCTCTGACTTGAATAAGTTTGTTTGTGGTGTTTGGGTTTGGTTTTTTCCTTAACCAACAGTTGATATAAGAAGGACAGGGTTCTTCCTGGTTTCTAAATAAAATACCCTTTCATTGGATACAATCTTTTGTATTTTGACAGGGAAAAAAATGCTTTCATTTTGCAGTTCATGTAGGACACAGGATTTAGTCATATATGATAGGCACTATATGTCAGAACAGAGGATGCTGTTTTCTTAATCTCTTTGCTGCTTTTACCACTTCCATATTTGGAAAATGGGATTCCTTTGGAGTTCTTTGTTATTGTAAGCAGCTGATCATGTGTCTTAGCTGGAACACACAAATGACTCTTTCCCTAGCAGCAAGTTGATTAGAAGCATGTTAAATTCTTACCTTACTCTTATTTGTGCTCTGGGATGCCAGGAAACTGATAGGCTGTCGAGGAAAGCTGGAGTATTTGTAGTGTCAGTAAAAACACCTTAAAGAAGGAAAATACTTTTGAATAAAATAACAGAATATTCAAGTTTGTAATCTGACTAAATTTCAGTATCATTTGCATGTCTGCCTTTTATAGAGATGCTTCCTTTCTTACTGAGGTTGTCTTGCTTCCTTGCACTATCTCAGATCTCAGTAACTCTATAGCATGACTTTGATGCTTTGAAAAAAGATGTTTCATTCTGCAGGGTGGATTATAAGCAAGTGATTTATAAGGAAATAATGAAGCACAGTAGGAAAAGTTTTAAACATTAAGACTGATTAGAAATATTAATAAAGGAGACACTTCTTCTGAATGTGGAAGTGATGCCTAGAGAAGCACAGTGTGACATTTGCAGTTCTGTAATTTAAAAATAGTTTCTGGATAAACTTTTCCCATTATTTGTTTCCAGTAGCTATTGTTTTTATTGTTAATAGTCAACTACTGGACATAAGAGATTCACATTTAAGTTAATTAAATGTATATCCTTCTAAGTGAGTGTGTGAAAATTTTGGCATGCATGAAACTTATCTCAGTGACCCTGTAATACCATAAAGGGCACATGGTGATTTGCGTCATTTCAAGTAGCATTTTCCCATACTAATTGTCTTCACTACAGGCCCTAAGTCAGAATTTCAATGATGCTTTATCTAATAAACCTCAGAGCTGTCCCTTGCTTTAGAGCTGACAGTTCATTCAGGATGCAGAGGAAATGCATCATCTGACTGAAGTGGGCAAACCCACACAGGCTTGACTCTGCTCTGGCACAGAGGTAACATGTCAGGTTATCCATTAGCTCCCAGTGAAAAAATTCAGCTGGGGATGGGGGGGCTTGCCAAGTTTAAAGGCACATGGTGAATTTCTAAGGCTGGCTGTCAGTTGTCTGCTTAGGTGTGATGGCTCTGGCATCAATATTACAAGTTCTTCTACACTTTTGTGCTTACAATTCTGGACAAGGATTGTCCATGCACAGGGACTGTTGCAGTTGATGTACTCTTCCATTATTATTTGGACTCTTGGGCTGTTTTCCTGAGACAAGCATCTGCCTTGGTGTCATACTTTCATACTAGATCTGCTCTTTTAAGGCCTTCAGTCTCTCCAAAATGAAGAATACAATTAAAATAGGAAGGAAAAAAAATTGCATGTGTAGTTAATTTGATGCACTTTTTCAAATAGCTGCATTGGTGGTGAAAAAATCTTCTTTCAAAACTCATGTTAATACTCCTGAAGTCTGGATTTCTTCTAGATCTGATGAGTTGTGAGCCTTCAATTTGAACTTGTACATACTGAGTTTTTGCCTGTACTGTTTACTCAGGGAGCATTTTGAACACTTCTGCAGTGGGGGAGGGGTGAGTTTTTAAAGGGTAAAGCAATGTAAAGGAATTCAGCAAAGACTAGGGCATGTCATCTGCAGGCTTGCATAGAAATGCCTTTAATTCCTTGCATTTAAGAAGGAATCAATCCAGACCCTAGAATACTTGTTAATAGAGCATTTGGCAGCATGGTGTGAGTGGGTCAGGAAGTCGTTGACTGAGTGGGGCAGCTTGAAGCTGCTGGAGAAAAATCTTAAGGTACTCTGTGTATTGCCTCCTGTACTGCATGCACCTTTTGCACATTGCTAGCTTAGTTTTTCTTCTAGATTAGTTTCCTGACACATTAGTGAGCTGACTTTCACTCACCAAGGGTTTGATGAAATGCTGAGAGCCAGGGAAGGAGGTGAAAACCCCCAGATGTAGGGAAGTGAAATACCCCATTTGTCCTTGAGAGCAGCAAGTTGCTGAGTTGTGTCACACCTAGGAAAACCTTACACTCATGTTTGACCAAGTCTGGGTGATAATGCTGTGGTGTTTGCTCTCTAGAGCAAATGAAAGCTATTAGGACTCTTGTGCCACATGAATTGATGGCTGTGTTGCCCAGAGTAACATTGGTTCCATCCATCCCTTGATTAAGCTGATGCAGCCTCTGGTGGGACTGTAGTGTGTGAGATCAGGGAACTCCAGTACCATGACTCATGTAGGAAAAAAGGGAGTGGGGCTGTTTGAATACGTGTGCCAGCAGAAAAGAATCTATCTGTGTTTGGAGCTTTAAGCTTGCCAGTCAAGATGCCTGGGGTGTGAGAAAGCTGATCGGGGTGTGGAGAGTTTTGCAATGCATGGACTGGGTCCTGCACTGTAGCTCTTGGCAGTGACGTGCTGCAGGGGTGCCTTGGTGTTTGAGGAGGAGCTGCTTGAGGCTGAGCAGTGTTCATGGGCAGTAGCTTGGTACTAGCCATGTCAGAGCACAGAGAACTTGTATGGGGGTTTTCTGCATCATACTGTTCACTGCTTGTGCTTTCCTCTCTTCTCATTGTTTTTCCAGCTCCTCACAGTAGATGATTGACTAGACAATGTTGTTTGTTTGTTTTTTTTTAATAAATGTCTTACTTTAATGGTGATTTAAAATGACACACAGCACCATGCAGTGCCACCTACTCATAAGTCTTAAGCATTAAGAAAATACATGGTAGCTACAATTCTAAATTAGTTCCTGTTGGGAAATCTAAAATTGGATGCACAGTCTTCAAGTCTGAAGATGTTATCTGTCTTTTGGAGAGGTCTTATGAAGAGTGTCTTTTTTCCAGAAGTAGCTTTCATTGTTAGTCTGAATTGATATAATAGTGCATAATAGGTTCTTTGAAGTATTTTGTCATCTCATAAACAACTCTTGCCAAAAGTGCTCTCTGTCTTTTCTCTTGGTTAGAGGACTCTTCCTTCAGCTTTGTTAAATTGGCAATAGGTGACATGTCAAAAATGACAGAAAGTTTATCTCTTATTTTAAAGCAAAAAAAAATTGAGGTGAAACTACCATGTAATCTTTTTCCATATATTCATATTTCATTTTTGCTGCTGGAAATGGAAGCTAATTTTTGTTGAAGTTAACAATTTATTGCTTAGTACTTAGAAAATACTTAGGCAGGTAATCTGCTCTATTCGGAAGTGATTTATAAACATAGTGAATCTGTCTGCCAAAGTTAGCTTAAATGCCTTTGAGAAAGACCAAATATGCAGTGATATCAAGTTTGCAGCAAGTGATGAGGGATGTTTTGTTTTCTGTGTTACTGCAGGCATACCATGGTATTAAATGTAACGACAAGACTAAGCATTAAGTTTTAAATTTGTAGTTATTTTGGACTTTACTGTGCAAATAAGTTTTGTTGTTACAGGTTTGATATGAAAAGAATTAAAGGATTTTTTTCTTTAATGCAACTGACAGCTCTTTGCCCTACACCTTCAGAAGAGTTGATGACAACTGCAAGCTCTTGACACCTGTGAAAATCAGACTTCAAACTCTTGAAGTTTGGAAAAGCCTTTCAGTCTCCTGACCTCTTAAATGTGATGCTGAAATGAAAGGTAATTTGGAAAAATGCTCAGGGTCTGTAAGTCTCAAATTTACCACTACATTTAGCTTGCTCTTTTATAAACACTTCCTAAAATGGCTTAGCTGTTGTGACAGGTATTTTTACAGAAAAAAAAACCCCAGGACTTGACAGCAATGCTTTCTTAGAAGCTATGTAGTGCAAATGGTATCTTTAGGGAAAGGAGGAAATTGAAGTGATGTTTGTGCAGGCCAGGCTGCTGTAGCTTACCTTCATCTGTGCCCTCTGAGAGTGGCCCAGGAAAGGCAGGAAGACAGCACCTGCTGCAGGAAGATCAAATCATGTTTGTTGTACTAAACCAGACACAGGATAAACTGTAAACTGAAGGCTGAGCCTTCCTGTGCATGGTATTGACTTCTGGAGAGCTGGAAGTCAGAAGTGTAGCAGTCTGTTTCCGGGCCTTCTAAAGCAAATCCTTAACCAGAACTGAGGAGAAGTATCTGTATGTACTGGACATTTATATTGGGATGCAATATAAGTGGCTTCCCAGCTGCTTCTCCAAAGTGTCTCCTCCCTAGGCAATGGAGGCTATGTTGATGTGACTTTACTAGAAGACAGTGGTGAACTATACTAGAAGGTCATGGTGAACTATTGCCGTGTCCAAAGAGCACCCTAGTTCCAAGGCATTTGTGGTAGTCATGATGTAGGAACAGTGACTGTGTTTGCCTTCCACTAGTGGTCTGTATCTATTTTTGATTCCTCTTCCCCAACCCTAACTTAGCTGGTTTTTTGTTTTGTTGTTTTTTTTTTTTTTTCTCCCTGTGATGACTTCTGTTTGCACATGTCCTGGGTGCAGCAGGATTCCCTTTTCCACCATTGTTTGAGTACTCACTACCATGTCTTTTCCAAGCTGTTAACCCTGACTCAGCCTGGGTTGGGTGGGTGTCTGCAGCTCGAGCCTTTAATCTCCTTCCTACTCTACTACTTACTTTTCTTTGATCTCTGGTACCTCCTAGAGCCATTTCTTTGCTTTGTCAGATACCACAACTACTAACCTGCTCTCCATGCAGGTACTTGTAGGCCTCAGTATTTACTCTCTGTAGCTGTTTCCTTCCCCAAATGCCAGTGTTTGTTTTAATCCCTGTGGGATAGGTCAGATGATCATCTGCACTTTCTTCCTGACCCACTGTAGTTTGGTACAACCAGCTAATTTACATTCATCAAGTCTGTGCCTTTCAGAAGCTCTGTGTAGGAGGCCGCTGTGTTTTTTCAACCAGATGAATTTGCAGGAGCCTGCACCCTCTGTGTCAGTGCAGCCACATCACAGGTTGGGACACCCACACTTGGGCTTCCCCAGATGTGCTCGGAGCAGGTGGGCACTAAGCCAGTTGCTCTCTGGGTGGCTGTGAGCTATCCTTCAGAGGTCTGCTGATAAAAACAAGATGGGGCATGAGAAGTCTTTCATGCAGGGAGGCTGTCTAAGAGACTTCCACTCCCTTCCTACCGTGGCAGTGGAGGGGTGTTCTGAATTCCTCATCCTTTTCTTTCTGTAGGTGCCCTCACTGGGGTGGTTTCTCAGTTTACCCTGACCCCAGGTGGTATATATTGGCCTTCTGATCTGCTGGCAGCTGCTTGCAGCAGCCCTATCCTGACTTGTAGCCTGCTCTTTACTTCACAAAAAGTTAATGTTCCATTATCTCTCCATGCATGCCTCAGGCAAGGGTGTTCTGAGGGAAAGTTGTAACATCAGGGCAGTAGCAGAATTTACAAAGTGTTGAGAGAAACTCACTGACAAAGTAGAAAATTTAGATAAAATAAAATATACTTGTCTTTATCTTCTAATTCCCTGGGCTGTAGCTGTGTGTTGGTGCTACTCAGGGCAGAATTCTCTGAATTGTTCAGTAGAGGCCAGTGTGAGGAGCAACACTGCCTCAGGGGATTGTATGGTTTAAAATACATCCCTGCTATAAATGGCAACAGATGGTGGTGGGATTCTTTGAGGTGGACTTTCATTCAAACATGACTTTCAAACAGCTATCCCACTCCTGTCCCCACCATCCCCTCCCATCCCTTATTAGTGCAAGTTTTTGGAAAAGGTGTGAAAATGAACAAGGGAAGGTTGACTTTGGTTTTTGTTTTGCAGCTGCAAGGAACCGCTGTAAGACCTTGAGTTTCCTTTTTCTCTGGTGGCAAACATAGCTCTTTGGCCTCTACCAGTGCCACTCTGCCTATTACTTAAATTAGGGAAATGTAAACAAGTGTACAAGTGGGGTTTTACAGTGTCTCTGTGTATTTCTAATGCATACCATATTTGTTGAAGGGTTGCCTGGCACGCTGGGTTTTGTCCCCCCAGTACCCAGGAACACAGAAGCTGTTCTATTCATCTCCAGCGATAATTTTTCATTTGCTCAGGGAGGGCATCCTGTTAGTTTGCTTCTACACTGTATCTGATTTCCCTGTGAAACATGAATGTGGTCTTGAACTCTTGGCCAGATACCCCATCTGCTCACACTTTTCTTTATTGTCCTTTAAAGTGGCTTTGTTGTTGTTGCTCAAGGNTTTTTTTTTTGCTCAAGGTTTTTTTTTTTTTTTTTTTTTTTTTTTAGATTTTAGTTTTATTTAATATCCTTTGCAGTAAGATGGATGGTAGTTCAACTGATTTTCCTTTTAGTTATTCTTTATTTGGTATCTCTACTTAGATTAGGCCATCTATATTATGGGCTTTACTTCCCATTTCTCATTATTTCTTTATCTGCCTATGTTCAGGCAGAAATGGTGCCCTTTTTTGTAGTGGTTTTTTTTGTTTGGTTTTTTAAATTTTTTCCTTTATACCAGGCTGTTAATGATTGCTGCAGTTGAAAGGCAGATATTACAAAATATGAGTATCTGTCCTCAAAGGTTGTAAACAGAGGGGGTAATTCTTGCTTTTTGTTTTGCCCTAGCCAGATAGATTAGCTCTCACGTCCCTTAAGTGTATAGGATTTGCAGATCACTCTTGACCTGTCAAAATGAACGCCAGATGTAACAATTTGATACCTGTCTTGTGGGTTGAAACAAGAGCTGTGTTTTCTAAATCTTGGCCTGCTATTTGGAATGCCAGAATGAGAGAATGGAAGTTTCTTTGAGAGAATGGAAGTTTCTTTGGCAGATTTTTTTTTTTCCCCTGAGTAGTGACCCCGGAACAGCTGCTGTCTGCAATGTCTAATGTATGCGTGCTGGGCTGACCATACTTTCTCCAGGGCAGCAGAAAACTTGTACTTCTTCTGTGGGCTTCAAATAGAGCTCTGAAATACACCTATGCTGCCATCTATTCTAATAAGAAAGTAAGTGAGAAAACATGATTACTTTTTGCGGTGGTCCATCTGTTCATGAGCTTATTTTTCCCTTCAGGTTCAACTTTCACATCTTTTAGTTAATCATAAATCTTGTAAAAACAAATAGTTGTTTAGCAGAATTCTTGTTGACGTATGAGTGTGTATATGTATATCTATATATCTATATCTATATATGTCTATATATACATATGCATGCCAAGGCTTAATATTGTAAAGGTAACTGTTTCATCTAAACACATCTCACTGTCCTGAAGTGTAAAGGCTTGTCATAATCTTCTTAGATACTTAATGAATCCTAGCTCTGTGGTACTCCAATTCTCTATTGTGCTTTCTAGGTAATAAAATAATTATTTTATAAATGACCGCATTAAAGTGTTTTTTGGAAAAGCCATCGTTATCATTCCTCCTTGTCTTTCTGGGTTAAGCTACAACTTTTTAATTACATTATCACCTGCCAGCATCCCTCCCACGCACTCTCTGCCTCATCCAGCACACAGAGTACATGCTGCTAATCTTGATGAGTCTTTCCCCTTCTCCTTATTGTAGAGTATGGGGCATAAGGCCATAAATTCCCTGGATGGTACTCAAAGCTTGCTTTAAAAGAAGAATTAATCATTTAAGCAGGGATTTTTTTTCCTATGACATTTCACAAATGTTTGTGAATGTGCCTTCCAATAATAACATATTAACAACAGCTTCTTCCCTAATGCAAATACACCACTGTTCGTGTTTCTGGCTTTAAGTCAAAGTGTGTTTTGTGTTGTGGTTGAATTGGGTGATCCCTAGCTGCTTCACCTCGAGCTCTGTGCATGCCTCATCTGACAGTCACCTTGGTTGGCCAGCCTCACTTTGGGACCTGCTGTTTCTCTCTTGCACATTGCTGATGATATTCCCATTTAATATGGAAGCTGAAACACAAGAAATGTGTGATTACCCATATGAAGTCAAAAGCAAGATCTGTCTTAGAGCAGTGTCTGGCAATTACTGATGGTAGGTGCTGGGGAAGAGTAAGAGAAATGGGGCAATGATGCCCTGACAGAACACTCTACTAGCCTCTTTGATTTGCAGGCTGAGGTGCTTTTTCCTGGGAGTTACCTGGTTGCTTTTGCACCCATGTAGACTTGTGGCATCCCCAGAGTGCTGTGACATGGAATTCCACAGATCCACTTGCAAAAACCACTCTGTCTTTCTATGTTTTTAAAGTCTGCCTCTTGTGGATGTCACTGCAGTAGGATTCAGCTCTGGACTGAATGCTCATATGCAGGTGTGGAATGCAGGTGTCTCACTGTGACTCAGCAAATCCTCATAATTCTCAGGTCTCAAGTCAGCTCCCCTAAATGACAGGAGAGGAACCTGCCATTAGTGATCATCTCTGGATATTTTTGTACTTTAACTTTTTGTACTTTAAGCTCCTTTTCAGGGCAGGGGTAGAACCTGTTCCTGCCAAGCCAAATTCACTTGAGAGGTTCCTCTTGCTGTTCCTTCCTTCTTTCCTGGGCTCCTTCCAGTTTCTGCAGCAAGGGATCTTACAGACCCAGCCTCATCAAGTTACCATCACTTGATGAAAATATCGCCAGAGAACATCTAAAAAAGCTTGTGTTTGCAGGTGTATGAGGAAAACAGTGCTATGTGTAGCATGGAGAATAATATACTGATGGTAATCCATAAAGGAATTAGGTTGTTCTTTAGTTCTGTCGAGCTGTTGATGAGAATAAGTCTAACAATACTGCTCAAAAAGATGGATGTATTTATTTAAAGAGTATGTGGACCTTGAATTGAGCAACAGTTCTGAAACAGTGCTGAATGCATCTCTTTCAGCACATGGTCCTGACCTACTGTGCCTGTGCTAGCTTTCCCCACTGGTTCCCTGTCATCCTCATGGACTCCACAGCTTTCCCTTTGCAGTTGCAGCTGCTCCAGGGATGCTCAGTGGAATTTCTGTGATGGACAAACCCACCATTTCCCTGCAGCTTCTCCCTCTGCTGCAATGGAGCTGTTTGGCTGGAGTTTTGAGAGAGGGAAAAATGTCTTCTTGATGCATAACGTTACGAAGCTTGGCTCAACCTTTTTAACATTAGTTGCAGTTGTGGTCTACTAAAAAATGCCTGTTGCCATCTGTGCAGTTTCATTCAATATGTGCTTGTGTGCCACGGAGGAGGTAATGGTTTGTGTTCTTTTAAAATAATCTGTTTGCAAATTATTGTTGCAAATTTGACACTTGGGTGTTTGCTGTATTTATCTTCTGAAAGCATTTTTAGTCCCTTTCCCTAGATTTATTTTCAGTGAAATATACTTAAAAACCCATTACTTAGTGGTTGTGTTCAAGTTCGTAGTAAAGCTTATGGCCTACACTTGCTCAGTACTTCACTTCCAAAGGGCACACAATTAAAAACTCACAGATTAAACCTCATCTTAAAACTACATGTGTATTCATGGCAGAATCAGAACTGGCTCTTCGTTCCTGGTTTGAGTGCTGGAGTGAAAAATACAGACTTTCCCCATTATCCAGCTGCAGAGACAGTAAATTAGAGGCCTCTTAAGGGGCCAGGTGTCCCTTGGCAGCATTTTGATGTCTCTAGTTTCTAATAAATAAGCTGGATATTGGGAATTTCTAAGTCAGTCTGGATATGGGGAGTGTTGGGTTCTGTTATTTATAAATCTAAATAAGCATTGCTGTGCTTCCTTGCCTGCTCTTTCTTATGTTAATCCTTAGTTTTTAATCTTGTTCAACTGGATTTATTCAGTGCTTTTTTACTTCAAAACTATGCAGTCACTTGAACAGCTTGAGTCAAGACAGCAAATATCAGCGAGAGCTTGGACAGAAACTAAGATCATGTTCTGCAAACAGCTGTTGTGGTGGAGGGTGGCGGTAGCCCTTTCAGTGGGAGTACTCTGTGAACTGGAGCAGTCAGATCTGGAAGATCTTGTAGTGTTGGAAAAGTTAATGTGAGAATCAGTATTCTAGTGCCAGCGTTCCTGATAACTTGGTATTTCAAAACATCCCATTAAATAGATGTATGGGACTCAGTGTAAATGGAAACATGAGAGTGCTGAGGTTATGGGTGCAGGGATAATGTTTGCTTGTTCTGTGTAATGTTTAGAAAAGGTTTGCTAAGCCTACTGTTTACAGCTTATTTGCAAAATATTCCCAGGAATGTACAGTTGTGCTGGCAAATTATTCTCTTAACCAGTAGTAGTTTGCAAAGAGATCCCAGAGGGAGTAGGAGTGTACTTATGACCAGTCCTAATACACAGGAGCGTGTCTGATGCTCCCAGTTAATGGGTCAGTCACTGCAGAGGGCTGGCATTCCCGTGCCTACCAGCGGGGAGCCTCTCTCCACCCACTGCTATAGCAGTCAGTTGGTCATCTACCTAGTATCTATTATTAATCTATAAAAGAGTCTGCTTCTGCAGTGAGACTTACTCCGTTACGTGTTTCATTGACAACACCTGAACTAGCTAAAACAAGAGCATGACCCCCTGGTGATACTACATCTGCCAGTTTACATGCCATGCACATGAATTCTCTTCAAAGCATTTTGAGATTAGGTTGGGCACAGGTGTTCTGGTAGGCAGGAAAAACAGATAGTGGTGGCTGGTGGTCTGCCAAGGTGTGCCAAGCAGGAGAGGAGGGGCAGTGGGGTTAGTTCTGTTGGAAAAAGTAGATTATTTCCTGCCCAGCTTCATCCTTTATGTCCTGGAGCATGGAGTTGGGATTCTGGTGGCAGGAGGAGAACACAGTGCAGAGTCTGCACAGTGTCTGCCTTCCTGTCAGATGCAGAGGGTGCTTTGGAAAGCCTCATCCCAGAGCAGGCTTTTTGGCTATCCTGTGTATGGGCTGTGTTACTGCCATATATCTGTGTAGGAGGGTGGCTGGAAGCAGGTGTGCTTCATTTCTAATATAATTATGTGGCCATGTAAAACTGCTTAGGAGTACAAAAAGGGGAGAGCACTCTCTCCTTGTGTTACCAGTAACATCAGGATGTTGCTGGTTTTGATCACTCTTTTCTCAGGGTACGACTAGACTTCTGACTCACTAGAAATGTGGTATTTCCTAGTCTGGTTAAACCTATAAGATGTTTGAGAGTCTTGTTAATTTTTCAGTAACGTAAATTACTTAGATGTATGAGATTGAGAAATGGCAAGCAAAATGCAATGCACCTTTACTGAAGCAAAATTGGAAGGTGTGATGGCACCTCAAGGTGTATACCCCACAGCTTTGTCTTTTCTCAGGATCACATACCTCCTTTGTAGTCTGCTTCTTTAGATCGCCTGTGCTCTTTTTCTGAAATGCTGAAAAGCTGTAGCTGGCTTCTTCCCACTTCGTATCATAAAAACTATTTGGTTAAAGGCCTGTAGTAAGCTCCCTTTGTTCCTTGTGTTTCTACACTTTGATGTTGCCATGCCATTTTTTCTGAAAAGTTACCATTCCTGCATATGTGCATATGTTGGCATCAGTGTGTGTCACCTTAGTCAGCCTATGTAAGTAACTACTTTGATTTTTGTTAATTTTTACTAATTAATAAATGAAGAATCCTGCTGATTTCATTAGGATTTCCTGATGAATGGTCCTAATAATCAAATACTGTGCTCTGCCATTTTGAGAGAACTTTCTTATACTTGGGGTGCTGTGTAGTTTTTGCGTAAAAGTGATGCTTATTACTATGCTACTGTAACTTTCAACATTCATTATATGGGACAGAAGTGATTGGATGCTAAATTAATGCCTCTTAAAAATGCTCTGCATTGTTCTGTTATCTGTAGTTTCCAGTTCTGCTCCCTGTGTTATAATATGGTAGTGCTTGCTAGGGTGCTGCATAGGGGAAACACTCATGTTCCTCTCCCCATTCCCTACCCCTTGCAACCAGGCATTACAGAATAACTTTTTATGTTGAACCCACAGTGTTTGTTGATTTGAAAAGTTTTTGCTATCACATTATGCAAAGGACATACTGGTAGAAATTTGGCGGAATTTCAGTGTTCTGTCAAAATTGCCTGTACAGGTTTGGAACAGAAGAAATACCAATACTTTAATTAATTACACAGTTTGATTGAGGTGTAAAAGCTGAGGCCCTTCACGTGTGGCAATTAGAGAGGTCTTAGCAGACCTGTATTATATATGTTCAGTGGAAGAGTGGATGTGAACTGGCTGGTCTGATTACAGGCTAATGCCTTTGTCTGTGTCAGAGGTTCCAGATACATTCTTAATTTTTCCAGCTCTCAAAAATACTCCCCTTTACTGTACAGTTTTAGGTGTGCATGTGTATATTTGTAAGCTAAGAATGGCTCCTGTGAGGTATAAACTTCTAATAAGATAAGATAGTGGTATAACTTAGTAGCTTAACAACTGTAAGTTTAAAGACATAGGCAGATACTGTGCTTCCAGTTGGGTGATGGGTTTTTTTGTTTGGTTGGTTGGTTTTTTTAACTTTTATTTTGATCTCCTTTTAAAATGGTGTTGATATGTGGTTGCATGCTTCATTTTATCAGCTAAAACCTTGAGTTCTCAGTGTTTTCTGTTAAAGTACAGGAAATGCTAACAAAATATTTCAGATACTTTTATTAAAAGGCAGTTGGGATTTTGCTTTGCAGAATATATTGTTTATTTGAGAAAATTTTGATTGTACTGGTTTCAGCTTATCTGATGCTTGCCCATAAGGTGACTCATCCTTTTCGATGTGTTCTGAGTGTTTTCTCAGAGGGTGTGGTGGTACTGATTATTCTTACTACCTCTAACAAGGATTTTTTTTTAATGAAAAATTCTACTAGACTCTTTTGCTTCCACCTGAAATGCCTATCAGCTCTAGCAGATCTCATACCTTCCTATGCTTCATAATTACATTTCCTGAAGCAGAAGTCAGGCTTAAGGAAAGGTGGAGTAGCAGCAGCGCTTCCTTGTGCCTGTAACATCCTGCCCATAAAAGCAGGGAAATAGCTGTTTGGAAAGGAAAAAAGAACAACTTTTTGAACTTTCTGTTGTAAAGTCAACACATTCTCCCATTTGCTGCTTAAGAACAAAGCATATAATCATTTTCCCCCTTCTCTGGTTTCCTGGTGGCCATTCTCCAGCATGGCAAAATAACTTGTGTTTGGAGTTGGGCCATAGCATCAGGTTGTAAGCAAGCAAGCAAGCCCTGTTCTCCAGTGCAGCCTAATTGCTGTTCTCCTGACCTTTCCTCAGATGGAGAGTTTGTTTATCCAGCTTTTCCTGTGGGGTATTCATTAACCATGTTCTGAAGTCTTCTGTTCACACCTCCCTTGAACACCTACTGGTTGTGGCCTCCTACTCTGTTCTCTCTCCACTGTTTCCTGCCAGTATTGATCTAAATAGCACTGGGATCACTCTACTCTTTTGTTGATGTTATTAAAAAAAATAAATGTCTGAGTGTAACAGCTGTCCTGTAATTCTGAAGGGATTCACTACTACAGAATGGTCTGCCCAGGTACAGAAACTCTGAGTTGATAAGAAGGGAGCAGCATGCTCACATGAGCACTGGAGATGTTAGTGGTGTAAACTGTCTGCTGATACATGGCACCAGGCTAGCACAGTGTTTGGGTAAGTTGGGACTTGTGCCATGAGGTGTTTATTGCACTGTAGTTCTCTCATACTGCAGACTTGGTTAATGCTTGTTTATATTATCTGTGGTCTTTTTTTTAACCTGAATGGAAATAAAACAAAACCCTGGCTTTCCCTTGCTAGTTCTTCTGCTTTCAGTTCATTTATTCTGTTCTTTTTCACTTGTAAAAAGAAAAAAATACCTTACTCATCCTATTTAAGAAAGGAGCCTCCTGGATTTGTGGAAGTAACCTGCAGTTGGTAGTGATTCTGTTACTGGATGAGGACTGTGACAGCTGACACTGGTTTCTCAGAGAGTGGTAGCATCTAGCAGAGAAGCAGGCATATTGTCTCGGTTTGACAAGACAGGAGTCTGTTAAGGAAGGCAAAAGCCTTCAGTGAACTGGAAAAGGTAAACCCCCTCCCTCCGAATTACCACAATTTCAAAATTAAAAGGCTCTCAGGCAAAGATATGGGAATAGGAATAACAGTTCTTTACTAGGAGAAATATATATACAAATGCAATTAGTACAAACAAAAACCACTCATAGAGTCAGGAACCTGGCCCCCCTGAGGAGTCAGGGTGTTGATAACAGTCCAGTTAAAATGGTAGCTGCAGTCTTCCTGGAGGAGCAGATGAAGTCTTGTTGAAGAGGTGATCCTGTAGAAAAGGTGTAGGTTCCCTCTGGTGAAATGTCCAGCGCTGGCAGAGATGGGCCTGGTCTTCCTCTGGAAATCCAGTGGAGAACAGGTGGCTCTTCTTGGAGAAGAGGCTGTCTGATGTCTCAGAAAATGCTGATTTTATGCGGGTAGGGGTGCTTGGCTCCTCCCTCTGGGCGGAGCATCTCATAATGGAATGATGTAATCTTATCAGTCATGCAGTGAGTCAGTCAATGGCCCATTAACAGGAGATACCTCCCCGGAGGGAGACATTGTTCTTGGAAGAGATAAGGAAAACTGTCTAACTGACAGAAGATATCTGTCCCACCTTTAACAGATGGCAAATGGAATATGTGCCTATTTTGAGAGGCAGGACACATATGGCATAACGCAGCTATCTTTTAAATAGTCTCAGCATTGGAGGCACCTGAATTAATTTGTAAGAAATTAATGTGTTGTGCGTGTGTTTATTCTGGAAAACAAGTTCATACTGAAACTGGGCAATAAGTGTATTTTTGCAAAAAAGGTTGAAACACAAGTTGGTGGCAGTTTTCAGTTTTTGCAATGGTAATAATATATTTTGTCTTTCTTTTTAGAGAAGGTAGGAGTTTTGAAGAAACTTGTCCTTTTGTCAGTCTCAGTCTGCTTGCAACTGAACTGCTTAGTAGCCTTAAATATGTGTGTGACAGATAAAATCCAGGTGGTAGAAAAACAAGAGCTTGAAACCCCTGAGAAGCAGGTTATAATTACCATGCTGATGAGTTTATTCAAGGCATAATCTTGGTGACTCAGTTGGTTGGTTTTCTCACAATGCAGAGATCTGAGGAGTGAGTACCATCTTACCAGTGTGATCTTGAGGTCGCCAGGATATGGGCTTTAGTGGGTGGTGGCATGGGGCTGGCTGGCTGAGCAGCCAACTGCCTTTACCAGTTTGTTCCCAGCTGAGCTATGAATGCTCTACTGCATCCCTCATCCACAAGATGAGAGGAATAACTTAAACTGGGGAGTTGCAGCAGAGTCCAAGAGTGGTTCAAGCCTTTTATTTTCCTCCTTAGTGGTAACAGCAATCAAATCTGAGCTCTGAAGTCTTGGTAAGTTTGAACTGGAATTCCAGTCAGATTGAATGAAGGTGGAGAAAGAACTGAAAAGTTCCTGTTTGCTGCAGCCTTGAGATAATTGCCTGAGGGGTTCTGATTTTTTTTTTCCCCCAACATTTGACCTCTTAAGGTTTGGGATACAAAATAGAAGTAAAATCCTATCATTAAGGTCAATGTAAGTTTACACTACAGTAATACATAGTCGCCTAGTTTGCCCCCATCCATTTTTCTTTCTTGAATTTTTGCCAGATCAGTTCAAGCAGTAGTAGGTAAAGCTAATGATTATAGTATGCTGCTTTAGAAATGTTTTTTGGATACTATCTGATTTGTAATAAAATGTGGTAATTAAAAGTCTGTAGCGAAGGGTACAGTCGTTACATTTTTAATTGCTAATGAAATGTGCCAGGTGATATAAAGTTTCTGGAGCGTGAAAGGAGGTTTTTCATGCAGGCCAGGCTGTAGGGGTGCGTCCTTTTGTCTGCACTGAGAAATGTCTAATTTGGATGTCTCTTTGAAGAGACTGGTTTTTAGTATTTCTGTGGAAGCTGTGTAGAGTCTTAATTGCACAAATTGCAGTGAGAGACGTCATGTTGGTGTAAAAATATTTCCTATGGACTTATTTCATGAAAACCTAACTTGTTTTGAAGTAGGGCCACAGTCAATGTAAACTTTATTAGCTTTTGGATGGAGTTAGTTTTTAGCTCTGTTTGTTTTGTATATAGATAAAGCAGCAGTTACAAAGGTTGACTGTAAATGCATGTGGTGGTTTTATCATGATCATATTTAACATACTAAGAGGATACTTCTACTTTGGCTTAGAGGTTGTGTATATTACTGAAAATACCAGTGATTGCTTATGAGTTTGAACATTCCCCCAGCCTGCCAAGGTTATAGTTACAAGCTTTTGAGGCCTTTCAAAAGCAGACTTCATTTGAAAAACAGGTAGTTGTACTTCCTTAATTCTGTGGGGGTTTGAGATGCATGTGTGGTAGAGGAGGGCATTTTCCCTTCAGAAAAGTTTGTGAGATCAGCACCAGTTTGATAAAGACAGTAGCAGTAACTTTTTGAATTTGAAGGACTGTATGTTCTTCAAAGTATTACATCCTCCCCATGACCCTGGCATTTCTTTGAGAAAACTGTTCATCTTTCTGAACATTTTTTCACTGTAGTGTCTGTGATAAGGGAAAATTGTCAGGGCTGCTCTATATCCAAAGAGCCAATGTGTGATGTTTTCTAGATGAGAATTGTTAGTGTGCATTTTTGAGGTTTGTGGTTTTTCTCTTAAGTGAAACAAATCTGAAGAAAAATTACTTGGTTGGTGGGACTGTTGTGACCATATGCAGGCTCACCATTTCTGTCTAACACCAGCCCTAAGGCTTGCCCTGGTTATGAAGTTCTTGTCTTTCTCAGTACAGGCAAGTTTTGTCAGAAGGTTTTAAAAGTAGGTGACACAACCTTAGAACTACCCAACCAAACCCAGGAAGGGAATATTGCTCTAAAGATAAAACGGTGTTTGACATACTTGGCAAAAACAGGCACATCACCCAGCTTCTGCTGAGACAAGGCCCACAACTGAGTTTGCTTCATACTGGAAAGTGCTGGCAGTAAGCACAGGGAGAAGAGTGCCTTGGCCTGGCATGGGGCTCGCTTCCCCAGGAATGGCTGGTTGGTTTCCAATGTCAGTTTGAAAGTAAAATGTAGATTGTTGCATTTCAAGACCAGGGAGGTTGTCATTGTAAACAGCCTCTTCCTGCATTCTGTTGGATGGAACATGTTGCATTCTTGCATTGTAGGGTCGTATGCAAATACTGTGGTGTGATAACCCAGAGCCCTAATGTTACTGAGTTGTTTATCTCTACTTATATTAGTACCCTGGGCTTCAGACCATACAACCTTCAAGATACACTAGGTAGTTTTCAATATAATATCCTGTATAAGCTTGTTTCCTAATGGTCTTTTAAAAGCTTGATTTTGTTGTAGAGGTCACAGAAGCTGGTAATCCATTTTAGTTCATTAAATACCTTGTGTGCTTAAATAGCCAGCAGTTAAAACTCGCACTTTCTGAAGAGGAGACCTGAAGGAAATTAATTACTGTCTGTGATATTTTTTCCATCTAGTTTTACTGAAATTTGCAGAACTGAAACAGCTGTTAAATGTTATTTAAATCATGTAATATATTTCTTTAAAAACATGACATAGTATGCAGAGGAAAAAATGTACAAATCTGTGAAAAATCTGTTGTGTCTTTAGGGATAAAATCTAACGCTAAGCCTGAGTTCTATTATTTGTACAGTTGGTTTTCACTTTAAACAGATGACTGCTTTTTTGAAACTTGATTGCATGCCAGTAGTTAAAGTACAACCATGTAGGGTACGACAGGGTTTGTAACTAGGGGTTTTCAGAAGTGATGTCATGATGAACTTAAATGATACTTAAGCAGCAATGTTAATGTCACCAACAAATCTATTCAGTTTTCTAGCCTTTCTTTCACAATGCCTGAATATGAACTGTGTTTATATTGCTTCTGTTTGAAGGAAAATAATTTGTTAAGAAGAATAAAGGGAAGTTACAACTTTTGTTTTGTTTCTCTGCTACTTAAAAATATTCACCATATAAACATTTGAGTGTTTACATCAGAGTGGACAGATGGAGCCATAATGTTTTACTTTGTCATTCATTGCTTTCATTAGCGTGCCAAACCACGTGGTGATACTTGGTAAAAACTGAAAATAGTCGGAAAGTAACAAGTATTTATTAACTGTAATGCCTATACCTTGTAAAATTATGATAAAATTATAAACTGTGGTGTTGCATGGGGATTTTTGTAACCCCTATGGAAGGGAGACCACATTGCATCATGGATAAAAGTAAAGATTTTTCATAAACCCGTAGTATACAGATTTATATACAAAGGGCGTCTAAGCTTTGGTGCACCTATGTCACAAGTTCTGATGCAGGTCTGGTCCCCACATCCCATTTTTGTGGTTAGTCACCCTGCTGTAAAATGATTCAGAGGATGGACCAACTACCTTAGGAAAGACTAAGGAGTTCAAGGCTCCTCACTTTGGAGGAGGAAAAAAAAAGGTATGTGTGATTGTGGTTTACAAAATCACAAAGTGATAGATAAACTTAATGTGAAACTTGGGTTTACCAGGTCCTGCCATATTAGGATTAAAGAGCATTCAATGTTTTTAACAGAAAATGTCTTCTATCTTAGTAGAAGATCAGCTTAAAGCAGATGGCAGTACCTCTTCACAGCGCAGTCATGAATTTGTGGAACTTGCTGCCACAGGAGGTGTAGAGACAGGCAGTGTTGGCAGCCCATAAGCCCTTCAAAAAGGGCTTATGGGCATGCATAGGCACCAGGCCCATAAATGGACACTGAACAGACTCGGAAGGGAGGTGCCCTCTGAATTCCTGCTTCCACACTTGTGGATGCCAGCAGAGAGGCTGCAGAAAAGGCTCATGTGCTTGCTCGAAATAGCCTTTGTTTTTGCTGCTGTTGAAGGCAGAATATCAGGCTGGATGCCCTGTACACCTGACCTGGGAGAGTGCCACTTCTCTTACTGTGTCAGGTGGACATGTTGTGGGCTGTTCTTGAACTCCTTCTGACTGTCAGGATAATTATTCAAACTCAGGTCAGCCAAACCTGCTTAGAAAAACAAAATCTTCTCCTAAAATCTCTCCTAAAAAAGAGGCTGCTTCCTTGCCCTGTGTGCCACTGTGAGAATTGGATCTGACTGCAGAAAGCAAAAGGTATTACGAGAAGATACAGAGATATTTCTGCCCACATCTGTCCTGTCAGAAAAATTCCTCTTTCCCTGACCCAGAGAGCAGCCTCACCTTTTTCAGGGGGATGCAAACATTTCAAGATTCAGCTATGTGATAAGGTCAATGCTTGGAGATATTTGGATATCCCAGCTGGTCTTCTTCACACCTTTTTGGCTACTGGTGTCTCTGCCTGGCTGTGACATGTATCTCTGCTTGGTGTGTCTCAGGGTTTCAGATGAAGGAAGAGCACATATCTGGAGTTCAGGCTTGCCCTAGGATAGAAGGAGAAATTACTGTCGCTGGGAAAGCTGCTCTGCTCTCAGGAGAGTTAGAATGAGGGAGAACTAAGATGCTTGTTTCAAAATAGTTTAATTGCAAGGTTTCAGTCTCTTTCTTTCCTGTAGGAGTGCTGGCAGGCTGTAGGAAAGAGTGTTCTTGTTTGTAGAAGGAGTAACAACTGAGATCAGAATTCCCTTTATTTTGTTTCCTGCATGCTCTGTTGGGCTTTTTTTGTTGTTGTTGTATGATAGCATTGTTAGTTAAATCCTTTCTTTAATGCAAATGTGATATAAGTAGGATGCACTAGCTGTAATTTTTATGACTAAACAAGACTTTTTTAAACACAGATTAGGCTGGATTTCTCATTTTCAAACCCTCAGTGTTATATTTCAGAAATTATTTCTGGCCACAATTTACAGCAAGATCTTGACATCTTCATTCATCTGACTGAATCATGGTCACTGTATGTGTGGGATTAATGTGAAACATGAGAGCTGAGATAGGGACTGATGTGTCTTAGAAGATTGCTTGAGTTCTCACAGGTCTTTGGTTCTTCAGATTTCTCATAAAAATGCTTTATATATGTTCCTGGGATGGGTTTAACCTTTTGTCCATTATATTTTCCTGTGTCTTTCAGGCTGAAATCTTAAAGGAGCTTGGTTCCTCCTTCCTTACGAGATGCTAATTTCTTGAAGTTTTGTGAAAATAGCAGGTTGGATGGAAGAGACCTTCTTGTATCTCTCCATATATAGAAGGCTGCAGTAGCAGTTTGGGGAGGCCAGGCATTTGACTCAAGGCAAGGATCCTGAGGATGCAAGCTTCATGGTTTTGGAGTTTTCTTTGTTGAAAAAGTGAAACCTTTTCTCAGCCTCATCCCATAGCAGCCTATAGCTGTTGAGTTTATGAGTGCTTTCTTACTGCGTGCAGGACTAGGGTTTGGCAGCAACCGTGAGACTTCCATAAAGTCCCTGATGTGATGTGATTCATCCTCTTCGGGACCACAACTTGATTTGCAGTTCACTCTAATTGTAATTTGTGCAGTTTTAGTTGTGTTTCTTGAGGATTCATGCTGAGCTAGTCTCAGCTAGGGCTTTGCACTCAGCATAAATGTTACAAAGAGAGCGCTGCTTCTCTTAAACATCTGTGCTACAATAAAAGAGATGAGCATGGGGGGTGCAGGCGATAAAGAAAGAACATTTTCTGCTCTTTTTCTTGAGAGGAAGCTCAACTGTGAAGAGGCATTGCATCATGAGCTCTAATTAAAGACCAGCTATTCCCCACGGGAAAATGAAAGCACTTGCCTCATTTCCCTTTTATTGGCAGCTGTTGCTTAGGAATTTTGTTTGAGAATGAAATGCTGCTTTGGTTGACCAAAGAAATGGCTTTAATACAAATGGCTGCCAATGGTGTGCACTGTAAATGTTGTGAAGGACAGAAAGATCTTCTTAAAAATTAATAGCTCAGACTAGAAAATTAGTGATTCAGACCCAAATACATCATCTGTGTGAGTTCTGATGTATTCAGCTGTGCCCTCGAGACTAGTTTTCGTCTTTCTCATCTGTGCTGGTCTAAGGAAGTATCAGATCACATTAGCATCAGGGAGTGGAAGGAGACCAGGAGCTCTGATGAGGAAAACACTTAATTGGGCTGTGTCCTGGGAGGGGAGAAGAAGGGGGTGTTGATGTGGCAGATATTACTGAGAATATAATTTGGCTAAGTGATGGAAGAGAACCTAGCTCAGGTTTATTTATTAAATAAATAAATAATTATTTTATTTAATTTTTACAAAAAAGAGCATGGAAATGTTTGTGCGTTGCTTTATAGAGAAAGTTCATTTTTTGAACACTAGCATCCAGAAGTGATATTGTTAAGCCTGGCAACATCTGGGTCTTGGCTGATGGAAGAAGACATAGTGTGAACTGTTCTGCTGGTTGTGTTCATTCTTCACTCTCCTGCTGTGACATAATGCAGTGTGGTTAGGAAACTCATCACCAGGCCTGACTTTTGAAGAAAGGCAGTTTCCCAATTCCCCACACCTTTGTGAGGTGCTGGGCATCTTGTAGGGAGTCAGAGATGAATCAGTTGCATCTGAATCAGCCTGGAGATGAATCGTGCTCCCCTTGTGCCTCAGCAGTGCACTGGCTTTGAAAAGCTGTGCCCAATCTCACATCCAAAATGCTCTTGCTCCTTTATTTAAAACAGCTGCCTTTGGAGCAGTTCCCTTCCCTGAGCAGGTGTGGCTTCAACCACTGGGTGGCCATTTCAAGAGCAAGATGTCAGAAGCACTTTGTAAAGCATGGTAGAGATGAAGTACTGCTGTTGTATTGGATGACTCAAGGTCTTCACAGGTAATAAATTTATCTGCTGAGATAACAAGGTGGAATTTGATCTGCTAGACAGAAACAGAGTTAGCAGGGGACAGCTTTTCTTTTAGTGGGTCCTCTTATAAAGGACCTGCTATTTCCTGTGGGAAATGAGTTTGTCAAGTCTTCTTCAACCCACCTAAGTATGCTGGTCAAAGAAGACTTACTTATTTTAACTTCTAACATGGCTAGCAAAGCTGTATGGCAAAATTTAGGTTCCAATGTATGAGAGCAATTCAGCCCCAGGAAAACTGGGGGGAAAAGCCACAGAAAAACCCCTATATAACGTTTTGTTAGCTTCTCTTTGCATGTTGGCTAAGTATAATTAGGAAAATTAAAATATACAGGTGCCTCAAATCTGTGTGTTCTGCTTAAATGACACTCAGTGAGAGCAGCTGACCCAGTGAATCATGGTGGGCTGAGGCTTTCTTGTTCATAATAAACCCAGTGAGTTGTTCCTTTGTTGGCTTTCTGTTGGCAGCAGTCATGTGGGATTTACTGTCTCTGCAGTTTGTGTGACTGCAGTCTGATTTTCTGTAAGTCCTGGTGTGTAGCTAGTGAGGAGGTTTTGTTTGCTTGGTTGAAGTTGTACCCTGATGAATGAGTAGTTGGAGTGTTCTGAGCTTTTTGTTTGGGCGCAGAGTGGTATCACCAGATTAATTCATTAAGATCTTGGTCTTAGGTTTCCAGTGGCATCAAGTTATTTCCTTTCCTGGGACACATCTTCACTTTTCACTGCCTGTGGTCTTGAAAGTGAAAGATGAAGGAGTAGGGTCAAAATGATGACTGAAGTAAACAGCATTTCTGCCTATTATGTATAGTATTTTTATTGAATGATTTTGGGTCTATTTGTTTGTTTTAATACCAATGGTCCTCTTTGTATTCAGTTCAGAGATTTGCTGTGAACTACATGCTGTTGAAATTAATTAAGGCACAGGCTTTGGTTGTTTAGAAAATGAGTTAGAGGTACATTTGTTGGCAGAAAGCTTGCTACAAAAAGAGGCAATCACTGCTTTTGCATAAACACACAGATGTGTGTGTTGTGGGCTTAATTAAGCTTTGCCAAAATTGTCCGGCCTCTAGTGCTAGTGCAAGAAGGCAGAAATTCCTGTGGTATGTTCAAGTATGGAATCATGTCTAACTCATCTGGGGGAATGACAGCTGCCCCACTGATGCCTTGTGGCCCACAGCTCTGTAGTGAAGCTGCACCTGGATTTTGCTTGCCATGCCTGCTTTCATGGCAATTGCCAGGATTAGAGTGATCTCGTGGGGTGGTGTCTTTTCTAACCAGATCAAATTTCTGTCATTTTGGGAGAACAGAAATGTGTATGAGAACTCTCCTGTGTGAAAATAGGAGAAAGTTTCTTGCTGTCTGTTCATACCTACTAATTCACCGAGGTTTTTTTTCCTTGTCCTTTTTTTTCTTCTTCTTAATAATGCATACAGATAATTTCCTAGATGCCAGCCTTTTAATCTTTACCCTGTGCCATTGCCATTAAAGGCAATAGGTTCTTTTTGTCATCTACAGTTATTAAAAGTTGTTTTTGTGGAATTAAACCTTGAGGTGCACAGAAGTTAATGTGGAGTGGTTGTTTGATTGTTTATTGTTTCTTCTTAAACAAAGGCTGATGTTTCAACATAGGAAAGGTGAGTTTTTTTCCTCTTTCCTAGTTAGTGTTTTTGCTTAATAATAGTGGATATTGTGGGTGACTTCAGTAATCATGGTGACAAATGGCTCCAGCAGGGTAGGTACCTGCTCGAACAATCAGAAACGAATTAATAATAAGCATTAAAGGTGCAGTGTCCAGTATTGGAATTTCAGTACCAATATTGTTAGTAGATTGGAGAGGCATGAATTTCACAATGTGCTTGTCTCTGAGGTTGAGTCTTGGCTGGTATCCGTATGAAGGAGTTTGTCTGCACTTACACTGACAGACACCATTGCAAGTTAAAGCTTGGGTTCTTGAAATGTGTACATCATATAGATGTCCGATAGAGGCCTGCAGACTGTGTCCTGTCCCTTTAGTATCCACTTTCTTTCCTTTGTGCCTGTTTTGTTTGCCCCCAGATTGAACACTATAAAGCTGAAACAGCCTTTGGGGAGATGAAGTGGGCAGTTTAAGTGAAGCTGTGTCTTTCTTTATTATTTGAGGCAGTTTAGGGGAGAAGGAAGATGAAAAACAGGGCAAGAGGGCAAGAAGGCTTCATTTCTCTAATGAGAGTAGAAACTTGAATTCTGAAAATATTCACTAATTTGGTATTTGTAATATAGTAGGTGGGGTCTTGCAATTGTGCAAAATGCTACATAATAGAATTGTGCTTAAGGAACTAATGGCAGAGTTGTCTTTCACTGGTGTTCCTTTTTCCCCTCACTTTCCTGATCTTGAAATAAAGGTATGTTCTCAGTGTTGTGCAGGAAATCAGTATCTGAGCCCAGATCAGAATTCAAGGTTTCTGGCTTCAAGTTCTCCATTCAGACCACACCTTCCTTTTTATAGCTATGGGAAAAAAAGTCTGCTCCAGCATGTCATTTAGTGAAATGCCATATAGGAAAAGCAAAACTAAGCCTAAAAGAGCTAAAAATATCTGATTTTAAATTAGGAGACAGAAAAAGTTCAGCAGATTCTTTCTGGCAAGTGGAACCTTACAGTGCCACAGCAGATGTGCTCATCTTTGGGCTCGTGTGTGGCAAACTGAAGTGCCTGCAAAGATGTGTGCTGAGTTGTGCTGAGTGGTGTCCAATAGAGTGGGATACAGGACAGTCCACTGAAGCCAGGGAAGCCCTTTCTCAGGATGCACTACACTGGAATGTGTTTGTGAAGATGGATGGAACTGAGACTTGGTTTTTCTGTAGGGTGAATGTGTTCAGGTGTCCTCTGAAAGCATCGAAGTTCAAAGCTTCTCCCTTTTTTAATTGAAGCCTTAAATCCTTAAGGCTGAGAGCTGAAACTCTTTCATACTATATATGGCATTTGTGCTAGTGGTAGAAACTGGAGTGTATTTATAACACTGGTTTGCTGTAGGAATACAGATTGGGAACAAATGTTTGTTTGGAAAAAATCCAGTTCCAGGGTCTTCCTTTACTGCCACACGTGAAATCCATAGCAACCTTGTAAAAGCAACAGTTGAAAAATCTTAATAGGGCCTTCCCCTTGGAAGAAACATGCAATTTGTGTAACATTATGTATCTGGAGAGTTACTTCTGATGGTTTATGTAGTAGGCAGTGACCCTGTATGTAACATCCTGTCTGTCACATTGGAATGCAGGGATGGTGTCGTGTTGTTGGCACACGCTGGGATTGTTGGGGTTACTTGTTAGGATGTGCTGCTATTTTCAGATGTACTCCTCGTTTGTTTAGAAATACCTATTTGTGCCCCAAGTAATAGTTAACGAAAATTTTAAGTCGTCTTAACAGGATGGCATGGCATTGACATGATGAAATCAAGCCATAAAATGAGCTGAGCTGTTTTGCATGCTGCTGCAAAATATTTGAAGGAAAACAGTTGGCAACAAAAGGGCACAGGTGTCCTTGGGTGTGTTGTCTAAACCATCTCCCTTCAGGCCGAGTGTTCTGTTTGATTGCTTAATGTGTTAATCCTTTCTGTTCCTGCACAGCTAATTACTGTTGTGTTCAGCCTCTCTGGAATAATTACCATTTGGACTAAGAATGTTCGTATCCAGAACCATAAAGGAATTGATTTTATTTTGTGTTTTAAAACTGCTGTCTTGTTTCTGAAGGATGTTCAGAAGGAGAGAGAACCTCATGTTTATCTCAGTAAAGAAGAAGTTAAAGAAAAGATACAAAGCTATAATTCATCTGTCACTGATAAATTAAAGATGACCTTGGTAAGTTTTGCATGGAATTCCTGTAATTTTTAATGTGAGCAGTTGAGTTGTAACTTCGTAGTGTGTTGTGATTTGGTTTATTCTCAGCGTCTTACATATGAAACTGTCTCTGATTTTCTAAGAGACTTTTCCTTGGCAAATTAAATCTCATGTCTGAAATGCTTTTTATCCCTGTAGCTGTTTTACATGGATCAAAATAAAGTGTTGTAAAAACAAACTGATGTAATTTGAAATGTATTTAAGGTAAACTGTCAGCTGATACTAAGGTGTAAATTTGTCAGAATTTTCTGACAAATTCTGAAAATGCTCAGATGGTAAAAATGAAGGTATATTTTTCTTGTTCCTGCATAAAAAGTTTTGTCAGATTTCTTTGATAAGGATGCTCAAGCAGTAATAAAAGTTAAAACATGTAATATTTATTATAGGAGACTTAGGTTTCAGAGTAGTCACAGGTTTTCAGCATGAAGAGACTTTCTTCCCCCAAAAAACATAGAAATTACAGACTGAATACATAAGACTTCTCATTTCCAAGGATTGTGAGCCAGGTATAATATTCAGTTCAGTCTACTCAAGACCATACTAAGAAAATTCACATCTATCTGCTTAGCAAGCTGTTACTCAGTTGTTATGCTGTCCAGGTTTTCTAATTCATGACCTATTCCTGTAGGTGTATATGGAAATTTTGAAATTCCATTATATCCTAAACCATATAAGTATGACGATCTAAAAAGATCTCTGTTATGTGTTTGCATGTGGATCAGGACTTACGCCTAAAAACAGACTGTCAAAAGTTTTCTAGCTCAGTAAGGTTTGATTGGCTTTGCTGTTTTGTCTTTCAGAAGCAACTGAAATAAACAATTTCAGATTTAATTGGATTGACATATTCTGGGGTTCTGCATGGGTTTTTTATGTTTTGTTTTTGTGGTGTTTTGGGGTTGTTGTTGTTGTTTTTTGTTGTTGTTTTTGTTTTTTTGGCTGGTTGGGTTTTTTTCAACATGATTTGACCATCTGAATGCCTCAGACTAAGTTGACAAAGACAGCTAAAATATGGAAGACAATTTCTGTATTTCTGCATTAAATCTGTTGCTAAAGATGGGTGTTAGCAATCTTTCACTTCATAGTTCTCCCCTGAAGCAAACTCCTAAAGTGAAAACCTGTGTCTGGTATGTTGTAACTTTTGCTTGATGAGGTCCTAATGTACTTAGAATTCAACAGTTATTATTAAGAAATAATTAATACTCAGTAGTTATGAGTAAGAAAAATTAATATTCATAAGATATACCAGAAGGAGTAACTGTCTGAATTATCAAAACACTGCCTTTCCTGTGAGGTGTTGTGCATTGAAGTGGTCTTTAAATAGTGTTCACTGCGAGCATTTTGGTGTGCGTGCTGCACTGCTGTCACGGGTGGTCATTGCTGATGATTGTAACAGTTGGGGCCTTTCCTTCATTGCAGAACGCGAATGGGATTTACACTGGCTTCATCAAAGTGCAGATGGAGCTATGCAGACCCATCACTGTGCAGTCCTCCCAGAGCCAGGGGAGGTGTGCTCCCAGCAGTCAGGAAACTGCCTTTTACTTGCCGGACGGCTGCGTGAACACCCTTCACATCAGCAGCACCAACACGGTTCGGGAGGTTATCGAGGCCTTGCTCAAGAAGTTCTTTGTGGCTGACAACCCTGCTAAGTTTGCACTTTATAAACGCTGTCACAAGGAAGATCAAGGTATATAAGCTGAGCTTGTGGTATTTTGGTAGTGGAAGGGTCTGAGCAGGGAGTTGTGCTATAGTAATACTTGAAATAAGCCAGGTGGAAGAACTCATATAAATGGGGATGACAGTCTTCCTACCTTGTCTTTTTTTCCTTATGTAAAGTAGCATGGTAAGACAGTAAAAGACTTGGGGGTATTTCAGGATAATTCATCCAGGACAAAGTCACCTACTAAAACATTACACAGATCTCCTATGCTTTGCAGTCCATTTTATTTTATTTTATGCCCTTATCAGGTCCTGAATTTCATCTGGCCTGATACACTGCAGAGTTGAGAGATTAGGTTACAGGTCAGGTTTTTAAGAAGATAAGCCATGGTGTCTGTGATGCATGAGGTACTGGCACTGGCAGACTGCTCTTGAGGTGACAACCACGGGCACATGTGTTGTGCTCACGTGTGTTAGTGCACGTGGCTGTCCCCTGGCACTGGCTGCTGGTAGGAGTTTGTTGTAAGTTGTGATGGAAATACCAGAAGATGGAAAAGGGGTTTATTAGGGAAAGGTGTGTTTTACCAGTGTTGCGTTCTTGCGCTTAAAATCTGCCTTCCTTCCGTGGACATTGAGAGCAGTTTCAGTAGTTCAGATGTTTCTGGCTGTCAGAAACAGAATTGGCTGTCAGGCAAGCAGAGTTGTCTTTTAGACTTTGTGTGTGAAATTTTAAGTGGAGAAGGTATCAGAACAGTGATACACAGCTCTGATGTCATAAATAATTAGAGCAACAGATCTGTGTGTTGTATTTTTTTCTTGTGGGTTATTTTTCCCCCCCTGCCGTGCATATACTGTGTTGGCTGAAGGCCATTTTGTTCCAAATGCAGTGTTGCACTGTTACCATCAGTCACCTGCTCAGCTCCTCCCTAAAACTCACTGCTCAAAACTAGTATGTAGACTGATAGATAAACAATGTGTAAATTTTGGCTACACATGCATCTTTCTGAATTTTTTTAGCATTAGCTAGCGTTAGTTATTCCAAGTGTTTGAAACATTGCTGGTAAAGATGGTAATTATTGTGGTTTCCTTCTCCTGCAGTTTATACATGCAAGCTGTCAGACAGAGAACATCCCCTCTACCTGCGCTTGGTGGCAGGCCCCAAAACAGAAATGCTCAGTTTTGTTCTACGTGAGCATGAAACTGGAGAAGTCATGGTATGTCACACCCTCCTGGGTCAGTGTTTGTGTAACTTCATGGATCAGTGGGCTTCTGTCTGAGCTGTTCTGACCAGGCAGATCATTTTCTGGAAGCAGACTTTTTTCCCCTGTTAATTTCCTTTGTGCCTTTTGTAAACATTTCATTTGTGGTTAGATTGACCTGTTGTTACTTGCAGAAGAAAAAAACTATTTAAAAGAGTAAAATATTTTCAGATGCCCTAAGATTTGCAGGGAAGGTCCCTGATACTGTTTTAGTTGGAGATTGTCAGTGTCTGAGGTTTTGTTTGGAAATACTGTATATATAAAAGATACATGACTTTTCTGTTCATCTCATTCATTCTTTGCTCTCTTTGTCTTTCCAGTGGGAAGCTTTTAGTATTCCTGAACTGCAGAACTTCTTGCGCATACTGGACAAAGAGGAAAGTGACCAACTGCAGATCTTGAAGAACCGCTATGCAGCTTACAGGGGCAAACTTGAAGAAGCCCTTCGTGGGGTGCTGAAGCCTGGTTAAAAAGGGGCCAAAGGACACTCAGGAAAACGCACGCGCTACCAAATGTCAGTAGAGCATGCCAAACCCAACGTACAAAGAGCAGCAGAGAGTAGTTTTCTTTATTCAGAAGACTGTTTTGTGATGCCAGGGTAGACTTAGTTCCATAAGCCAGGTCACTTAGCATCTTGCACCCACAAGTAAGGGATTCTGCATGTTTGTACATCAGTTTGCAACCCTCTGTGTGCCTAGAGAGTTTCCCAAGTTATCTTGGTGCAAGCTGTGAAACTGTAAGCAATTTCCTAGGATGCTATGAAATAATACCTTTTTTTTTCTTCTTTGCTTAATGGTATCTTTACAAGTAAGGATGTGCAAATTGATGGGTTAAAAAATATTATTAAAGCCATTTGGATGAGAATTAGTTGGAGCACTATCTTAGAGATGAAATAGATTTGCACTACCTTTCTGTTTTCGAATAGTTACTGTATAATTTGTGAGAGAACTGTTATAGGTGGAAAGCTTATGAGATCTTGAGGTTTGTACTGTGAAATTGTGGAAGCTTTTAAGTGGTCTTTGTGAAGAAGGTAAAGAGAAAGTTGAAAAGAAGGTAAGAGTTGGGGGAGAATAACTCTAATAGCTGACAGAGGAGGTTTTAAATGAAAATAGTATTTACACAGAGGAAAGTTGAAATACTAATTCTACAAGGTTAAAGCTTTAGTATGTTATAATATTGTGAATAAGTTGTATGGTTTTTAACTGCGTAAATCCACACTGGAAAAGAAATAAAGATAGTAGAAATAGTGGGAAGGAACGAGAAGCAAAAGCTAAGAATGGAAATGGAGCTGCACAGGTCCCTTTTGGAGAAGCTGATTCCATAAAGGCATAGTCAGGGTTTGAAAAGTGTGACAAGCCTAAAAAGCTGCTTACTTGAATTCTGAAAAGTGGTCCATGTCTCAGATAACTCTGTGAGAAACACCTGTCTAGCGAGGGTGCAGACATAAGCTACGACTACAGATGCATTTGGTCTTTATTGTAAGTCAGGTCTTTCCTCTGGCTCAGTGATCCGTTTTTAGGCTGGATAATCTTGAATTACCATATCTGAAAGACAGAAATAGCTTCCTCTGCTTCTTTCTTTGTTAAAAGCTCAGTCCAGCAAAGAAAGTAGAATTTTTTATTCACATTTCCAGCCCAGCAGAACATTAACATTTATTGTCTGTTTTGGTGACTGAGCTTAGTAACTCTTGCTTTTAATAATTTAAAAGGTTTTTTCCTTCTGGTTTTTAAACTCTTAATTGAAAAACTGGTTACCAAATTCTGCAGACTGCTGATTTACTTGATTTAAAAGTAGGAAAAATGTAGCAAGAAAACTTTTTACTTTAGTGTAAATATAGTTGTTCTTTCAGAGTTATTTATCTAAAAAAAAAAAAAAAAAGCATGTTCAAAAGAAACCAAAGAAGTGGGTGTGCAATAGAAGCATGGAAGCATGAGGCAGATTTGAGTGTCTGATACTGTAATCATTATCATGCCAGAGAGGAAATTAGTTATGTACTGGGGAGTGGGGAAGTGGAGGAGTGCTGAGGATTGAAGAGCAGCAGAAGTTGTGGTGGGGGTTTTTTCCCCCCTCTGTTCTTAATGTGTTCATTTAAAATTCCCAAGGAATTGTTAAAACTTTGGTGACATCTAATGGATACTGTGTGAAACTCCAAGATGCTTCTGTTCTTCCCCTTAATTTTATGTAATTGTGCCTTTGTTTCCTTTCCTTAGTAAGATTCTTTTTAAAACTCTTCACAATTTTTTTAGGTAAAAAGAATTTACAAGCTTATGAGACAATCATAATGTTTTAAAGAGTTAAGAGAAATTAAGAGTAGGACTAACTATAAAGTATATCTAAGGCATATCTTGTTTGATTTTTTAATTTCACATGTAACATTGTAGTGCATGTGTGAGTTAGTACCATTATCCTCAAGTGAGACACTTTATAATGGTTCAGGGAATGCTTTTGTGTTTTGTTACAATTTGTTTTTCTAGGAATGCAGCAGCATGTTGGTGGGTATTCTGTTAACATCTTAATTTATGTTTCTGCCCATAGCTATGTAATCATTGCATAATGGCTGTCAATATTGAACCATTTGTTGCTCAGATTTAAACACTGTTTGAGTTTTAAAGTTGAGTATAAAAATATGTGAATTTTGGTTTTACTTGAACTAAACTATCAGTTTTTCTAAGTAGGCACATCTTCATTTACTTTAGCCAAAAACCTCAATCAGTGTTGTATGCACTATGAGTCTTGATTTGGGGTGAAGGGGAAGGGGGTGGGGGACCAAAATAAACTTCTATTTTAATTTTGTCTTAGTCCACAGTTAATTATTGTAAGATGTCATGTGTGGAGTTAATTTTCTTCTTTTTTGTTCTACACACTGGCAGTTACAGCAGCTTTAATTTAAAAGAAATGGTCATGCCTGGTCAGTTTTATCTTTTTTTAGTTTTAGCATCAAATTGAACTGTCAAAGCTTTTGTTGCAAAACTGTTTTCTTGTCATTGTATGATGGTACCAGAATGACTAAATGATGAGGAAGGGGGAAAGCAGGGAAACATGAAAATGTATGTCTTTAAATACAAACATTTAAACTATTTATAATTTTAACAAGCTTAGTTTTATTTTTGTAGGGAAGTTTTTATTCCCCTTAAAGTTATTACTGAAATGGCAAAAAAGTGATGGTTCCACTATTAAAGCTGAAGTTGGCAATACTTGGTTACGTGACGTGTTTGGTTTTTCCTTTACCTGACGATGTGCTGTGATCATTTGGAGGCCAAATGGATTTCTGTGTAAGGCAGCAGTGAATCCTGTGGGCAGACACAGCTGGCCTTTGGCATAAATGAAGGTTTGCCTGGGAGAGAGGGAGGGAGCAGAGCTGAGGGTTGTGGGGCTCAGAGCTGACCCTCCATAGGGGGAGCACAGTGGGTGGGACAGCCCCTGGGCGAGTGCTTTCCTCTCTGTTAAAAAACACCTTGCAGAAACCAGAAACTTGCAGAGGCCAGTACACCAAGGCTGGAGGTGATACCCCAGCCCTCCCTCCCATGGAAATGCTTTTCACTCCTTTTTATCTTTAATGCCTTTTTTAGTGGTTTTCTTTGCTAACATCCCTGTTTAATTTTCTGGTTACTTATTCTGTGTTTCATAGAAGTGTTTATTGCTCTCTGATTGAACTGGTAGAAGGGAGCTGCTGAGCTGTTTGCTTTGGTCTCTGGCACTTCCCTAGGCACCGTGGCCCCGCAGCAGAGGAGATGGCAGTGGCTCAGCCAGTGCCTTGAAGGGTGGTCTATGTGAGACCTCACGGTTTGGTGTGTGCAACAGCCCCATTACAGCTGTGTGTGCACTTGGTAAGGCCTGCAAATGGCAAACACTTCAGCACTCAGCCAGGGTGGGATGGGTAAAAGCCTTAAAGGTACCGGAGTCAGCAAAGCTGCTGACCACACAGGTCACTGGGCTCTGCCTGTGGCAGCTTCCTACTACCAGAAATATAACTCAGCGAAGGAAATCTCGTGTGTTTTGGCTGGATTGGGGCAGAATCATCCATCTGGAGACCGACGAGTTCAGTGTGGAGCAGAGCAGGACAGCAGCACCATCTGTGGAAGCAGTTGGGCCACTGCTCTCCATGGCAGGGATTGACAGATTATCAGTCTGCTTTGTCTTCCTGCAGGCCAAATTTTTAGTGCTGAAGTTTGTGAACATTTGCAAAAACCCACCAGACTCCATTCCCTTCCTGCCCGCCTCCTGTATGTGCGTGAGTATAGAGCGGTTTTCTTTCCTTCCCAGGTTCCCAGCGTGGGGATTTCCAGCTGCAGTTCTTGCAAGTTTTGTCAGCATTCACTTTTACCATCTCCTATTGATTTAGAACCATTCAGGTATGTTTTCCTCCTTCATTTTAATGTTCAATGGCATGCTTGTGTTTGTTGGGAAATAACTGCTTTCCAAACTTCTCCTATGCTTTTCATCTTGCAGGAGCATATAAATCACACTATTTAAGGTCTTATGCAAGAGAAATAGTTTCTCCTATAAAACTGAAAAATAGAAACACTTTTTTTAATAAGTGAATTTTGAGCAAAACAATGCTGACTAGTGCAGTATTCATACATTCCCAGAGGGAGATTTATTAGTATGCCTCAGACTAATGCTAAGGAATGAAATTGTCTAGGATGATGGCAATTTCGTGTTTGTATTTGTTTCAGAAAATAAATACTCATAAAAGTTTGTATACTTTTAGCTTGGGCCTGGAAGTTTTAACAAATTGTTTAAAAAAAAAAAAGTTAATACCTTGTTACTAGTATCTCTGGAATAAAGTCCTATTACTTCGACTAACTTTCTAGTCCAGTGTTGTCTTGTTTCTTATGTCTACTTTATAATTTATTTGGTGCCATTTTGAGACTTCACCTCTTGCCTTAGTTGTATCAAGTGAATAAAAAGCTGCAGATGATCCTTACAGGATGACTGAAAGGTTCAGAGTCTTTTACTCTAGATGATGAAGGCAAGTGGATGACTTCCAAATGGGTGAAGTTATGCATCTGCTACATCCGCTCGGTCAAGAAGCGGGGACTGTGTTGAAAATTGAAGCCAGGTAAGAGGAGACACACTATGATCTACTGTTTAGAACACAGGTTTAGTGCTGTGAACTGAGGACTTAACCTGTTCTGGAGGAATTTTTTTCTTGATGTGTGAGTGGGTAAAAGAGATTGTTGCAGTAGCCAGTATGGAGAAGTAGGCAACGCCCAGTTCAGAGCAGTTTGAGCCAAGCACTTCAGACACCGAGCCTGGCTGCTGGCACTCATTTTGTGGTATTTTTCAAGGAAATACTGCAGAGACTAGGACATGTTTGTCTGAAAAGCACCTTGTGTTATATGCTAGCAAGGTGAGAGGTAATTCTGGAGTGTTCTTGTTTGCCCTTGTGCAAGCTGAAATTAGAAGTGTTTTCGGTTGTAGCAGCGTAGGCTGGAAAAGGACCCAGCCCAACACCCCTGCACTGAGGCACCCAGTACTAGCAAATGGCTTCTCAAGCTGTTTCCTTCCTGCTTTCCTCAAAGGTGGTTTTTAAAAATGGTCTTTTTATTGCACTTTTTGTTCTCTACCTCTCCCTCTAGAACTTCTGGAAAGGCCAGTGTTCACAACTGGAATTTTGAAGATTTTTTACATTCAAGGATTATTCCTGCAATTGCCAAATCTAATTTTTATGATGCTGTATAAAGTACTAACTTGGTTCTTTCTTGCATGAATAAGACAGGATATTACAGATAAAGTAGTTCTGTTTTGCCTTCACTTTAGAACGAATACCCATGAAAGAAGTAGAGTGCAGAACTACCTTCACTAACTCTGTAAACCTAAATATAGCATTGTGGCCTTGCACACAGCATGAGAGAAAATAGCATTACAAGTCTAAAATTTCTCTCTTCAAATACAGAATCTGGAATGTGATCAGAAATTTCAGCTGTTCCCAGCATGTCTCAGGAGGAATTAGAATGCCAGTATATTTTATGACAGTGAAGTTCAGCCCCTTGTTTTTTTTCCCAGGCAAAGCTGTATTAGAACAGTGGCTCTGAAGTTCTCCCTTCAGCTGAACAGGTGCTTTCTGTATGCCAGTAACCCCAGACAGTTCTTTTAATCTAGACTTGTCAGCTGATACTTTAGAATCTGCCCTCTTTGCTCCTAACATTTTTCCATAGATGTGAGTGAGCAGTTGTTAGACACTTCTGTATTTTTATCTGCTCTGGTTTGTCTAATGAACACTCACAGTCAGAACTTGTGGGTTTTTAGTAATACTGGCACAGAAGGGCAGCATAACTTGTACAGAGTCTCTTTTAACACCTGTCGCCAAGTGACAGCACTCATTTTTAAATGTAAACAAGGCTGAGTGAAAATGCAGGTCACATGGAAAGAACACAGTATCTACATTAGTTCAGTCTATGTAAAGAAAGGATGTATCAGAGTCACGTTTCCAGGAAGTTAACAGACTTTACAAGTGTGTTTTGTTGAACAGTAGGTCTGGGATTGGTCATGTGCATAGTGCTGCTTCAGAGCCTGGAGCAGCCCAAAGGCAGGAGGACACTGTTTTCTAAAGGTGGGGCTTAATTGCTGCTGGTGCTTTTTCTTTAATACTCTGCAGAGAAGCTTTCGAAATTACTATACAATTTCAAAAGACTTGAAATACTTTTGTGACGTTTTTGCCTTGTTAATTTGAACACTTCAAAAGCAGAGGAGAAAAATCACTAAGCAGGTATCTGGTAAAAAATGTAGTTAGTCCTGCAGTGTAACTTACATGTTTTTGGTATTCTTTTAAAACACCACAGCTCAAGCAAAACTACAACACACTTTTTTCTTTTTGCTTAGGATTTTCATGTTGTAGGAGAAAGGTTATGTTTGTGGTTTGGATCAGTCATTGTAATGTTTTCCTTTCATCTACTGCCTGTTTTAGTTAGCTGATAACATGGCAGAAGCCTCAGGACAAAGGTAGATCACGTGAACTCTGCTGATGCTTTCACTGATTTTTATCAACAGCATGAGAATATCCCCATGAATCTTTAGTCTCATTCTTGATGCCTTTGCTGCCAACCCATAGGAATCTACAAAGTCATTCTTGCTTAATAAGAGTCATGCAGCTGGCTTTTCCCTAGAACTTGAACAGGAAAAATGAGGAGGTGGGTGATTCAGTTGAGTTGACCAACAAGTCCCTCTTATTCCTGTTTTTCGAAAATGGGTGGATTTTGGCAGCTGGAATAAGTTAAAATAATTTCAACACCTTGAGAAAGCAGATTAAGCAGAAAGAAGATGTGGCAAGCTTCCATGACCCTGATGGTAGTGTCACTTGGGCTGTCAGTGATGGGAATGTCTGTCTATGTAATACAGAGCTGCCCTTTCTTGTGGTGCTACAGCAAACTTTATAGTTTTCATAAGCTGGAACATCAAAAGAAAGCAAGCAGAGATGCAGGCAGCCATTAAATATTTTTGTCAATGGAATACGGCTACCTCCTTGCTGAAGCAGAATTGAAACTGATATCCCATGGTTAAGCAGAAATGCAAATCAAGTGCAGAAATACATGTTTTAATAGCTTGTGAAAGCCTCAGACCTGAATAGGTTAAAGATGTACTAAGCTACCTTCTTCTATAGTTCAGGAAATTTATGTAGTATTTTTAAACAGAATCATCCAAGAAATTCAGCTCTGTAACAGGGATCAAGGTGAGTAAGTAGCATGTATCTTACTGTTGGTCACAGTTCCCATTTTGGAAAAAGCCTCATGTGGGATTTTACTCTTCCTCTTTCCTGGGGCAGAACACATTGCTCTTAATTATAAACAGCAGTTTCTCCATTCTGCTTTCTGTTTTCCACCTATTCAACTGCACCAGTTTCCAAGGAAATGGAAGCAAGTACAGGTTGCATTTCAATTGGTTCCCTCACCTCAGGGTTTCTTCCTGGTGCAAAGTAGTCAGGTGGTGTCCTGCTAGACACTAATAAGCTTCCCTGTGGCCATATGAAGTAGCCCTTGTTAGGTAGGAGGGCAGTAAAGCAGAGGCTTTTAAAGGCTTATAAAATAGGAATTCAGCCATTAGACACATGGCACAGCTTATTCCTGTAGGAAGGTTTAACTCAAGCTCAGTAACAAAACAGGAAGTTTGATAGGCAGTTTATTTTTTCTTTCTTCAAAAGTGCAGCAGTGAACAGGGTCCTCTGGAAGGGCACTTTCTAGACAGATGTTCCAAACAGCAGAAATATGCTCACAACATGCTACAGCAAAGTATGCTCACATACAGAGAGGCATACAAAGAAAATTAATTTTAATTGAATCACAATAAATCACAGCTGTTTCATTATGTTCAAATACTGTATTCAGCTTGATGAATCAGTCTCAAATTTAACTTGATTGGAAAGGTATTATACCTGCTTTGGGTGTGTGTTTCCATGTACATGTTCCTGCTCCAGCTTCATTCCCCAAAATGAAGAAGCCCAGTTTTCTGGGCCCATGCTGGGTAAGCAGGTACTGGCTGTATTCACTTACGCTGAAGTGATGATAATGAATGCTGGTTTGCTTTGGGGTAACATAATGAAGTTATTAATTCTATTTCTCCCTGTAAAGTATCTACTTTACCAGATCACATAATTTAAAAAAATCACAGCTCTGCTTTTGATTATAATGATTTTTAAAAAAAGTAAAAAACATGATCACATTTGACCTAAACTCAACTCTGTACCAGTAAGGCCCTTTATTTAAAACTCTGTACATTGAACATGAATGCCTTCCAGAACAAGGTATAGATGCAGCCACAGTCAAATAACATATGAAAGGGAATATCCAGAAAGACCATTTAGTTTTAAAATAACCTAGTTGGGAATGAGATCTGGATAGGAGTCAAAGATCCTTCATAATGGTTTTTTTTTTATTATGAAGGATAAAAATTAACACTGTTCATTTGAGGCTGTAAAAATACTCAGAATTAACTGATTTATGGCAACAGACACAAGTGATAAACTGCTCTAAAAGCAATGGAAGGCAGGAAGCTCTTGGTTCTCATTCTTCCTTTAACTACATGCTTAACAATTTTCAAGTCTTTATCAAAAGTGGGAGCAAATCAAATATTCTCCTGAACCACTAAGTAAGGACTGATTAATTTAATTCTGAGTATCAACTTAATACATTTACTACCTATGCCAGATTTCAGGTATAGCGTGGTTCTCTGACAGTGAATGTGTTAAACTACTGAGCCTTGGTACAAAATGCTTTACAGGTATGTGCAGACAGCAAGAGTATTAATTTGGGTAAAACATCTGGTCACTCATACTGAATAATCTGCATCAATTCTGTCAACTTTCATATTACTGATTAGGCAAAAAATAAATCATTCAAAAGAAAGTGTCCTTGTTAGGGCTTAAAATCACTTTAAGAAAAGACTATAGAGTTCTATTTCTGTACCCACAACGAAGTTTTTTTTCTAACAAGGAGCAACAGAATACACATTACTTCCACTGAAACTTAAGCAGAAACTTGATGTATGACCCAGATTTGATAGGACTGATGAGGGTTTAACGTGCAGTGGTCAATGTATTTCACACTAGCCTCCACACAGCTACCAAAATGAAGTTTAAACAAAGAACAGGTCTAAATTGCTAAAATTTTCCAAGGAAAACACTACCTACGTGAGCTCAGTGTGTAAGAAAACCCTTGAGAGAGCATGAAGACAACTTTGGTTTGGTTTCTAGAGACAAAACAGTGTATAAAGGATACTGATGGCCAATACTAAAGCTTGAGAAACAAAAAGCAAGATAAAGCTACAGTTGTAGTTGAGGAAAAAAAAAAAAAAGTCCTGAGTTTTTGAAAGCATGTAAGGAGTCTGAATATCCAAAACCCTCTGCATTTGTACAGATGCCTCAGCTGAAACGTTACCTTTCAAGCTATTGAAAGCTATAGCTTTTAACCTTCCAAATATTTGGTCACTTCTGAGAGATTTGAAACAAAGTTCTATAAAAATCTAACCTGTAGACCACCACAGAAGTTTGCAACTCTGATAAGCTACATGAAGGACAACTTCCGTGCCTCAGAATTAAAAGCCAAGAAAGTTCAACTTACTTTGTTGTAGCATTGCTTGTACCCAGTTGGTGGATCTGCACACTGGGATATGCACCTTCACAGTTTTGAGTCATACTTCCTTGCCTACTTAATGATTAGTTGAAATAATCATGCTCTCTACTGGGGTAAGAGATGTGAAATAACTGAACACTAAATAGTTTTGCTACAGTTTGTTTGACAGGGGAAGGATTATCGTGCCTGAAAACAGAGTTGATTTGCCCACAAGCAATACAACTTGTCTTGCAGAAGATCCGTAATTCAGTGTTTCCACAAGGTGTTTTGCCAGTGAATCTATACAGAAGTTACATGGTAATGCAAGTCTGTGTGTTTTTCAAGATTTAGAAATATATTCAAGTTTGTGTGCACATGATGGCTGCATTTCAGATAAGCCTAATCAGAAGGCTGAAAAGAGATCACCCTTTTGGAGGGAAACCAAGTGACTTCTGACATGCAGACCTTTGGTGTGAAGGCCACTTTTTGCAGGTTCCAAGTAGTTAGGTCTCAACCAAAAGCAACATTCTATGAAGCATTTAAACTGCCTAAAATAGCTCTTAGCCTAATGTCTAGTGAGCAATGATTCTATGATTTATTTTTACCTAATTGCTTTCAAAATAATTTACCTTCAAGAATCTAATCAACATAAGAAGTTAGACAATTCAAGACATTTGGAGGTTAGAGACAGATCACCTGTACTGTGGTGCCCTGGTTGTTGGATTTTGTTTATTTTAGTATTACTTCTGTTTGTCTACTAAAAACAGACTTAAGAGTTAGCTCAAAGCACAGGCACACTTACTTGAATACTTGTTAGTCTCAACAGTCTCTTAACTCACTAGGAAGTCAGTCTAAAACCCTAGGAGGTTTTTCAGTAGTACATAGTAACCCAGCCCAGCATTTCAAACCAGAAGGAGGCTGAAATTACATTCTTGTTTGCAAGCTACCAAAGCTGTCCTACAAAATTTGTTGGTCTCATTGAAAGAGACTATGTAGCAGATGGATTTTAATTCTGCACAAGACACTTGCTAGCCAGATCCTAAATGCCCTCCTACTCTCTTTTGGACTAGTTTGCTATTGTCCTTAACAGCCTGGAGCTCAATACAGGAAACCTATAATTAAGCATAGCTTTTAAGAAGGTCTGTGACACTGAATATGGGTGAGCATTACTGTGCAATAGCACCTGCCTATCTAACCTGACTCAAATACACATTTATTTATTTTTTAGAACAAAATAAACTGTTCAGATTCATAGGCATAGGTTCACCTCTGTGCCTGTGATATGAAAAGGTACTTGAAAGACAAAGGTGGTAATCAACGATCTGAGCAAGACAGATTAGCTGTGTCTAACAATTTACAGTTAGAGTTCAGCTGTAAAATATATATATTGCACAAGGCAACCAGCTAAAGACAAGGGGCTTCCTTCCAAACAGGGTTTGAAAAGCCCATTAAAAGTCTTCCAGCTGTAATCAGCGAAAGCTAACAGAGACAGACCTGCTGCAGTCACTGGAGAAACTGGTCAGTAGGAGCCCATTGCAGGAGGCTCCTAAGGGTCTTACAGGAACTGTGCAGAAAACCTCCGAGCCCGCAGGCCGTGATTGCTGAACATGAGCCGTGGGTCAAACCTGTACCTGCAGAGGGGAACAGAGTCAGTGTGAGCTGCTTGGCTTGCAGTGACCAGCACTTCTAGAGAGAGCTCTGTGCTAAAGGAGCTCTGGTACAAGGCTGTATGAGAAGCTGCTTTCTCAGCAGTACGCAGCAGTGACAAGTTCTATTACAACAGATAAACTGAAACAACACGCAACCAAAAAAAAGCTGACCCTCCAAAGAAATAAATCCTAGCTACAATGTACAGGCAGCATAGGGACATGTATAACATCAAGCATTCAGGAGCTACATTTAACAGAAATCTCTCTTGTCCCAAATGACAAACTTACGTAGCACTTTAAGGACACGGTAAGGACATTTTAAATACTGCTTAAAAAAGCTTTGGTATAAATGATTAGTGGCTGAGTTTTGAGGCACAAAGTGCTATTTACTTCCAAAAGCTAATACAGACAGCTCAGGTCCTGCAGGAAGCGTTCTTGCAAACAGCATCTCCAGGAACAATCAGAGCTGGTACTTGGAAAATACCTGCCTATAGAAACCAGCAGAGCTTTTTCTGGTTTGCAGGCAAACCTGTGGTCAGTCCCTTGACTACTCAGAACAGCTGAACTGTACCATTGTTCTAAGTCAACAATGCCTGACAACATTAAATTACTAGTATTCATATCATCAAAGTTATAAATGGTAAGTTAAAATATGGATTAACCATTAAAAAATAGAAACATCAAGAAAACACCTCTATTAAAAAACAAGTATGTATGACAACAATATATCCCATCACCAATACCCTCTCTAAAAGCCAAATTTAAAAAATACAGAGTTATATTTAAAAGTGTTACAATAACGAAGTGGATCAGTGTTTACCCGGGATCGAAGACACCTGGTGTACGGCACGTTGCTCCTGAGCAGGACTGCAGCATCATTAGTCGATAGTTCATCTTTTCTAGAATTTCTTGATCAATTGTTTTAGCAATGTTATTGATCTGGTGTGGATCTGCAGTCAAGTTATACACTTCCACAAACACCTGTAGAAGACAATTCCTGCACTGTATTAAGTCCTGAATGCTAACTAACAGTCATATTATTTGAGAAGAATGCTTTATGGCAGCACATAGTCTCAGATGTTCTTTTGAACTCCACTGCAGCAGCCCCACACATAAGCTGTGTTCAGCAATGCAGCTAATATGGTCAAAGACAGGACAGTGTGCAAGCAAAGCGAAGCTTTGCAGTAGCACAATTTTGTTGGAAAAGTTTTTACTTCCACCTAAAGTACTCACCTGCCACTGCAGTGCTTTTCCCAACACTTGTCTTATGACTCTAAGACCACAGTAAGAGGCCTTGCCTAAGCTGGCAGTCTTTTCACCAATAGATCTCTAAAATAACAATTTCATGACCATCACATCAACATTCTATACTCATCAGATACTTAGAGCTGTCAGACCCAGACAGGTGTCTTGACTTCTTCGTGTACAAAACATGCTGAATACAAGTATGCTACAGCCTCAAACAGAAAAGCTTATTCTGTGTGCATGTACTTTGTTTGAGGTTTGTCTGGAGGATTTTAGGGCAGATTTGGTTTTTGGTACATTAAATCTCTAGACACTTCTGTGGGACAAATACTGGTCAATAGTATCTCAAGAATTTAGCTGCGGTTTTGTCTGTGCTAGAGTAGGAGGCCTGACTGCAGATGAAACTGATAAAAACTGGCTGAGTTGTGTCTAACTTTGATAAAGACATATCTGGACAGACTTTGGCCTTTTCCTTACAGGGTTCACTGCAAGGTTATAGAACCCACATTGTTGCACCTTCCCCATACTGTTGGTTTTATTTTAGCTAGCTCAGGCAACCAGAGTGACCCAAAAATGCCACAGCCGTACTTTCTTAGTAGAAAAATCCCAAAGTGACATGAAGAGTATTACTGAGTCAACTTTGGAGTCTACTTTTACAACAAAATCCACAAAACTTGTTTAACTTGATCATAATTTGTCAGAAAGGGGAAAACCAAAGTGCAGGGTCTGCTAATTGATATTTCGGTTTCCTGTACAGCTTTTCACACTATCTAACTGCAAAAACATCTTGTGGGATTTCCTCCCCTGGCTTAAGTTGCTCAAGACTACCACACCAATTGTTGGGTGGTGCACGTTACTGGGCATACCTGCTGTTCATGCAGTGCCTGCACAGCTGCTGAGAGCAAAGTTTGTTAAATCTGTGACCCAACTGCCTCAGACCCCACATCCTTGTTGGAGCAGCTGTGTGCAAACAAGCACAACTCAAGATCATCCCGTGACACACGACCTTTTGTACGTATAGCACGTGCTCCTGTAGTGAGACCTGAGCAGCCTCTGAAGGGGGGACATTATGTCCCTTATACCCAAACAATTCAGGATAAGGTCAGAGACCTTTCTCACAGCTGTAACTTCACCACTATTTTTGCCAGACAAAAAGGAAATGAAAGATAAGAAATTATTAATCTGGAATTTCAGGTCTTCCCAAGTAAAAGAGTTAAACACTGTACCTCTGCTGTGTTTATGGTATCAGAAAAGACTGCTACATGGAATTAGGTTAAGAGAGAGAACTGAAAACAGTCAAGCACAGCTCCCTGTGAGGCTGTTGGGTGATACCAGAAGGTAATAATCATAGTTTAGGCCTCACTCCCCTCCCACACCCTTTTTTTTCCACCCCCTTCTTCGCAGAACCCCAGCACAGTTTTGGTCGAACATTCTCAATAGGTGATAAGCACTTCACTGTTTATCCTGCAAGCAATGCCAGTCTGCTTTTCAGAGTACTTCATGGAAACCTTGAGAGCTGATAAGAGTGCAGACAGACACAGGTTCTGCACAGTTGACATCTGCTAATCAGACAGACTTACCTCCCGGTCATCAAATTCACAGTACTGCAGATCCCAGGAAGCTGACAGTGTCCTTACACAAGCATATGTGTTGTTATAGGAATCTTCACAGACACAGTCTGGGAAGCAGTGCTGTGAAGCAAGCAGCAAACAACTTCAGGGCAGAAGATGAACTTTTCCTAGAGTCTGTACCAGCTCACACTAACTGCAGCTAACAGATGAACACTCAGTTCTTAATTTAACACATGCAAATTTCCACTGGTGATTTTATGCAAAAAACTCGGTGTTGTTACTAAACTCACCATAATTAAGTGTATTTTGTCTGGGAAGCAAATGCATGTACACAGAAGAGAACAGCACAACATACTACCACAGACAGCACCAATGGGATGCTTTACTTTAGTAAAGCAAAGCAAACCGGCTTTGATTTAATAACTAGCAGTAACTAGTAGTAACTAGGAGTAACTAGTGACTTAAATAATCACAGACAAGAATTGTGCAGTAAGGTTACTGAAAGTTTAAAAAGAACATTATGTCACAGTCACACACTTGGCTTAAGCCCACACCTTCCTGCACCAGTCTCCAGCCCTGAGGCTGCATAGGTTCCCACTGCAAGGGTTTTTGTCATCTCTCTGGTCATATGGACATGTCAGTTCCACATGGCTGGACATCTCCTTCCAATTGTCAAATGCTGCACAGGACCTACAGAGCTGGCTCCTACTTACCAACACACTGGGAGCTCACCTACAGAACCAAGTTAGCCCACAGAGCAAACATTAACAGCTCATATCTTACTTACTGTGACTCCAGGTCCTAGGCCAGGACAGGTAGGATCACTGCCATTGTATCCTTCCCCTTGGTACTCCACCAAAAAGTCTGATCTCCATGTGACATTTTTGTCTCCTCTCTACAAGAGGTTAACACAACTTAGTATCTACTGTACTGTGAAACAGAAAAAATTCTCCATGCTTGGAATAACACTAACACTGCCCACTGCTTACTAGGCAGTATCAGTCTTAAATAATTAGCTTTAGGTTAGAAGGTCTTGTGTAACTGGAAGACAAGGATTAAACTCCAAAAATATTAGACACCTTCCTGTGAGGGTTTAAAATACTATCTTCAATTTATAAAGGATCATGCAGTAATACCAAGTAGAAGCCACATGGCCAGATACTACTATCCTACAGACAAGATCCCTGTAACAAGGCTGTTTCCCTTTGGTTTGTATCACATTACTACAACAGATGGAAAAAGAGGCCCTTGGCAAAAAACCAACCAAGCAAAAAAAGAAACAGCTTTAAGAAACAACTAGGTTTTAAGCTGGTCTATTTGTAGCTGCATTTTAAAAGACAGATGAAGATAGAAGTTTACAGTTAATATACAGCACCACCACAGGCATATGCAGCAAAACAATGAGTTTGAAATTTGATTCCACCAGAGTTTAGAACAGGTGCCTTTTACCTGCTTCTGTCTAAAGAACAGCTTAAGGTTTGGATACAAGGTTTTAAGAGCAAAGCACCATTTTAAGTCTGGATGATCTTTCCAAGCTTACTTTCCAAGTAAGCTACCTTCAATTTATAGACTAAATTTAATTAAAACTAAACAGATCACCTGCAAGCAGCTTTATTTAAATAGGCTTCTGCTCACCTATTAGAAAGGTCAAGTTTACTTTACAAAACCACATGCACTCTTCTAGAGTTTGGCAGGAAACACGAGTTCTACTGAAAATGGAGTCAAATCAAAGATTAATAAGAACAGTCTGCTTTTCTCCTATTCCTATGCTGAGAAATGCTAAGGAAAAGGGAAAGGAGAATGCAAGGTGGAAACAAAATACAGGCTTCAAAACAGGAATTACTACAAATGTGAGAATTATCCAAAGGATGACACAACTTTCTATTACAACATGACCATGAAGTTGTAGTGCTTATGAAAATACATCTGCATTTAAACATAGCTACTTTTTTCACTCAGCTATGAGCATCCCCTGTGAGAACAACATCAAAGGAAGAATCTGGGTTATGAGTCAACCTAATCTATCAAAGGAAGTAATGCTGACTTTGAAGAATTACACCCCTGCAAGAATCATTGGTTACTATCCCTGTCCCTACTTACCAACAGTGGCAACAGTGACATCCCATCCATCTGGGTCTTATTCAAGTCATATCCCGCAATATCCAGAATAGTGGGACCCAAATCAATATTTGCAACAAGCATCTGCAGGATGAGAAGAACTTAACTTCAGCAGTTCAGAACCTATTTTAAATACTCGTATTTGTAGGTGAGTGAAACCACCTAATTTCCTCTTTATGGGCTAATGGACCCTATAACATTGGAAAGCAATGGTAGGGAATGTAGAAAGTGAGTTCAAAATTAATTTGCTTTTGTGGCCTGCAGTGGCTTAATTTGATTCAAGCAGGAACAGAAAGCTTTTTTATAATGAGGTCTTTGCACTTTCTACCACTCTGTGTATTTCATTTAACGGATACATATATATGCAGGGCAACAAATTAGTGGGTAAAGTGGTAACTGAAACAACATCAAAAATAAATCTGTACTGGGATTTCACTTCTTTCTTACCTTGTTTGTCTGATTTGGTTTTATCCCTGGTCCTCGAACTAGCAATGGAACTTTGATATCAAACTCATAGAGCTGCCGTTTGTCTATTGGCAAAGAAAACTGGCCTAAACAAGAGAAGACAGAAAAAGTTAAATGGCTGCTTGTTTACATTATCAGCCTTGTGTTACCATAGAGTGGGGTTTGGGTGGGAAGGGACCTTACAAAGATCATCTTGTTCCACCCTCTCTGCTATGGGCACATAATTGCTACCAGCCCATTTTTAACGGAGAGAGGTTCTTAACCTGAGGTACATTAACACACTGGAGAACAGAAGAGAACTTCAAAGTATAAGCTGTATCTTACAAAACTTAACAGCTTAGATACTGCACTTTTAGTGGTACAACATGATACAGACAGGTCTTTGACCAATTTTTACTGGTTAACCCTCTTATACCAACTCTTCCTACAGAACACAGAGACCCTTCCTTTATTTCTGTCCTAAATTTATGCATACCAGGATACACGGGTAGAAATTAATGCTGAAAACCACAACCAAACAACAAAACAACAATAAAATCCCAAACACCCCACACAGCAACTCCAGATTGTTTCGCAATTCAAATCAGTACTTCTCACATCTACAGTTTTCCACAGCTGCTGTTCCCATTTTCTGGAGTGGTCATGAGGGTGAAAGGCTTTGCAATTCCTGGATCTTCTACAAATAAGCAGTAAGCAGTGAAAATGTTACCAGTGTGGAAGCCATTGTCTGACGTGTAGAAGATGTACGTGTTGTCTAACTCTCCGTTCACTTCCAATTTCTTCACTAGTTTCTCTATCAGGTCATCTACTGACAGCAGAGTTTGCCACCTACACAGAAACAAAGTACTTCACATTTGAGTGTGAGAAGTTTACAATAACCCTGACTGCAAGTAGGGCATTTATATCCTGCTTCCAGTCAGCAGCATATGCACTGTAAATTAATTACTTTTGCTTATAAATTCTGGAAACAAACTTTATAGACTACTACACTTTTTTTTTTAAGGCTGCAATTAAAGATAGAAATGGACTGTTTGTCCTCAGTTCTTGTTGATTCCTGTAGTGTCTGCGAAAGACATCAAAATGCTGATTACTTCTTATCTGGACATGGTGAAGACCAACCTTGAAGCGTCACGGTGACAAAGAGTCAGTTATCTCCTGCAAGGTCACTTGTTATTTCTTTACATGTAGTTTAATATTAAAATGCAAAACAACCATTAATTTAGTTGTCTTCATGGGATCCTTTCTGCTCAGAAACTGTACCAGCTGGTTTGTATTACTCATGTAACATTAGGGTCCATTATTTCAGTGTATCCAAAGCCTTCTACAGCTACAAGTTCTTTTCTTTGTCATGGGGTTTGCTGCTGAGAAAAGTGATTGCTTCCACTACCCTCTACAGACTAGTATCATGCTGAATTAACTACAGCTATTCAAGTCTTGGATTCTGCTGTCTCTTACCTTAATTTTATTGCATAATTTTTACCTTCATGTTTTATGAAGCAAAAGCCTTAAAAATCTGGGTTTCCATCTCCAAAGTGACAAGATAATGCCTGGTAACCGCTCAAAATGAAGATCAACGCTTTAGGTAATGTTTGTTTCAAAACTTTTAAAGAAAACATCTGTGGTGTAAACAAATACCCTTGCTCTCTATTAAAAAAGGGAACAAGTCATATCTGCACATTATTCCCCACATCTCCTCTATAAAAAGGAATCTAGCCCCTCTCCTGGCCAGTCAGGTATTCCCATGTACAGACAGAGACAAGATTGATGTATCAGATTAGCTGCCAGACAGATCAACTACACTTGATGTACGTCATGTAAGAAACTGGAATTAAGTGAAGTAGAAGGTAAGGCCATTTTTTAAATAAAAACCTCTTGTGCACTGAAAGAAAAGCAGGAGACCAAGTGCAATTGGTCTTCTTTGTGACAAATAATGGCAGCATTTGGGAATATGGTATTTCTGAAGCCAAAGTTTATTTGCCAAATGTAAACAAAGTCAGGAGGTCTTCTGAGACAGGTGCCAGAGAACTATTAGAGGTAATCTGATACCAATTGTTATTAGAGGTAATCTGATATTGATTGTCAGACTTACTACAACTTTTTTTAAAAATCCACACCTTACGAGTTCTGATTAGAAACCTTAACCAATAAAAAAATTCTTACCGTTTTCTGTAAGCATCATCAAGAAACTGTATTGAAGAGTTGCTCATTGGAGTCTTTGCTTGTCGAATTAACCAGTGCTTGTTCTAAAGAAAAAAAAACCCCAACAAAGATTAGTGTATGAGAGAACTATCAGGTTTTAAGCCTTTCTTAGAGCAATTACAAAAAAAATTTCTGTGAAAAAATCAGGCAGTGCCATCAAACTCACCTGACTTCGATTTTCCCTGTTGGTTCATGTAAAATCTAAGTTTCAAGAGTAGGATACATTACAGCTCCATTATGCTCAGCCCTTGATGAGAAGAAAATAGATGTGGATCTTTTCAAAGCAGTTCAGGGAAGAAAATTTTGAAAGGATCTAGGGAAGGCTCTCTCAGAGGTAAAAGTGTGATATAGTGTAAGATCTGAGGAAAACAATGTGAAGCGTTGAGCATCATTGTAAGATTGGATTTGGTTGTCAAAAGTGAGGTACTTTTGGGACTAATACTGGTGAGCATCTCAACAGGTAGCAAGGTGAGCAAAAGCTCCTGCACCCAAATCAATCAGAACTACTTAAGTTATAAACAGGTCAGTTCAAATGTCTGTAACAGTGCCACTATCAGATTCTTGGCAGTCTAAGAAATCAGGGTTGGTGACTACTGAATGGAACAGAACACTATCATTTTATTTAGATTTTGACTCCAAAACAGGAGATTTCTTTAGCTGCAGCATCATGGATTCTTCTAGATGTATCCCCAACTTTCAGAAACAGCCCCTTTTTTCTTTCCTCACCTATGCCCCCAAAGTAACAGAGATGATATAATTCATATAGAAAGTGATACTCCCACATTGAAGGACCAGTCTGAGCTGGGTGACCTGCTGTACAAATACACGGGAAGGCCTGCTGTGAACAACTGGAAGGTTAGCATTAGGAAGGTTAGAACAAAGAATACAGTCATGTCAGGGCAGCTTTACACTTTTTCATTTAGTAGGTCAGAGATGACCCACTCATCACTCTCAGCTTAAGCCTGTATTTAGATGATCACTCCTCTGTGTGGAGCCTCTTGTTATCCAATTTCCCTCCTGTCACAAGCAAATGACTGAAGGGCTCAGGCTTTAGGGACTCACAACAAAGTGACTCATACCTCCTGCAATTACTCAGTTCCTCTGTTTTCTGCTCTTGACTACTGAAGGAAAGATTTTTGGCATGGAGTCTTAATACTACGTCCAGTTTACTTTAATTCAGTTGTATTCAGCTTCAGTTTCTTTTATAGTAGTTATAAAACAATTCTCTGGAGAGACACAGTCTGTCTCAGCTGAGAAGGGAAAAAGTAAGGAAATACAGGAAAAATCCTGTCTTCAGCTCTGCAGAAGTTCTTCAGAGAAGAACTTCTCTGGCAACATTACCAGTGCACCAGCCACCTTTCACAAGGGCTGTGAAAAGGTGAGGAGCTTTGTAAGGCACAACTACACTGGGCAACTCAGGCAGGTAAACAACGTAGCGCAGCAGAATCCTCCTCTTTGAGTATTTTAATCTTCTTACCTTTCTCTGAAGTTTCAAAAACTTCACACAGCACTCAAACACCTTTGTGGATTTCAATAAACTTTACACTCAGAGTTCTCAAATCTCTTTCCCTGTCATGTCTCTTTCAGCACTTATATACAAAGCCATCCACCAATCCTGCTGCCTCCCTAAGCTCCATTCTTGGGGAAATTTTAGGAGATCGAGACAATATACAATGTAATACAAGAATCAGAACACAGCTGAACTTTGATTTTGCAGGAAAAACAAGGCATGCAAGGGAGATATCCAACACATATCTTAATCAACTTCTCTTTTAGAACAGCTTAGATAAAACACATCTGGACTATTAATAATTCTGCTTGGGAATCCAAGCTGCTGACCATTTCATACAATTTCTAGCTGAGGATCCAAAGCAGAAGTTAAACTCAGATTCTGACCACTGACATATACAAGAGCTTGATTCCTATTTTTCATGCACAGATTCTGCCTAAATGGTTCCTCTTAGTAGCCCTTGCCCACATCCAGTAAAAGGAAGTGAGGCAACATTTATTTAGGAGTCAAGACTGTACAATCCAAGACTGTCAAGCAAGCATTACAACATCAGTGAGGGTCTTAGCCTATTTGCATGTTTACTGTAGGAATCATGCTTGCCCTAGAGAGCAGTGAAGCTCTAGATAACACTGAAGTTCCAAGAAGACTTAGGCTTCAAGACCACAACACTGCCAGCTGCAGAAATGCACATTAGCTGTGTTTAGGAAGGAAGGTAATGCTGGTCTGTTCCTCTAGTAAAACTGCTGTATCCACAGATATTAACTGCCAAACATTAAGTCCAGCATTTTGTTCTGTGTTATACAGACATATGCAGAGCTTTTACACCACATAAGGGAAGTCCACAGTGTACATTTTGCTAGCTGCTGACTTCACTAGTCAAGTTACTTCTAGATCACTATTTTGAAAGCACTCTATTACAGTAATGGAGTCTTAAGACAAAATCTGGAAAAAGGAATAAAAAACTCTCAGTCTAATTCCCACTCTCTTAGTTTTAACTTAAAAAGACTGGGCTAAAGTATTTGTTACTGCTTGCAGTCCTTTTATTAATGTTTTTCTATCATACTGATGAGCACGTGGTCATTTTGCAAGCACAGTCCTCAGCTAAAAACAAGTTTCATTCTGTACTACAGGAGTCACAGTGACCTGAGGTATGACTGGGCTCCTGATAGGCACTTACGCAACATTATCTCAGTCTTGAGATTAGAAGCAAGTCTTGAAGTGAAAGAATTGAACACTGAACAGCAATGGGTTCTGTATTTTAAATTACTTGAATAAAAAAAGCAAAACTTCTGTAAGTTGTCACAAAATTAACTGCTTCTGAAGTTCACATATTGGCAGAGCAAACTGCAGCAGGTTAGTCTGAACTAGACCATACCTGGCCATATTTACTGGCAGTGGAAGGTACTGCCCTGTCACAAGGATGTCTGAATTTGTACCATTAGGTTATTCTAGCAAATGAAAGGCAAGTTCTCAAAGCATTTACTAACCCTGGGCCCTATGGTTCATGATTCCAGAGTCCTCTGATTGGTCTGACATGCTTTCACCTTGGGGAAGCTTTGCCACGAGCTCAAGGAATGGACTGCCCCCATCCACGAGCAGATGTGTGACGGAAGACAGGGCTCTTTGCCATTCTTCACCCAAGCCTTTGAGTAGCACATTACCTATGTGCTCCCCTGAACATACCGAGAGCAATCGTAAGGAATTTTTAAGAGCTTCAGAAGAGTCTAGAAATGGGACACAGAATTCACTTTTTATCTTTATCAATCATAATTCCATTGTACTACCATATCACTTGTGCCACTATGTTGTTTTTCTTTACAAGACATTAGCGTGCAAACATCTCAAAGTCACAATAAACTTATCTGACCCTGACACACACTGATTTAACATGATTTAACAACCAGCAGTCATAGTACTTGCCTATTCTAATCTAACATGCAAGTCAGGGCCACTGCCATCTGCTCTCATAAACTAGAACAACCTACACAGATTCTTGCTAGATAGCTTACCTTGCCATGAATATTAAAATTGCTGTTTCTTGGTGCACTGACATTCTGAAAGCTCTTTGTATACTGTGGAGCAGGTGTCCAAGGGGAGTGTGGTGCTGGGGTTGCGATCATCATAAAGAAGGGTTCAAAATTAGATTTGTACTCCAAGAAGTCCAATGACATATTTGCCTGTGAACAGTGTTGTTGGAGAAGAAAAGTCATGCCTCAAAGGGAAACAGAAACTATTTGACAAATCCAAGCTAGACATTCATAACTTATTTAGAGCTCAGTAATACTGCAAACATTTAAACTATTTCAAAAACTTACTACTTGCCCATCTACAAATGTCTAGAACAGCAGCTCATGATAAAAATAATCCCAAGGCTCATGTGAAACAAATAATTTTTCCCACATCTTCAAACAACTTCCTACTTCAGATCCTTGCATTAATTAGGCCTGGAAAGCCTATCAGAAGTTTGTGCCTATTCCAAGTACAACAAAATACACTCTGGTTTAATCAAGTAAAATCAGAGCTTTCTTCAACACAGTCCAAGTCTGAGACTTTAAGATGCCACCTCCCATCTGACAGACCCCAGTTTAAGAGCTTCAGCTTTCTTCAGAAATAGCAATAGTTCTGAAAAAAAAGAAATTCAGCCCCACTGTTTATAGCCTATGCTCATTCTACAGCAAGCTGCAAGATGACAAGGGATGAAGACAGAAGATTTGGTGAAGAACAGTGCTGAAATGTGCTCACTCACACCACTGCACTTTCATTTTTATTTTATTTTATACACAATTTCAAATAACTTCGAAGAAATTGTGAGTTCCATTTTCACTTCCCCTAGGTCAGCCTTTAAAATTAAAGTTTCAAAGGTATTACTTCTAGATGAGTTTTTTAGTATTCAAAGCTTGCAGTATTTTTTCCTGCCTGATCAGTATACCCAGTTTTGGATATCCTTTTTTTTTCTCTAGAAAAAAAACTATACACTAGGAATTCCCCCTTCCTTCCTTCTATATTTAGCATCTAAGCAAGTAGGGCTCAACCTCGCTTAAATGACAACAGAGTCAAGGAAGGATAAGAACCATTCAGAAACTCACAGCAGTAGCCAACCTTGATTTCATTAGGAGCTTAAACTGCAACATGTGAGAAGTGCAGTAAAACAATTCAGGTGTTTGGATGCTTAATACCAGACTCAAGTACCCAGGTGTCCATAGACAAGAAAGATTGAGGATCACATCAAGCAACACAGGAACTTTGCATAAGCAATTTATTCTTATGCACTGCCCAGCAAGTGAATTAAACACTGTCTCCGAAATGCTGGATACTTGTTTGGAAACTACAGGAAGAAAGTAGAATGCAACACACTGAAAGTCTTGATACACTGCTGTGTCAATAGGTAACATACCACAAATAAGCAGTTTATGCAACAATGACCTGTTGGACAAAATGCTTCCAAGCTGCTGAAGGATCAAAAAACCCAGTACAATGCCAGTAATAGGATAGTCTCACTTCTGGCTTATCAATTCCAATCTAGCTTTAGACGATGTAAATCTAAATTTAATCAGACAGCTGTTCAGTACCCTAAGAAACATCAATCAGTGCTGTTGCTAGTGAGCAGCTGTTTGTGTTCGAGCACCCAGTGGAATTAAACTCCTCAGGGTCTCAGTGAAACACTACAAGACTGCACGAGGAAGCATTTCTAGAGAAGAATTTTTCTGAGTGCTAACCTATACACTGCAACAGTACTAACCTATACACTGTAACAGCACATCAAATTATGACGCCAGCTTGGCAGACAGGGGGACACTCCCCCTCGCCCACAGCCCCTGCTACTTGTCAAACAGGGCCTAAAGAGAGCTAAAGTAACTCTTCCATCCTTTCTTAAAGTATCTGACATCTTTGTTAGCTCTCTTTATTTTATAAGGATAAAGAGGTTAAAACCTCCCCTGATCAGCTACACATTACCCTCATATGCTATGAAGGATCGATTAGGCTTTAATAGTTACAAGTTATCAGACTAATGGAGTTGGAGACTACAAGATACTAACTTGTATGTAACTGATGATAGATCATAATACCTAAGAAACAAAACATGGTGTGAAGTTTATTTTTACATGCTTCTTACTGAAATCCTGGCCCAGTTAATCTGTTACAGAAGTTGCATATTATAATGAAATATATCCTTGTATAAAGTAATTTAAATCTCTGCCTACCTGTTCCTCCTGCAGCACAGCAGTCAGTATTAATTCCTCAGTGAGGCTACTGGCTAGCAAATGGCCAGCTGGAATCCCTTTCCTCTCCACAGCTCAAACATAAACCTGTCATTTCTAAATACCTTCAGAATCTTGCTTTGCTGATAAATGCCCACCCACCCTCACGACAGTACAATTGTCCATTTGTGAACTAATACAGCCTAACAAATTATCTCACCCTTTCCCAAGTCCCCAGCACGAGGCATTATCTGGTCATAAGCAGCTTCTGTAACCATGCATTGTAAAATTTCTTACCAGTACATCTGTCAGATAATCTACACTGTAGTTCTCGCCGTGCCTTCGTGCTTTGCCATTTACTGAGAGAGTATAGTTGTAGTACTTTGAATTTTTCTCCTGTGAAAAAGTGACACAGATACTTATGCAAAGCAACATGTACACTGATTACTTGAAACAATCCAAAGTAATTGCCCACGAGCATTTGTCAAATAGGTTGTGAGCATTTGCCATAAGGAGACTGCAAAACTTCTCAGAAGTGGTCTCCATCAACAAAACTGGTTTTAGTGCCATCTCACACTGCTTTGGCTTTATAAATTGTTTTTTTTCCTCTGGGCACTCAGTAGGAGTATCCCTTGTAAAAGCCACAGATCTGATGTACAATTAAAGAAAAGGGGGAAGAAAATTTGTGTTAAATCATTAGATGTTCTTTTCCTGCTCTTTCATGACCAGTGAAGTTAGAACATGAGCTGGATTATAAAGCAAATAAAATTAAGTTGTTAAAAAAAAGTAAAGTCACATACCAAAGCATACCAAAAACTCCATCCAGGAGGAACATGACCTACACCCCCTGCATCCTCTGCTCCATACTGAAAAAAGAGAGATCATGACTCACAGTTTCAATTATGATGAATCAAAGCTAGACATTATGTTTCATATTCATGTGCTTTATTCAACACTACTCAGAAACCATGTTAAGCCAAATTCAATTTCAGCATGTGGAGAACCACGTATATATGCATATAAAAACACACGTAGGGCCTGTTAAAGAAACCAGGGTTCAATAACTAGACAGTAACTGAAAGCTTAGCAACCATCAGTAAAATTTAAATATTATTCCCTGTTCCATTCTGCATGTGAAAATATGTAGAGATCCTGGAGAACATAGTGTACATCATCAAATAACGAGTGGTGATCAAAACATCCATGTGACAAGACACTTGCAAGCTTTGTGGTATCAGTTCACAAGATACTAAAGAGAATTCCACACAGACCAACAGCTTCCCTCATCCTCCCCCAACAGGGGTAGGAACTTCAAGTAATTTAGCCATCTCATTGCCAAATAATCTACAACAACTAGCCTTTAAGACAGCAAAATAGGGAAAGTAGCTGCTGAGTCAGTGCCAAACTCAAAACAGAGGGTGCCTTAGAGCAACACAACGGGTTTTCTCAGGGCAGCCCTCTCCAATCTACGTGGCTCGCTTAACTGCAGGCACGAGAGACTCTGCTGAGTCAAGGGATGCTCAGAGGAAGCCAGCTAAGTTTACCTTTCCCTTGCTGCCTCAGGAACATCAGCAGACACAAATTTGTGCCTGGCTATGAAAACTCACGTTCCCTTGTTTTATCATACCACCAGCATTTTCCACTGTGAGATGCAAAGAAGACATACTGTTAAAGAACCCTGTAGCTCATCTGCTCCTAATCCAATCCCATCACACAAGAGGAACACGCAGCCTTACAGCTTTCAGTGCTGCATTTTACATCTTACTATGAGCTACTAGAAACTGTAACCTAGTTAAAAAGACAAAAAACCTAAAGCACATGTATACAAGTGACTCAATAATAACGTGCTGGGTAACCACTGTAAAAGAGCTCTGAAAATATCTGTTCTCCCAATGAATTTGCCTCAGTGGACACTTAACTCCTAAAACAAACCACAAAAAAAAAAAAAAAAGAGGACACAAGTACCTCATTTAAATACTTTCCAGCAAAGAACGTTTGATAACCACACATAGCTTTGAGCAGTGCTGGGAAGGTGTATGGTTCTTGAATCTTCTGCCACAACTTGCTGCTACAGTTCCCTTCCAGAGTGTTATTGACAACATGATGATTATGTGGATATTTTCCTGTCAAAATGCTAGCACGACTGGGACAGCAAAGTGCACTGGGGACATACTGGAAAAACAGAATGAGGAGATTTAAGACTGGGATAGTAAAACAATTTTACATCAAAATTTACAATTTTCAAATATCAGCTAGCAGGTTGATTAATACGTTCACCAACAGTAAAACCTACTTTTTTCTGGACACCCAGAATTACATCCCAAGTATTTTCACTAGTGAAAAACTGCACATGAAGCCAGTTTCAGGTCTCTGCAGCACATACCCTTCAACTTCTCACCACCAGACTGGACATGGTTTTTAGATGAGGCAAGAACCCACTAAAATACTGTTTTATCATTGACTCACTCCATTATTTTAGCCATGGAGATACACTAGAATATGAAAAAAGTGAAGCGACTTTTCATTGTGCATGAAGCTGATGAAAGTTTTGAGCAGTTTCTTTTAATGCTTCTCAGTATGTAATAAGAATATCCAGACTACGCAGTTTTACTTTACAGATTAAGGAAGTGAGCACAAGTGCTTTCAGAAAGTGAAACTTTACAGATATTGAACATGAACATTCATTTTGAGACCTGAAAATAGGTAGCAATTGAATTTTACAAACCCCACATCCATATCTACAGGTTTCATGAAACTGATATCATTTTTTGAGCCCTCAGATGACCTAAGATACAAAATACACAAATGCACACAGCTCAGAAGTTCAAAGCGTTAATGCAAACACTTACTGCATTTATGAAGGTTATTCCCATCTGGCCAATAAGAGTGTTAGTCTTCTTTAGGGGGGTCTGAAAGGAAAGCACCAAAAGGGTATCAGCTAAAAATGCAAGGATGCCAGGTAAAGCCAGGGACTTGAAGCAGGCTGCCTGGAAAAAGGCCCAACATCACAGTTTTTCGGCACCACCCCGGCAAGACAGTAAGAGTGCCCTTTCCTTCTCGCTAGGGCCTGGCGCGGCCACAGCGATTGCACAAGCCGGCCCAAGCCAGCACAAGCGCGGGGAGTTTACAGGGGTATCTGCAGCGGCGGGGGCTGCTCTAGAGAGGCCCCAGCCCCGGCCCACCCGAGCCCCAGCGGCTCCGCAGAGCGGCTCATCCCACCCGCGGCAGCCGCACCGTGACGCTCCTTTCGGGGGCTGCTTGCCCTGAGGCCGCAGTGAGCCCCTGCCCGGCTGCGGGCCGGGCCCGGCGCGACCCGGAGCGACCCTCGCCCCACACCGCGCCCGCCGAGCTACGTCTCGCCCTCCGACAGCCCNGCCCCGGGCGGCCGCCGCGGCCCCGCCCCAGGCCCAGGCCCCGCCCCCGCCCCGGGCTGCGCGCGGAGGGGCTTGCCAGGCGCGACCTCCGCGTTCCGCTGCCGAGGGGTGGGTAAACATCCACGGGAGGCGTGCCGAAAGAATGGAGCCAGCTCTTCTGGGTAGAATGGTCATCTCAGCGATAGGGCAAGAGGCAACGGGCAGAGACTGATGCACAGGAAGTTCCACCTGAACACGAGGAAGAACTTCTTTACTGTGCTGGTGACTGTGCACTGGAACAGGTTGCCCAGAGAGGGTGTGGAGTCTCCCTCACTGCAGATATTCAAGAACGGGCTGGACGCAGTCCTGTGCAAGGTGCTCTGGGATGACCCTCCCTGAGCAGGGAGATCGGAGCACTCGACCTTACCCATTCTGTGATTCCGTCGATTCCTGACCTGCATTAGTCGCGGCTGTTACGCGTGTGGCCGGGCCTCCCTGCACCGCCATCGGTGCCGCAGCCAGAGCCCGGGCGCGCCCGGCCCCGGCGGCCGTGCGGACCCCGCCATCCGCTCCGGGTTGCAGGCGGTGTCACGGGGACCGGCCACAGCACAGGTACTGAATTGCTGGAACAAACCAGGCCGCCCCTCCAGCGGGGGAGCAGGAGCGGGACGGCCGGCAGGACGATCGTGACCTCCGTGGCAACCGCACGGTGCACGGTACCGCGCCCGGTGTCACCGCCCCGAGGCGGAGCGAGGTCCCCACCTCCCCGCCCCTCGGCAGGTGCAGCGCCCCCGCCCCGGCCTCTACCACGGCGCGCGGGGAGGGAGCGGAGCCGGGCGCGGCGCTCCTGCCTGGCTCTCCGGTCCGCTTCCCTTTGCCTGCCCGCCCCACCGCGGTGTGTGACCGTGGAACGCGCCGAGCCCGGAACCCGGCGGCGGCGGCGGCGCGGAAGATGGATGCGGCGGAGGCCGGCGCGGGCGGCAGGGCGGGCAGCAGCGCCGACAGCCTGGCCGAGGAGGAGGAGGACGAGGACGAGGCGGGTCCCGGCAGC
>VXAX01003520.1:1669908-1797315 GCA_013399835.1 Leptocoma aspasia | reverse complement strand
CGTGCCCCTCCCGCCGCCCCGCCGGGCCCGGGAGCTGCCCCTGCCGCCTCGCTTTTCCTCTGTGCGTGCAAGGGAGTCCTGCCCGAAGCTGCCCTCCGTGCCTGCGCGCACGTGTCCGTGTGTGCATATATGTCCATCTCCAGGCTTTCTGCCGGGCCGTGGTCCCAGAGGCTTCCCACGTGCCGTTAGCCGAGAGCTCCTTTAGACTAGGGCGTCCTGTGCTGTTCGCCCCTCTTTTGTTTCAGATGCCCTAGGAGCCGAATTAGGGTCGTCTGCTACTAGTTTCTGTGACAGACTGCCTAAGCTTTTGTGTTTCTGCGAGTTTGGTGCTTTTCCTCAATTACAGTAATGAATAAATGTCCAGTTTTCCTTTCCTTTCCTTTCCTTTCCTTTCCTTTCCTTTCCTTTCCTTTCCTTTCCTTTCCTTTCCTTTCCTTTCCTTTCCTTTCCTTTCTTTTTTCTCCTTTTTCTTCGTTTTATTTCTATTTTTTCACTCAGTCATTATTTTCTGAATCTAGAAGAGATGCTACACATACAGTATCATAAGAGAAAATTTTTCTCAGGGCCCTTTAGTTTTACTGGACATAAACTAAACTGGACAACTGTAAAGCTTATTTGGAGGTCGGCGTTTTTTCTGAAAAAAAAAAGTGTAATGAAAAATGTAAATGCTGGAGTCAGTCAGAATTTAAATGAAATTTTCAAAGAATTCTTATGAAAGTTAGGTAGTCTCAACAGTGCCTGTTTGTGAAAGACTGAGACGTGCAACCCCAAGTTGATCCCATGAAGAGGAAAAGAGAACAAAGGCCTCTTGTCTCCTGATGTTTAATCACTTTTGCTTTTGATGAAGAAAAAACCCAGGAGCTGACTAAATATGCCTGTTTTTCAGAGCTGTACAAACAGCTATCTGCTTCCGTGTTTGGCTTCTTAATGAGATGACACGCCTTCTGATCTTACTAGGATGTAGCTCAAGTTCTTCTGTGTGTCCTTTGGCAACCTGGGACTCAACAGGAAATTTTCTTGTTCAGCAATATATTTTGTGGTGTTTCAACTCATTAGTTTTGCTGCCAAGGTATTGTTTTTACAAGCACAGCTAACTGACATGCGTGGGAAAGAGTAAAACTCACCAGACAACTCCAGTGGTGACTGTATAAATTAGTACAAATTCAACTTTTTTTTTTTTCTTTTCTTTGCTTTCAAATACATAGATCTAGTTTCAAATTACCTTGCTTGGTACAAGTGGTTGGGAGCTGCATCTGAGCAGCAGGTGCTGAAACAGGGTAGTGGCTATAAAATACAGTATTGTTTTTTCAGTGGCTTCCCATCCTTGCAGTCATACTTTTCACTAGCCCATGATTGATGGTCATATCAGCCTAATTTGTCCTTCTCTTTGAGCTCTCCAGAATTATTGAAATAAGTTTTCCCACTGGGCTGAGCTGTTTACCATCCCACTGATAGTAGCTTTTCCTGGATGTGTGCGTATTTTTCTCATTAGATCAGGTTACTGAAGGATGGATTTTTTTGATTGATTTTCTTTCCAGCATCAGGGGGCAGGGGTTGCATTGCAAGTGATAGTTGGAAACCTTAGCTGCAGGGAGCAGGCAGCTGTGTAGATGCTGGTGGCAAGCTGTACCAGGCTATTACAGGGAGGAGCTGAAGAGGTCAGCATGTGATAGGCAAGACGTAGGATTTCACTGGTGGGGGAAGCCTCTGAGAACAGAGCAGAGGACTCAGAAAAATGAATGGACTTAAGACATCTCCCCAACAACTCCCTTTTCTGGCCCTCATGGGGGGACAACAGGAATATTAGAACTAAGCTGAGACATTTTGATGAACTGAAGGGGTCTGGTGGCACTATAATTGACCAGTGGCAATAACTGAGGCCATAACAGAAGCCATCTAGTTGCATCTTAGTGGAAAGAATTTCCCACTTAGAGCTTATTCTGGAGTTACATTTGTAGCTTTGCAGGCAGCTTCTTGAACATGTTCCCTTGTCTGTTACAAATGTATATCTTGTCCATGCACAGGCAGCTTCTGGAAGGTACTGTATTTAAAATGTATCCCCTGGTTGCACAATTATCGATATATTCTCTCTATATCTGTCACGTTCCTGGGAGTTTATAACAGCATAACTGTTAAGATTCATACTCTGTGCAATAAATCAAAGTACTTTTGTTTAAAAGAAAATTAAAGACTTTGGCTCAGATTCTGAAAGTGTTTATAACTGGGAATTACCCCAGTCAATAGAACTTGTCATTTATAGAAAGCTTGTATTTGTAAATGTCTGTGGGGCAAGTGCCTTTGCGTGTCAACTACAATGAGCTGTTTGTGAATATTTTGGCATGTACTGAAGTTGTTTTCTCTGCTTGTTGGCAGATGTTGATGAATTAACAACTATAAAACGAGAACTGAATTACAGAATTTCCATTCAATCAGCAAAGTTGCTCCGTCTTCTGAAGCAGAAAGACAGGCTTGTACAAAAAGTTCAGAGGAACTGCGACATCGTCACAGCTTGTTTACAGGCAGTTTCCCAGAAACGTTGTAAGTACTTTCTGTGTACTAGTGTAAATAGTTTATCTCCTTAATGTGGGCAGTGTTTCATTTAAGCCCTCACACTTAAATTAAAGTCAAGAGGCCAGGCTATGCTGTTCCTTAGATATGACTGGCTCCTAATGATGTCAGTAGTACCTGGAAACAGGCAAAGTCCAGCTAGCTCATCTGGGTAAGCTGCTGTAACCTCAGCTGTTAATTCTGTGTAACTCCTTTCTACCAAGTTGATCTAAGGTGCAGAGTAATGGTAAAAACAAACCTACTTCCCTCAAAGCCCTTTATCAGCATCAGTGTTTTGGGGATTTCTGAGAGATAGCATGGGAAAGAGAAGAAATGTTGTTCTTTAATTGTTTAGCCTTTTTTTCTTGCACAGAAAAACCTTTTTATTTGACTTGGCAAAGTTGTCATCTTACGATAGACTGAAGTGCTTTTTGGTAGTTCTTCTAAAGTAAAACTGCATGTAACGTCATATGTAAGAATAAATAGAAATTATGCCTTTAGAAAGGACGTGTGAAAATAACCTAATGTTCCATCTTATTTTTTCATTAACATGCAGCGTGACAGGTACAGAAATGTTCAGGTACAGTAATTAAAGCATGGTCTTTTTGTAAAAATGTCTGTAGGAGCTTTGAGGTGCATGCAAAGACTTTATTAAAATAATTTTATTGTAGTGGCATGTGCTATGGTAGTTGAGGTAAGAGCTTGTGTATTAATGTGAAACTTAATTTTTAAGCATTTAAAAGTGGTTCTTTGTCTTACTTAAACCTGGCATGAAAGTTCTTGGCTGTCTATATCTACTGTATAGGCATATTTCTTCTCAAGAACTCCCTTTTTAATGTCAGCTTGATAACCAAGGCCTCCATGCCACTAGCATGGAAGCATATACTATAGTCTCCTTTTAAATGAGGCTACTTGAATTTTCTACATATTTAGAGGATTTGACTGTAAATTCTGAATGCTTTTTTCTCCACATAGTGGAATCTCTGTGTAGAGGTAGAACTGCAGTTTTCAATTAACCTTAAGTTCACATTCAGCTGTTCGAATGCTACCTTTAAGCAATCTATACAGACCAATTGCAAACAAATACTGTTTCATGAAAAGATGAAATTCTGTCTGACCCTTTTTGATTACTGCTTGACAAATCAACTCCTAGTGGTAATTTCAGTCAGTTCAGAAATTACAGGGCTGATAAATCTGATCTCTTGTTTTCTGACATGATGTTTATGATGCTTTAATCTCTTTCTACAGAGAGAAAAAACCAGATACTGTTTAAAATGCTCAAAATTGTGTTCAGTGTCTGAAAGTCCAGGATCTGTGAGTTTTGCAGCTCACAAAGGGAGCCATCCTCTCCTTAGTCTTAGACTTGTGCTGGCTCTTGGTCTCTGCTGTGTGCACAGAAGAGGCCTGGCCCCCTGACAGCTTTGGGGGCCCACATCTGATTTGCTTGTGCTTCAGGGCCACCAATAGCCAGCACAGCGCCTGCAGCACTTGAACTCCGGAGTGGGTAGAGTAAAAGTGGAGGAACAGTTGCCAGGGACAACTTCATAACTCAGTGTATTTCTCCTTATGCTGCTGATCCTTGTCCTTTGCAGGTGACATGCTTGTTTTGCATATGGAAAGGTATTACCATAGAGAATAAAATTCACTGCAGAGTGAAATGTGTTTTGGTTGGACACATGAATGTTCATGGCTCTGTTAAAGGAACAATAAATTTTTCTTTTTTCTGATAAAATCAGTACACTGTGTTGTACTTCTAGTTTGTAAGATATATGAATGGTTTCATTTTAATAATGCTTTTTTTACCCAAATTTAAATAAAATTCTCCAATGAAGAAAATTAGTAAGAAGGAAATCACAGTGATGGCGTCATGGCAAACATGGCACTTGTTTCTCTGACTCTTATTATTTTGACTTATTTGTGGTAAGGAAAGATGTATGTTTGTTCAGGAGCACTATGAAATATTTCAAGTCCATTTTAGAAACAAGCAGAGTGCTTTATGCACTTAATAATATAATTTGAGAAAAGCAGATGTCAGTAAAAAACAATGAGGTTTTGCAGCTGTCATCTAAAGAGTACATGAAAGACATCGCTTGTATTTTATATAGTGACAGCTTGCTTTCATTACTAAATATATTTTGACAGATCAAATTGCAAACCAGAAGTTCCTTGAATCACAAACTGTGATTGGTTTTAATTAAAACAAACCCAAAAGACAACCAACAAACAACCCAAACCAAAACCATGTATTATCTATAATTTATTCAGAAGTAAAAGCATCCAGCTTAATTGTAAGTCAGTCTAGCTGGAAGCAAGCAGGAATGCTTAAATATGATTCCATATAAAATAAGCTGAAGTTACAGAAACAGAAAGTTCAGTAATATTCTCTTGTATTTTTAATGAAAAAATAATTTTAGTAGAAAATTTCCCAAATATATAAATAATTTCTCTGTCATAGTTCTGTTCTGTCACTGTGGTGGTGCTATGTACCTGTACTAACTTTAAATGGGCCTCCTGCTGTGTTCAGAAAGATCCTTAGTATTCTTTCTTGTAACACTTGTTTAGAAGCTATGATTAAAGTATTAATCTTCTGTTATTTGAGCATTGCTTCTGTATAGAATTTTCTAAGATAACAATAAACATTTGCTTTCTAGTTTTTCTTTTCCTTTTTCTGGTTTGATTAAACGCAGAGCCAGTAGAGGGAGACAGAATATTTTATTTTGTACAGAACTAGAGGTGTATCTGTGGTTCTGATAAGGATACAAAAGCCATCAACCTGGCTTAAACATGCAGCAAAATGCTTTCCAAATACAGTCAGGCAAGGATTGGATGAAAATCTTGTCAAATAAATGTTATTCACAAAGGAAATATTAGTTTCCTTATGTGAAATAGATGGGAAACAGTGACAAATAGCTTTTTATTTATAACGGAGATCACTAATTCCCACATGGTTGTCAAAGTTATTCAGAAGCTCCTGACAAAATGAACTGAATGTTTTGCAATCCAACTACAGAAATTCAAAGGGTTACGCTTCAGAGTGTTAATTGGACAGAAAGGCAGCATGAACTGGCATCATCTGGGCACAGATTTGTCCCCTGCACATCCCCAGAGCACAAACAGTTTCTTGGTAGAAGGCTGGGCTGTGAAGTCTACTCAATTTCTGAGAATGAGTTACTGTCTCTATAGCATCAACTTTTCTCATAGGGTATGGAGCTCAGAGGAAACAGGGGAAGCACTGGCTGATGTTATTTGCTCAAATTGATTAGGAGAGAACTGTGCAAGATCCCATTACCATGTGTACCTGGAAAAGCACAACTTAGACATGCAAAAGTAGTCATACATCTAGATTAAATTTCTGGGTTTTTCCTCCTCATTCCCTTCTCTCAGTCCTACTGCAGCTCTGTGTCCTGTCTCATCTTATTTTTTTTTTCCCTGCCAAATGCTTTATTAACTTTTCTTACATGACCCAGTCTTTCAATGTTGGATTTCTCAGTTCTGTTCCATTTTCTCCATCCCTGCATCTTGTCTGTCTTGCAGTGTCTACCCAGATTACTCCCAGTCCTTGAGTTTTCTTCACATTTTTCCTTGGTCCCCTTCAGATGTTCTTCCTTGTCTTTTTCCTGCATGTACTAATTATTTACTTGCCCGTTTTCTCCATCCCTCTTCTTCCCTCAACATGGTTACAAAACCAAGCCAGAAATTCGCAATTTTTAGTTCATAGTTAAAAAGTTTGTGTTAAAGTTGTTCTTACACCTTTAACCAAATAGTGTGGACACAGCTAATATTGATTTGATTGAACTTGAACTTCATAAGGTTCTTGGAGGAGAGAAAATTTGTCATAATGAAAACAATCAGGCTCTGAAATAATCTCCCCAGGAAAGTGGTGGATTCCTCAGTGTTGGATGCTTTTAAGATTGTCTGGATAGGATGCCGGGCCATCTTGTCTAGACCATGCTTTTGTTGAGAAAAGTTGATGCTCCTTGAGGTCCCTTCCAACCTGGTATTCTGTGATTTAGTGATTGATTTCACTCTGGGTCAGATGTCTTGCAACATGGGGCAAGTACTTATGTACATATGTTACAATTCATGCATATCAAATTTTGCCTGCGGCTCATCTGGTGTCTCTTCCCACTCACTTCCCTGTAGTTTGATGTGCTGTTGCAGTAGTATAAATATGCTTTAATCTGAAACACCCCAATTGCTCTAGTTTAATTTTTTAATTTCTTTATGAAGACTTGAGTTACTCAGTGAATATTGCTGCTGTGGCAGTTTAGTGGAGGTGGGCTGGGCACTGATCCGTTCTGTGTCCTGTGCTGGTTTGCCAAGAGTGAGGTAATGGAGCAGTTAGAAAAGAAGAGAACCTGTATTTAGTGATGCTGGAGCTTGGCTCAGTGGGGACGGTAGCTGTGTGCTTGGTTCATCAGCTGCACTGGGCCACTGGGCAGCAGTTCTTTAGATCTGGATAGTGCAGTTCACTTGCTGTCCCTTGGGATGGACATGCACAAGGCTAAATGGCTTTAAATCTAAGTGTGATCTTAACTGACTTGTTCACTCTTACCCAGCATTATTAATAAATTGTGTAATTTTTGAAAATATTACTGAAGAGCCCTTCAAAAGAGCCACCTATAGTGATGAATATAATATTAAATGGCATTTAACTAACATCATTCAGCTTCAGCCAGCAAAGATTCTGGAAAATCTGAAAGCTTATTCAATTGCAATTGGAGCCTGGGCTGAGAAGGATTACTTTTCTTTTAACATTAGGCTTGGAGGAGAAGGACTGCAAACAGCAACCTTCATTGCTGTGCATCAGGGCATGAAGAAATGTTTCAATAAGTAGGTGTGTGTCATGTTTAGTATTTGCTAATATAAATTAGATTGTGTATTCTGAGTATCTGTTAGTCTAGGAGAGAGTTTGAGTGCTGTCAAACATAATAACAGTTGTGTGGATTGCAGACTGACAATTAATCACTAACAGAATAATCCCAAGGAGTTTTTAGGCAGTGAATTCCATGGTTACTCTCTTTTGATAAGAATATAATCTTGGAACTGGTCTTTGAGCAGCACAGCCAGGATGCTGGGATTTGGGGAGTAGTTTAACAGAGCAGCAAGTCAGTAAAGTGCTGGTGTAGCACTGTGTCCCATCCCTCTCACAGGATATTCTTCTAGAGAACTATCGACGTAGTACCCAGATTAAAGTACTGCTGCAGATGGGATGTGAACACAGAGTATGATCTTGCAAATAATGAACTTTGATGTCTTTGATCACTTGATGAGCAGTAGTATTTATTGGTAAGCCCTAGAAGGGAGAGCCCACCCCACTGCACTGTCTCCAGCCACCTCTTCAGGATGATCTGTGCTAGCCCCAGGATGCTGACTGGGGTGTGAGTCAACAGAAGCCCTTGTCAGGCTAATTAAAAATACTTAAACTGACTGCCATCTTCTCTTGCTGTAAAAACAAAGCTGTAATATAAATTCTAAATTGGAAAACCGTGCAGTCAGTTTTCTTACAAACCTGGCAAATGGTGTGATTGTGCAGATGTGGTACCTCTCAGAGGCCACTTTGAGGCTAATTTCGGTTTCTTAACTCCTAAGGTGAAGTAAAGTTTCTTTACTTTTCTGTGTTGAAAAGATAATTTTTTTCTTTCTTTTTTTCATTCAGCTGGATTTGCTGTCTAATTTGGTCATATATTGACTGAGAAGTTCTTGTGGTCTGTGTCACTGCAGAGTATTGGATTCAAAAGGTGGCAAGAACTAAGTGCTTGGAGCATTACAGAACCTGGAATCCTCACTTTTGAGGGAAATTCTGCTTTAAGGATACAGCAACTAAAATATCTTGTTCCAGCATGAAATAAAACACCCACTCACAAGAGTCAATTGCTTATGAAGCAAAATTCTGAAAGTTTGCATTTCAAACTGAAATGCTTTGTTCAGATGCATTTTTCATTTCATATTATGTAACGAGCTATTTTCAAGTAAGATGATAAAATGTTTAATCCTAAAAGGAGTCAAAATCATGCTTTTAGCATTTGGAAATCTGTTTTCATCAAAGATGACATTTTGCTGTGAAGGACTTTGCTTTCCACAAACTGATATTTTATGTCAAACCTCTCCATTAAAGTGGTTTCAACCAACTGTATTACAGAGATCCTTCTGGGAACATTCAGCAAGCCATCTCTGCAGCTCATTCCCTGGCTGCTCAGCACTGGGATTGCCAGGCTAGTTAGGGAGCTGAGGAGCCCACATGCATCCTAAGCCATATGTTTTCCTTCTGAGTCTGTAGGGGTTATATGAATCCTTACTTTTCTGTGTCACATATTTTCCTAACTACCCTAACTCTCACCACTGAAATGCCTTATGTCTACCAAAGGGACCTCCCAGCTTCCTCAGAACAAATACCATCTCACCATCTCATCATTGGCTAAAATTTGAGCAATTCTTGAAAATGGCTTTTATCATGGGCTCCTTCAGCTATATTCTTCAGGATTTAACTAAGCAAACTCTCTTGGTGGCCACTTCCACTAGCATCAGAAGACAGAGGTAAGATTGCCTTTGTTAAAAGCCCTGGGAGCTTCAAGTGACTCTGGGCTGTGCTCAGTATCAGCACAGGGTATAAAACTACACCTGACTGGCACTTTTTTCTTTTAAGTGTCATTCTACTGCTACCATTAATAGGGAATTGGCTGCATTCAGAGCTGGGGTCACTGCTGCTGGTAAATTCCCGGGGACAGTGTGGAGCCTGCTGACTAAGAGATCATTATGTCCTTGAGGAAAGTGCTGCCTTCTGGCTTATTGCTGCCAGTCATTTTCCAGTTCAGTGAGCTGCTGTGTCTGGAAGAGTGAGATTTTCCTCAGAAAGGGAGATGCCAGGGGTTCAGGGCTAGGTGGAAGCTGAGCAAAATGAGCAGCTGACCTCAGGGCACTTGCCTCTGAGAAGAGAGCCTTCAGTTGCCTGGTCACTTCTGCCTGTTGAGCATCAAATCTGGCCCCAAATGTGCCTCACAGAGAAACAGGTGGCTGCTCTGAGACAGACCCTTCACCCACAGCAGTGTAGTGAGACCTGGGAGACCCTGGTCAACCAGCTGTGGTGTCCCACAGCTGTATAAGCTGTGAGCCCTGTGAAATGAATAGCCATGCTCCTGCAGCCTTCCATCTCACCCCACTTTGAATGCTTGCCCTGGGAGATGGCAGACATCTGGGGTGAGGGTGTAGTGGGGCTGAATTGGCCTGTCTGAAGTGTGTTGTGTAGGTGTGTTCTGTAGTTGGCTTCAGCCTCTAGAATGAAAGGTGCACCCTGCAATGGCCACCTGAGGAGATGAGAGAATCAGCCACTGGTTATCTAACTACAAATAGTACTCTTCCTTTCCTCCCTCCCTTTCTCCCTTCCTCCCTAGTAAATAGTTCAGCAGTATTTTTTTAATGATGTAGAAACTTGATGGGATAGTAACAGCTGGATGTGGTTATAACATAAAAAAATATTTTGCAGAATAAATATTTCATTGTTTATCGTGGAACTGAACAGTAAATTCAGTAAATCATTCTGTAAGCAATAATCTGGCTGCTCAGTCTAGGCCCAGTTAGCAACAGAAAATGCAGATTGTTTGGTATAGGGATGTACAGATCACAGAGTCACGATCAAATTCTTGTCCTGCAGCGTTTGGTGTAGGATGTTGTAACTATGCTTTGTCAGTGTGCTAGCAGCTGTGACAACAATGAAATTGGTTGAGTTAGTGCTACACCGGAGGCTGTGTTTATTTTGGGTATGCAAACAACTTGGAGGCTGACTGCTTAGCTGCTTCTCCATATTTTTCTGTATAACAGTAATCCTGTTGCTGTTGAAAAGTCATAGCTAACCTCACAGGATTAGCTTTGTAATGCATGTAGAATTTTGACTCCACTGAATTACACTTTTCATAACAGCTGTGCCATGAGAAGTTGATGTATTGGAGAGTGGTTGTTATATAAAATACTTCCTTAGTATTAGAAATAGGGATTAATGCAACAGATTATTGTGTGTGGAGCTTTTTGGATTACTTATCAAGTAATAGTATTTCTATACTAATTTGCCTGCAAAAAGTGGTTCTCAAACCAGCGATCTCTTATTTCTCTGGTACCGCAGTGACTTTGGAAGGTGGGATTGGATTAGCTCAAACTGAGGAGGCATGCTGGAGAAAGGATGCTGCTGTTTGGAGACAACACAGTCAGAACAGCCTGTTCTCTGTCTACAGTCCCTGTCACTCAGTCATGACCTTAGAAATAACTGGCAAGCACTGCTGTTCCCTCTGCTTATTTGCAGCTATTCAGATGGATACCTGATCAACAGTAAAGTTTTGTTAGTCTAAGAGTTCTGAAAAACTGGAAGAGCTTTTATTCAGTCACCCAGGGATTATTGTGATTAAATGAGGTGAATTGCCAGTTTCCACACGGGTTCAGGAAGGGTGTGAAGCAGCTCATCCTGCTGCAGCCCAGCAGCTGCATGTCTGCCCTGGGGCAGGGCAAGTGTTGGCCATGGGGGCAGGAGTGGGATGCAGGGCCCAGCTGAGCAAAGGGCTCAGCCTGCATGTCTGTGTGCAAAAGTGTTTGTGTGCTTTGCTGCGAAGCGTTATCAGCATCCAGGCTATAACCTAGGAGTTCATTGCACTAACTGGCAATTTGCAAGGAAGCTGGCTCTACAACCAGTGGTGCCAAAGGCCACATTGGAGGCAGTGATGTGTGGGAAAAGCACCTGAGTACATTCATATTTCACAAATCTTTACAGTTCTGAACTGATGGTAGATCTGCCTCAATACCTGCAGGTAGTGAGAGCCACAGCATCTGTGGCAAATGTTGGACAATCAAGATGTAAGGGTTTGTGTATATAAGCTCACAGCAGGGGTGGCTGTGTGAGCCACATAACTGTAATATCATGTAATTTCAGTCTTTAATCTTCTTCTGACAAGCTTTTGGATGTGGAAGCAGCCTGAGAGGAAAGGTTCTCTTAGATTGTATGCATAGTCTTTCACACTTGTCTACCTGAGCACTGCCTTCTCTTTTATTCTGCTGGGGGTTACAGTTCCGATCAAGAAACAATGGTGTTCTTTTTCCTACTGAAATGCTCTTTAAAAAAAAAAAACCAACCCCAAATATTGTGAATTTATAGGAGGGTTAATGGGGCTTCAGTGGAAATACCCAACAGGGTCTATGGCCTTTAAGTAGCACAGATGCATTTAAATGTACATGCTAAACATTCTTTGGTCGCATTAGCCTTTGAAGAAAAGATTTCCTGGATACTGAAGATCAAATGGAGGATAACAGCTGCTTGGGATAATTAGTGCTAGGAATAGACTGATTTATGGAGCATCAAGCATTGCCAGCAGCTATGTTTCTGCAGCTTTGAGATAGCTTGGTGTTTAAAAACAAGATGCTAGAAAAGTGGGCTGTGGAACTCAGTCTGTTTGGATCAATAGTCCTGCTTATAACTCTGCACTGGAGCAGCTCTGAAGGAAGAGTTAAATGTGAATCTCAGATTTTTAAAATGTTTTTCTCCTTGAAGCTGTTAATAACCTGAATTTGATTTACTGAGCAGTAAATGAGTGCTCCTCACATACCCTTGAAATTTGCCAGAAAAGTCAAGTCTATGTTGAATCTCCAGATTAGATCATCTTACTTACAAGCCTATAATTTATCTTTTTCTTAGTAAAATTTGGAACCTTCTTGCTATGTTTTGTCAGCAGTGAAACAGCTTCTAAACTTAGTTCTCTATAAATTATTGGTAACTTCCTAAAATCACAGAATCTGATACTGATCAACATGTTTTCCTTACTATCCATACAATACATATGGCCAAATACAGACCATGAACAGTTTTTGGTTCTTGGGCTGGATTAGGCATCATTAATAGCTAACATTTTATATGTGTGTGTGTGTTTGCATGGTTTTCATTGTTTGTTTGGATTTTGGGGTTTTTTTCCCCAATATGTTATTGCTAATTTCTTGTGTTATCCAATGCTCATTTGCAGAAATAGCTATTGGACCTCAGATCCTGAAGGAAAAATAATTATATGGTGAAACTAAAGGAAGTCAGAGTGGGGAGATAATCAATGTACAGAGCTGATATTTTTTTAAAATGTATACTAATCTGAAGAGCTAAATATTCCTGATATTTATAGTAATATCTAGAGAGATCTAGAAGTCAGGTACCTATTGAGCTGGACAAACTAGATATGACTGGACAAATAGATGGTATGAGACCCTTTGGAAAACAAACTTAATGAGACACGATTACTTGAAGGTTGGCAGAAGAAGCACATGTTTAAAGAAATCATGTGAGTTGTCCTGAGCTATGCAGTAGTACGTAAATATTCAGAGCTTTGCTGTTAGCCAAACTCATGCTTGTGTGGTGTTGTACATGCTGAAAATCAATTTTAATGGCTCCAGGCTTCAGTACTAAATGAGCCTTTGATTAATCCTAAATACATCCAATTCAATAAACTTGCCCTGTAAGACTAGGTTATGAAGTTTTGTCATTTAGCTGTTGAATCTAAAATATTTGAGTAGTAATGTTGTTGGAACTGATAACTATTTTGTCCTCTTCATCTCACAATGTAATTAAAAAACTCTGTGTCAAACTTGCTTAAATGACTAACTAATGACTAATGTATTTTTTTCAGAAAGTGAAGGTGGTGGTTTGAGGTGCTTTTGCTTTGCTAGCTGCTTCTGTTTCCAACACTTGGAGAGCGTGCTCTGTGAAGCTATGGCCCACTTGGGCGATGAAGAGAATGAGGTGGTCTGGGGGGCTTGGGGTTGCAATAGCTTCATGTACATGCAAAACTTCCTTTATGGAACTAGTGGCATCTACAAATGGGAACCAATGCATACATGATCAAAAAACTGGAGTGGTGGTGCAGGCCTTGCTATTGACTGATCAAGGTTTGTGGTTCCAAGAGCTCTATGGTGCTTATATGAGCTTCTCCAGGAGTCAGCATCATTCCCCTCTCCAACTCCAGAAAGGGTCATGTTTTTGTTCCTGTGGAGGCCATGTGTACTGGGAGAGAGGATCCGTGCTGTGTCACTCTATCGAGCAACACGAAACGCAGAGACAAACGCAGCCACACCCGAGAGAAGGCAAAGAAGAGAGAAACTTTATTTTGGTTTTCCCATTATATAGGGTTTTGGAAACGACCATCGATTGGAAGGTGAAGTTACCACCTCTCCAACGACACTGGTCAATGACAAAGTCCATCAAACCTTTCTCCTCCCAGGAGAAGGAATGAAAAACAAAAAGACAGTTAGAAAAACATGTGCATGTTTACAAAAAACACCGTGAGAAACTCCATCACAAGAATGAAAACATCAGAAGGCTGAAAAGTGAGAGTGACAGTGCTGGAAGCTGGACTCTTATCCTTGGGCGGTGCAGGACAGACTGGCTCTTTGCTACGTGTCTAATGAAAGCCTTCCATGGGCTGAACCTAGTCTTTCCTGCATGTCCTCAGCATTACTGCAAGTAACTATGAATCAATGTATAAAGACTTTTATTTATAAATGTGGTCCATTTCCATAATAATTCCTGGCCCAAAGCAAAGAGATTTTGTCATTAATAATTTTTTCTAACTTTGGCAATTAATTTTTAATCTAAAATCTTTCCAAGTGTTCTATTGGTGGATAAATCTTGTCTTGGGGATATGGGATCATTTTGCTTTTTTTCATTATGTTGGGCAGATAAAAAGCCTGCTGTTTTTGAAATAGCAGTTCAGATCAATGAAGCTGGTGATTCACACTATAAAATTCAATTTGTGTGCTAGGTGCTAAGCAAATAATCAGACTCTAATAAAGGAAGAGAAGTTCAGTTTTAGATCTGGGACCTGCTATGACCTCCATTTTTCTGCAATATTATCTTAAGTATAACTACAAATCATACCTGTCAGAATTCTTTTTTTCATGTATTGCATTAGTTTTTCTGCGGAGTTGGTGATTTAGTTTTTTAAATTACCATGTAGTATTTAAGCAGTATTTTGTAGTGTGAGTACTGGCCAAGATATGCATTTACTTCATATCGTTTAGCAAGGTTAGGAAATTTCTTAACTTTTATAATCATGCTTTTCAGCAATATTTTTTTATTACATAGGCCTCTTCAACAATTTTTCTTCTTAATATATACCTTACCAAAATAATGTTTTGAATTTCTTTTGTAGATATAAATAATTTCTCTGACAAAAGTTCATTTGCTCTCCAAAACCTCACTTGGATTAATTACTTTGTATTTAATTTAAAAGGTGTTCTCTCTATATTTTATCAACCATGTAAGCTTTGCTATGACTTTTATTCCAGTTGTTAACTCTAGACTTTATGCTACTGGTTACTGCAGTAGTTAAAATATGTTGTTACTTTAACAGTGCTTGCATGACACATCTTTTAGCTTGCTCATGAGATGCAACTATTTACTATAGCTTTACTGCTATAGTTGCCACACGAAGGCAATAAGTAAAATAAATTGATTCTCCCCCTCCTTTTATTTTCTTCATCACTGTTCCTCAAGTGGCAATTATAACTTCAGAGTTTATTTATGCATTTGAATCAAATTTAAAAAATATAATAAGAAACCTAGATGCTGTTGTTGAATTACAGACACACAGCCAATTTTACAACATGAAGATATCTATCCACTTACCTATCATTTTTCTCTGTTTAAGAGCTTGTTGGAAGTATGTGGATCATAGCGTTTGGAAGCTTCTGCAAGCTCCTTTTTTTGTTGGGTGTACTTTCCTCCTTTTGGAAGACAACATATATATGAACAAAGAATTAGACATAAAGGGGACTTCAGGATTGGATTAATCACCTGTTTTAGTGTTTGTACATATGCTTTCATGAATGCTAGTGTGTGTGCTTTCCTCGTGGTCATTGTAGATCTAGTCTGTCTTCCTCTTGTTGTTTTCATATCCAAAACTCTTCACAACCTACTTTTTTTCTTTGTTGTCCCATCCTTATAATTTCTTACTTAGTATTCAAGCTTGGCTCATGTCTCCTACCTCCATCTCACATGTGTTTTAAAACAAGTTCATTTTCGATTTCCCTTCATGGTGGCATTTTCTTACAGATGTTTCACCATATTGAACATGTTGACGATTAAAACCTGATCTCTTAGCACTCTCATTAACCTTATGTGTTCATGGCCTGTCCCTTGGAGCTCATCTCTGCTGTGAAGGCCATAGAAACTCTTACAGCAGCTCTTATATTAAGAAAACTGTCCACTATGCTTTTCAATGTCATCTGGCTGTCCTGTACTTCTGTCTGCTAATGTGTTTTCTCTTATTTCCTTTTTTTTTTTTAAAGCAGGCAGTCTGAGGTTTTGCTGTACTTGTGCAGGACCTGTAGCAATAGTGCTGGAGCCCAGAATAATGATTTACAGGCACTGCAGTGAATACAGATAGCTTTAATAGTATATCAGGCATATTCAGTTATGTAAGTTTGTTGTCTTCTATTATTGTCATAATAAGGTGAACTAACTGCTGTCTTGTGATCAAGCAAAATTAGTCTAAGCTCCTTTTTGTTTCCTACATACATAGTTCTGAGTTAAATCTCTGCCTTGTTCTTTCAGTGCTATTGAACCATATGTTAAAAGTTTCCACATCACATCTGTTTGTAATGTCAAACACATTTTGTATGCATTTTGTAATGTCACTAAGGTTTTCAGGTTTTTTCTGAAATGTCTGAGGTGCCTGTGATCTGTGCTGCATGATGTTTAAAAAACATGAGTCAATTTCTACTTTTTTTGGAATTCTTTCAATTCTCTGCTTTTAAGGCCTGGGAACAGTTCATTCCCAGTGAGGGGCCTGGAGTAAATAAGCCACCCTTTGTACACAGCCCATTGGCACTAGTTGCTGTCACTTGTGTGCTCAGGGTTGCTGGATTATCAGCAAATTTAAATTCTTCTATTCTCAAAACTAGTTTGACCTAGGAACTCCAGACACTACAGAATACAAGCTTATTAATGGTGTTGTGGTGAGAGACGGTGACATAGGAGAGTTAATAAGTTGTGAAGTAAAGGATTTGAACATTAATGTATTCAGTGTTAGCTTGATGTGATTATGTTGTAGACAGGTTTAAGAAAAGCTTCTGGCTTACTGCTGAAGGGTTTTTTGAAGAACTCAGGGAAAACAGGAGCTTTTTGCTCTACTGGATCAAGTACAGATCTGGGAGATGGGTTTATGCAGTTCTGCTGTTGCTGCCTGTAGCTCTGCTACTATACAGATGTTAAGTCTTTCTGCATGTCCCTCATTCATTTGCACAGTTATGTATCTATAAATGGAAAGAGGTTATGAGTAGGTTCAGGGGGATTACAGGCACATCTGTATGTCTGTTTTAGCAACCTGCAATGCTTTTGAAGGCTTTCATATGCTCACTTACATGATCCAATTGCATAAGCATCCTGTGCTACTCTGTGAACAACCAAGGGATTGAGGGATTGCAGTCAGCCTTACCTGCACTGATTCACTGCCTAGGAATGTGGTGCCTCCGTGGATGGGAAACTGGTCATCACAGCTCCATCCCATTGTGCTGTAAACTGCTTTCACAATTGATTTGCAGATATATTTTCAAGTGCTTTCACTAATGCTGGAAAACTTTAGCATACTTCTCAGGGTGTATCTGCCAAAAATTTCAAGAAGCAATATGACTATGAACATTATTCAACTTGAAAGTACACTTACTAGATGTAACTGTCCATCATTCCCAAAGAATAAATTATAATCTACACTTGTGGGCAGGGGATGCTCGCTCTATTTGAGGGGATCTTCTTCTCTCCTCTCATCAAGCCTGTCCTAGTGTATGCAGGTGTGTAGTACAGAAGGGAGGAGTGGATAATGTGTGTGGGAGGAAAAGGGGAGAATTAGGTAAAATAACCAAAACCCCTAACAACTAAAGATCATAACAAAGAATCTTGAGTCTGAAGTTCTCATGGCTAAATCCTGGTTGTGATGGCTGAAGGATCATGCAGTGCATATGGAGTTGTGAGCATCTTACATGAGTTACAGACTCGTTGATTAATTTCCTGTTGAAAGATATATACCATATTAAGCAGTACTATTTTAATGATTGTCTTTAGATTAGTCCTCAATAGACATAGCTAAACAACATGCAAGCAATATTATTTTTCAGATATCTTACCTATAAACAAGAGAATTCCCCAACTCTTCTGTCATAAGCTCACTAAGAACAAGTGTGCTGTTTTAGGGGTTCCTTAAAAAGAAGGCTGTATTAAAGTGTAATTACCATTATCTCCGTTTTGGAAGGGGGAAATTAATAAGGTAATGTGCCTGAAGTCTAAAGGAAGAGGAAACATTTGACTAGCTGCATGCTTCCTTAGACTAAATCATATAAATTTTGTTCTCTGTTTCTGGAAATTGTAGATGTTATTTCCTGTCCATTGTGTAGTTTATATTTGTGCTGAATACTTTTGTAGACAAGGATTGGCTGTGCAGCTTTAGTCTGTGATATCTAATATAGGACACAGCGAGGTCTTGACCTCTTTTGTGACATTTGTGTACAAAGTCATACAAGTGGTGACTAATGCAATGAGAAGGTTTAAAATATTACAGCTGTGTAATGAGATGTTGATGTGTTGATGAGATTGTGGTGTGTGAACACACTGCACCATTTTCCTGAGCCCTGCTTTCAACCAGTAGAACTAACCTTCTCTAGGCACAAATACAGTAGCAAAAATTTGGTTTCATATTTTTTCTGGAACCATCCTTTGTGCAGTAAAGACAACCCTGGACTACTTGTCCAGCCACAGAAACCAGCTTGATGGCAGAACTGAATCTGTTAGTCCATAATCATGTTTCCCCTTCTGCGTAACACAAATCTCTCCATAGGCTCCCTTGTTAGGTGCTCCTGCAGCAGTGATGCAAACAGATACACAAAACAGTGCTGCAGGCTCTGTGCTTGGTGGTCCATTCGGTAGTTGCAGGCAGTTGGTGGATCACAGCGTGCACTCCCTGCTCTGTCTGAGGTAGCACATCAGCACCAGGGGCCGTGGACAGAGCAGTACGGGCGGTGCAGGAGGGATGCTCCCCTTGCAGGCTGAGTTGGAGGAGTGCTGCGCTCTGCCACCTCACAGGCTTTTGTGTTCAAGGGAACTTTTGTGTTCATCCTGTAGCACCTGTGCCCCTGTGGTGCCAAGGACCCAGCAAGCCAGAGACCTCTTTTCAAGCTGTCTCAGGTGGCTCCATCTTCTGTGTTGGAGGAGTGTGAAACTCCAGGTGGGTTGTGTTTGTTTTTAGGCTTTTAGGATCAAGCAGAAGGAAGCAGAGGGGATGTTTAATAATAGAACACACATAGAACTAGGTAGGACAGGAATTTTGTGCTCCAGTGGTGGAGATGGTTTAATGGGCTAAATGTATTTAAAATAGTTTTGCCTTCTGGGAGAATCTCAAAATGGCTTACCTTTTCTTGTCTCTAATGTGGACATATTTTATTCCATTTGTTTTCTCTTGTATACTGTCATTTTAAAGTGAATTTTTTTTTCTTTTGAGCCTCATGGTGAACTACAATACACGTCAAAACACATGTTGGTTTATTTTCTAACTTCTGTAGAGCTATTTGAAACCCTGTGGTAATAGGGTTACATTTTCTGGATACATTTTTTGGGCTTTTAAAAGTAGTATACTGAGCTCTGGGGTTTAGCAGACAGTGACCCTATGATTTGGTTAATATATCAGGTTTTCCCTTGTGGTTGCAATACATTTTCACCCCGATCCTATTGATACATATTTCTTTCTGATATCTGCTGTATTGTCAGCTGCTGTAGTGCTGCTGTTTAAGTGTAATATCCAAAATCCTCTTGGATGAATCATATTACAGTACTATCATACAATGTATTTACTATATTTTTTCATGGGTATGTGTCATTTTAAGTATTTTTGCTGACATTGGTGTTGACAATTGTGGCAAATAAGCTTTTTTCCCAGACTTTGACTGTTTTACTGGGATGTTGTGAAGCAAATAAGAATTAAGAGAGATCTCTACAATTTTCTGTGAAATAAAGGGGAGGATGTGGAGTTCACGAAATACAGTGACCCAGCTGAAGATATCTTCCATTTTTAGTCTTTTAATTACATTCAGTCTTCTTAGCACACATCAGAAGAGAAGTGGTGAATTGTGCCTTCTTGTAATCCTGGGCTTGGGCAGTTAGAGCTCCATGCAAACAAATAGATTCTTTAAAAGTGAGATTGCTCTGTGGCCCCATTTCTGCTGCTGTTCTTGTCACTGCCCCATCTGTTTGTACTCATTGTCCCTTTCTGGCAGCCTCTGTTTTACCTCATTGTCTCAGTGCAGACAGAAGTGGGCTAAAGAATGGAGAGGTTTAAGGTAAATGGAGTTGATCAAAACCTGGTGTTGATCTTGGGACCAACCATCCTAAGGTTGATTGTAACAAAGGAACAAGAATACACACAGTATTTTTAAGAAGTTCTCTGGCCTTAAAATGGCATGTGTAGCAGATGGTGGTAAGATTGTAAAGAGGTACCAAATGAGGAGGTAAGGTTTTTCAGTAAGTGACTCTGTTATGTGGGAGGGAATACACGAACTACAGAGGGAGGAAAAAAAGCCAAGTCTCATGTTGATTATTACAAAATACTGGAGCTGAAATATCTTGCCTAGCCAAACATTTTGATTTTTTCCCCCTCAAAATCCTTCCTGAATGTCATCTGTCTTGCCAGTAAATGCAGATGAGGGCTTGTGGACATGACCAGACTTCCATGCACTGGTGGACCAAACTAGATTCATGATGGTTGACACGTCTTGCCACAGGCAGATTAGAGGCTTTGCCTGATCAGTGATTAAAACCCAGTGCCATCCACTTTTCTAGAAGCTAGGTTCTAGCCCTTAAGATATGTATATGTATGCTTAATGGGAGGCTTATCCCTGCATCTAAAACCCATTTGTACTAATGATCCAGTGAGTCATCAAACCTATTAGTATGGCTTGGCTTCTTCATTTTGTCTCCTGAAGTTCGATTTTGCATTTTTTCCTTCAGAACAACGTTGTATTAATTGTCTGGCATGCGGGAAAGCTCCTTAATGGTATGCTTGGAAGTATCTGTGTGCCCAGTCACAGTATGATTATCCTGATTGTTTCCAGTTTTCTTGTAGAGACAAGATGACAAGAAGGAGAAATAGCAATAATGGGGATACGGAATTCTCATTTTGGGAGCTGGTTATCTTCATCAGCTAAATATTGATGTCTTTCTTGGACCTGATTTCTAATTGTTTAAAAATTGTAGGTAACACAGTTTAGTGCAATGACTGATTCTAACTGTCTGAATAATGAGTGGTTTCTGAAACTTTGGTTATAGCTTCTGAGACTTTGGGCAACAGCATGTGGTGTTGGATTAGTCAGTCTTGAAATGAACCAAGAACGATGTGGTGCTATTTGCAAAAGGTGCTCAAGCAAGAGGAGAATAATATTATAGAGATAATATGGCTATTTCTGTATTTAAATGTTGCTGTTGTAGTCCCATTGGTACAATCTGTGCACGTAGGGAGACTAATTGATTTCAAATTTGATGCTTTAACCACTAAATCATCATCTCCAGCTGGCACTGAAAGAAAGTGATTTGCATCATCTACATCAGCAGGGAAGTGTCACCTTTGTTAAAAAAAGAACCACCGACACACAGACTTAATTATCTATTCAGAGTGCAAGCTAACAGGCTCATGTAGTGACTTTTCTCCAAAACCCAAGCAGATATTTAAAGAGGCATGATCAAAATCACACTTCTCTGAAAGCTTAACAGTGAGTTCTAAAAATAGTTATAACTGATTTTAAAAAAGGGCTTGATTCTGTGTTTTATATTGTGTATATTTTATATAATTAGCTTTACTGCTTACCTGTTGCCAGTTTTCTCTCTTCATAATGTGACTGAGAAACACATCTTTTTAATAAAGGAGCAAAATGTTTCAAAGCTACAGTTGTTGGCAGGTAGACTGAGACTTCTGGTAGTTTGGCCTTTGAACCTGACTTATTTGATGTGATAAGTCTGCCCTCCTTCCACAGAAATGCTGAGTGGTTTAGGTTATAAAAGCTATCATTATTTCAAATGCTTTTCCTTCTTGTCAATCAAACCACTAGCTTGAGAATCTCTGTGAAACCCTTTTAAGATGCTCTTAGGCCAAATAGCACTGGAAAATGCATCTAATAAAGTGCTTTTGAATAGCTTCTTTTAACTATTTAGTGCATGGTGTATTACTTTTAAATGCAGTTGCAATGTACATTCATAGAAAAGGCTGTTATTTTAGCTGAGGATGTTCAGGGTCTCTTTGCTGGAAAGTGAAAAACAGAAATTGTGCAGCATGCTTGCTTGTGCTGCTGCTGGGGCTGTCGCTGAGCAGGACCCCAGCCTGCCCTGGCACTGACATGCTGTTAAACTCTTTGCTTTCCCCTGCTCCATGGTCCGATAGTGCTAGTCGGACTCCTTCCCACGACAGCTTTTTGAAAAAGGCAGCAGGATTATCTACATATGTCCGGCTGTAGGCCCGAGTACCACGTGAGAAGACTCTTTGGCGGATATTTAGCTCGTTTCATTCTCTGGAGAAATGTCAGTATTGCCGCCTGTTAACAAGCGCTAAGCGAGCTGTGTCCGCGTTGCCCGTGTCGGGTGGTCTCCGTGCAGCCCGGGCCTTGTGCAGCTGTCCTGATGCCCTTTGGCACAGCTGAGCCCCACCACTGCCGCCGGGGCTCCCTTCATTTCTAACGGGAGCTGCTGCTCCCCTCGCCCGCTGCGTTCCAGGTGGTGCTGGAGGAGGAGGAGGAGAGGCTGCTGGCTGGTTTATTCAGGCAGTGATGCTAGGATTGTGGNTTTTTTTTTTTTTTTTCCCCCTTTCCCCTTTTTGTCTTTCTCCTCTCCTTGTCCTCCCTCTTCTCTCTAGCACTCGGACTTCGCTGTCTGCAGTGCGAGTCCCTGCGCGCCATGCCCCCCACCCCGCCGCCCTAGGGCGAGCCCCGGGCACCATGCGGCAGGACAGGCTCACGGGCTCGCTGCGGCGCGGGGGGCGATGCCTGAAGCGGCAGAGCTCGGGCGGCGGCGTGGGCACCATCCTCAGCAACGTGCTCAAGAAGCGCAGCTGCATCTCCCGGACCGCNACCCGCTGCCCCTGCCCCGGGGGACTCGTCCTGCTCGCGTCCCGGCCGGCCCGCGGATCCCGGCTCCGCTCGCCAGATCTCCCGGTCCTTTCCTTGCTCCTCCCGCCCGGCGTCGCCGCCTCGCAGCGCTTTTGTGTCGTCTGTCCCTACTGCCTTTCTCCCTCCGTCTCCTCTCACCCGGGCTCGGCGACTCAGCTCTCTGCCAGTCCCTCCCCGAAGTCTTCTCGCAGCCTCCCCAGACCTTTCCTGATAAACCTGCTAACTCTTGACCCGCCGGAGACCCCTCCTCCCGCCCAGCCTTTGTCTGCGGTAGGGTGTTGTCTAAATTTGCAACCGTGCCTATTCCGAGGGGAAGGCATCAGCTCTGCAGCTATGTTTTCTACATCCTGCTTCAGTATCAAAATCTTTTAAGAACTGGGTGGTCAGCAAACGACGTGTGTTTACTCCAGGGACGTGGGCTCTCAACAGAAGTACGGATGGGTGATGCTAGATTCTAGTTGCCTGCCATCAAATTTTTTGATTTTTTAAAAAATGAAGTATCAAGAAATTTAAATTCAATTTACCGTGTTAGAACTGTCACTTGCAGCTAAAACGTTGTTGATCTGTTTAGGCATTTACAAAGCATGCAAGCCAGAGATCCACTGAAACATAGAGCAATACATGGAAATAAATAAAGATCAGTTTCCCATTGTACTAGCTGTGTGTGCATCAAGCACACAATGGTCACTGCCTCTGTGTTTGAGATGAGTTTCAGAAGCTGTTTAGTAAGGTCTCGGATACATTTTGGTACAGATTTGTGGGGTTGCAGTTTTCAAGGAGATATTCTGACTTGTAATTTTCAAAGACCCCTGCCCCAACAGGGTCTTTATTATCCCAGTCTGCTATTATCCCAGGTCATTATAATGATGTTATCTGGATAATGACATTCATGTATTTACACTCACACAAAGACCAGGGGATGTGATTGGGGTGTAATTATGAATGCCACAGTCCTAAAAATCCCACTGGTTTGGGGTTTCCATATTGTTCATATGTAGGTAAAGACAATAACTCCATTCAGGATACATGTTTTCATAGAATGGTGGATATGGGATACCTAATGAACCCTTTAAAAATATGCTGGATTAAATATTCTTCAGATTTACTTAGTGTCTGTATTAGCTGTCTGTATTGAGAAGTTTTTCTAGAAGTTTTTCTAGACTGGAGATTTTAGATGTGCTTTGATACATCCCAGGGAGCTCTGGCTCCTGATAGAAGTGGTTTCATAGAGTTACTCAGAATGTTACTTTTAGAGATAAACTGCAAGCCTAAGAATCTTCCTGAAAAAACAAGGAGCATAAGGTGACAGTTTATGTTGACACTTCTCTTTCCTCAAGTATGGGGTCCCACTGCACACAAATCTGCTTTAGGCCTTTTTCCGTGTTTATTTTTGATAAAATATTTATTTGCATTCTGTGGGAGAGGTTTCAACAGCTGTGAAGTACAGCCAAAAACCTATAGTGCTACTTTGCAAGTTTAAAGCTACGTCTCACAAACGTGCATCAAAACACATCATCTTCCTACACTTTCTTCTGGTTTGATATTTCTGAAAAAATCATGGATTTTGCCCTACCCTTTTGTTTAATATTGCTGAGGGCGGACTGGGAATTTGATTCCATCACCCAGGTAATTGGCTGACAGTATTTTTCTCCTCTCTTGTGGCTCTTTGTGTGGTTCTGTACTACATTTTGGTTATGCAATGGGAGACTGCTAGGGTATTATATATATATTTCCAGTGTTCCCAGCATATTCCTGCTGTTATGAGTTAGTATGCTTCTCAGATATGAAGAATCAGTTGAAAGTGTATGAACTGGAGGTGATATTTAATATGTCAAATGACACTATAGCCTGGCTGATTTGATGTGAAAGGGCTGAGTTGTATTGACAACACTTAAAGTAGTAACTATTGCTCTGTGTGTGATGCATCTATGCCAGGCTGTCCCTGCTGAGGAGCTGGGGAGAAAAGTTCTCTTAAGGCCTGAATGGATATTTTTTGCAAAAAGCATGTGTTTATGTAATGGAGAGGAATGTGACCCAAAGATGGAGGATTGTCAGAAATGGGAAAATGCTGTGAAAATGGGTGCAGACATGTGGTAGGGTTGTATGGATGTGGGGCACTGGCGGGGGAAGAAACTACTGGAGAATCTTGGTTGGTTGGTTTATGGAGAGATGACAACTGAATAAAAAAAGGGGAATGATGGAGAAAGGAAGGATTAAGAAACCAAGAGAAGTGGAATTAGGGATAGGCATTAGTTTCTGTGAAGCTCTAAAGCTCAGGGACAAATTCCTTGAGCAGAGTGTAGAAACTGCGTGTAGCAAGATGATTCTTGTGCCAGAAATGAGTAACAGGCTCCCAGTTTGCTGGTTACCTTCCTTGCCCTCTGTATGGTTGCAGCTTTTTTTTTTTTTACATTCTTACTTGCTGTATTTTTTATTAAGCAGTGTTGCAATTTTTTGGTTTTAGGAAATATAAATTCTTTAAGACGAATGGGAATGAGGAACAATTCATATATGCTCTGGGGTACATTCCCCATGGTCCTTCCCCTCCCCTCCCACAAAACTGTCATATAATTTGATTTGGAAAGTACTTCTAATGGAGAGCAAATAAAGAGACACAGATTCCGTGGCTTTTACAAGAAGTTGTCATGCATGGCCTGACCAAACAGTTCCTGACCATACTGAAGAGAGTGTGCTATGTAGTCTGGTATTACCATGTGATGTAATTTTCATTTACAGTAATTTTCACACCTGTCTTAATTGTTTTCTGTGATTTAATTAACTTTTGTAGATAGATGATCTCATTTCAGTCTCATTTAATCAAGGGTCTCATTTGAAGGGTCTCGTTTCAGTCTCAGGAGGGACATGTACCTTGACTCTAGTGTGAGCTCCCTGGTCATGATGTTCATGTAACTACAGATAGCTTTTGCCTTGCTCTGAGATTTTCTTTTGCTGTACTTGATCTTTTGAAGATCTTTTGAAGATACTTCAGAAGTATCTGCTTGTGTCTTTCTTAGGAAGCGTCTAAGACAGAGAGAAAAGTTATTACTGGGATCTTCTAAGTCTTAGAAAACTGTGAAGTAATTAATATTTGGCTGCTGGGTTGGAAATGAATACATGGTTATTTTGGAAGGCTATTGGTTCTTTGCTACAAGGTAGTGTTAGGTAATGTGTCAGCATCTGTTACTTTAACAAAAGGAGTTCTCGGTCATGATGTATTTTTGTCTGTATTAGGGTTTTACAGTACGTACTTTGTTTTTGCTTGAGAATGAAGTCCATGTTTTCCATTTTCAGCAAATGTGATAGAATTTAATCTTAGTAGGTTACTGGCATTGTTATATTGCTTTGAATTATTATGAAAAGATTTATCTATTAGGAGTCCCTGCCGAGTGCCATTGCGCTATGGGAAGGAATACTAATAAACAGTTACTTCCAGGAATAGCTATTAATCCTTCAATGTTTTTTCAAGACATATCTATTATGGTTTGAAGTCTTTATTTTTCTAGATCTGACAAGCATGTCTTTTAGATCTGAAACAGGGAAACGAAAGCACTAATCCCCAGGTCTCAGTGAGGCAATTCTAAAACACTAAAATTCTAAACAGTGGTGGAGTTTGTGTGATTTTTTTCTTTGTTTCTATTCACTCACCCCCAACAAACAAAAAAAAAATCCATGGAGAAAAAGGTTTTGTCTTTAAGTATATATTTATCAGGGAGTAAGTCTATAAAATTGCTTATGACCACTTCAGTATGCAAATGCTCAAAGGCATTTTGCATTCCATAAATAGCAAATGCCACTACAGTTGGGTTTTCTGTCACATTTGTAGGTTTAGACCTCCAAAGAACTGGGTATTACTGGTGAGTTGATTAGTATGGGTATTATGTACTTAAAACCTTGCAGGATTATAATCTGTTTGGGATTCTGTGTGTGTGTATATATATGTGTGTATGTGTGTGTATATATATTTCTGTATTAAAAATGGCTTCATATTCTGGAAAGATGAGAAGTTATGCATAACATAATTGTAAATATGGAACAATAGCATTGTATTAAATTATGGAGGGAAAATAAAAGAAGGCTTCATTCTTTGTGCCAGCAGATGGGAGGGAGGGGATGTGATCTAATGCCGTGTTCAGCACCTGAGTTCTGGACAGCGGCATTTGAAGGACCAAGGAATTGTACATTCAAACTGAGGGATGTAAAGCAAATTAAACATTTTACTGTTCATCGTGTTCTGGCATACTCCAGTGCCACGTTGGGATCCACTTGAGATTCTGGTATTTTGTGTAATATTGTATGAACAATTACTAGGCCTGCTTCATAACAAGGTAAATAGTTTGCTCATATGGCCAAAATAAAATCGAAGCTTAAATTCTTAACAGTACTGACCAAATGTGTGTTATGGTCTGAGGAATTTAAAGAAAACAATATATATTCTGAACAGTAAAATAATTTTAGCACACCAAACTTATAAATTAGTTTTGACTGACTTAATGTCAAGAAACTGGCATAGATGAAAAGAAACTGTCTGTGCAAATGTATTTTTCTGTGGATGCATATGACAGTTTGCAGTGTACTAGTATAGTTTGTAGAACAGTGAACTATATGAATATTAATGAAATGAGTTGTGCCAAGTGACATAATTAAAGAGCATGTTACTGCATTTTAAAAACATTTTGTCTGTGTACTTCTTAACATGTTCCTTGAATCCACTGTGAAGACAAAATTAGCCGAAACAGGTTGAAATGCAATTGTTAAAACAGGAAGATAAATTTTGTGTTCTTGTTTCAACTATGGGATTTTTGTGTTTGGGGTTTTTTAGCTTCTTTTTGTCTTCTGAGCTAAATGAAATAATGACCTTTTTTTTTTCTTTCTTTCTTTCTAGGGGTTGATACAAAATTGAAATTCACTCTTGAGCCATCTTTAGGTCAAAATGGTTTTCAGCAGGTAATTTGATTTATTTTTCTCTTGAGTTTGTGAAGGAGTGGGTTCTCTGCAGTCATGGTGCTTGCCCTAGTTGAGAAGTGCATTTGTCATCATAATATCAGCATATTATTTGCATTTGCATCAAGGGCTGTTTCATTCATATTCAGAAAATGGAATAGGCTTTCATTGTTTACTCAGATATTTCCTAAACCCTTGTGTCCTAGAATATTATACTTTAGTCAAATTGTCAAGTAATTAATCTGTATCTTCCCTGTGAGTGGATTAAGCAGTTAAACTCTGACATGTGTGCAGTAAAATGGAATTAATATGCATGTCTGCAAGGTAATAAATATTGCTATACTGTAGCATTAAACTGATGGTGGATATTTTACATTTTTGGATGCTTTTGCTTTTAGTGGCATGATGCACTCAAAGCAGTGGCCAGACTGCCAACAGGCATCCCAAAGGAATGGCGAAGAAAGGTAGGTAGACCTCTATGCCTTGTGGGCCACATTGCCTGTAGGTTTTTCAGGAGAGGTGAATTACAGTAGTATTATCTGATAGTGGGTTTTATAACAAATATTTGGACCTTTTAAGTTGTACTGGGGATTTTTCCTTGTTTACATTATTCAGTGACAACTTCACAGGGCAGATGGAAAGGCTGAGGAGACAGGTAAAGATGGTGTTTTCAACAGCTGGGTTCTTTCTGCTTGAGGCTTAGGTAACTTCTTCTGGTGCAGATGTTATTGCCTCATTCTGTCAGTCTCAAGAAATTGCATCAGTGAAATTCTCCCCACAGCTGAAGATAACTGAAAGGAGAATGTGTCTGCAGTGTAGGCTGTCACACTTACAAAGGTGAAGTTGATAGGTGCTTAATGCTGACAATGCTTATAGAAGCAGTTGTTGGGGAAAAGGCAGATTAACAAAATCAGGGAAGTTCAGAGTCAGGAGTGATGTAGAATGGCAGAGTGCACTATTAATGGGAAATTGCACTGAGTTAGTGTTGTAGGAAAGGGTCCATTGGGATTTTGCTAGACTTACTTTGTTGCATTCTTCAATGTTTGAAGTCTCCTAGTATAAAAAGAGGCATATCTATTAATTTTTTCTTTAAAACTGAGTCACACAATCTCAACTTTAAAAACAGAGTTCTAATAAAAATAATATTTTTGAAGATATGTAAAATTTGTGTAGTTCCACATATTTCTGATGCATCAGCTTAATTTCCTTGTCCTGTTTTTGCTGTCTTTCCAAACTGAACTGTACCTCTTTACAAATCAGGGGAGAAGGAAGGGAAGACTTTGTGGCATTGTTTTCCTGACACCACGATTAATTTATTTTTAATCCACAACTTCAGTGAATCATTATACCCATCTAACAGCCTTTTTTCTTTCCTGAAATATTCTTTTCCCACACTCCAGAAAGTGTCTCAGACACTTTTCTGTGGTACATGAGTGGCAGAGGTCACAGAATCACAGAAGAGCTGAGTTTGGATGGAACCTCTGGAGGTCATCTGGTCCAACCCCTCTGCCCAAGCAAGGCCACCTACTGCTAGTTGCCAAAGCCTGTGTCCTGGTGACTTTCAAATATCTCCAAGGATGGAGATTCCACAACCTCTCTGGGAAATCTGTGTCGGTGCTAAGTCGCCCTCACGGTGGAAAGGTGTTCCTTGATGTTTGAGGAGAACCTCTCGTGTTTCTGTTTTTGCCCATTATCTCCAGTCGAGTCACTGGACATGGATGAGAAGGGCCTGGCTTCATCCTCCTTGCACCCACCTTTCAGGTGTTCATGCACCCTGGTAGGATTTCCCCAAAGCTGCCTTTTCTCAATTCTGAATGGTCCCAGCTCTCTCAGCCTTCCTGCATAGGAGAGATGCTTTGCAACTGGGTGTCCCAGCATATATACTGGTGCTTGGGATTGTTCTCCCCAGAGGCAGGATTTTGCTCTTCTCCTTGTTGAACTTCCTGAGGTTCTTGTCAGACCATTTTTCCATCCTGTCAAGGTGTCCTTGGGCTTATCAGCCACTCCTCCAAGTTCTGTGTAATCAGCAGACTTGTGTATGCTCTGCCACATCATCCAACTCAGATCTGTCTTTCCTTTTCACTCTGCCCATCTCTGTGTTTGCTCACATGATGCTAACCAAAGAAGGAGTGGTAAGAAAAAAGATGTTGTCTTTTTACTGCCTTTCACCGGTAATGATTTTAAGAAATCATTTCACAATGATTTTAAGATAGATACCAAAATAAAGGAAGTATTTTGTGGTTGCAGCATGCTGATTGCCTCCTTTGCTGTCAACAAAAGGAGCAGGTTGACATCTGCGTTATTGTTGTGGCATTTGGTTTCTGGGGCTGCCAGAGAGAAAGAATCCAGTCAAACAACATCAGTAGGATGTCAGCAGTGCTGAGGCTGTTGGGAGGCAGAACAGTGGCATTCCTCCACATGGGCGGCTTCACAAAAGTGTGGGAAGGGACATTTAAATGCAGAAAACATGAGATTCTGGAAGCTGTCTATAAATTCCTTCATCATGCAACTATCTCAGTGTTTAAATCTGTGGGAAGTGTCTGAATTGCTTTTCTCACTTGAGTGAATTAATGGCTGATATAAAACTTGACCAGTTTGCTTTCATGATTTCTTTCAGTTTTCTGAAAAAAAACTTTATTGTTACTTGTTGTCATTGTATGATCTATCATGTGCCTTTCATGGTTCAGGAAGTTTTCAAATCTTTAATAAAGGTCCAGCCTTTGTCTTGGATACCCATGCATAAATCTGTTCTGGCAATTATTAGGCTTTTTTAAAAGTAGTGACAATGTTTGCTTCAGAACTCCCTGTAGCACCAATAGTTTTAGGAAGCCTTCTTGTAAGACTAAGTTGTTTTGATCCAAGTCATACTTTCAGGTCAGCCCCAAACGGTGAATACTAGATGCTATTTGTTCTGCAAAATCATCAGAAGAGACTTCTGATAAAGAGAAGCCCCAGCACTGCTGTATTTCTTTTGGGAGTTTCCAGGAGATGTATCCATGGTTGAGTTTGAGGAAAGTCAACAGGAGTGTTATTCTTTTGTAAAACTCCTTACTGGTTATGAGGATAGAAGGTCTGAACTGACAGAGGGTCCTTGCCTTGTGTTTCTATTTTGGAGGGCCCCTGTGAATTCACTGACAGCTGACTTGCATCTTGGTAAGCAGTCCACAGGTCTGGATGCTTAATGCTGACCATCTCTTTCCTTTCTGTTTTAGGGAGCAAGGTATTATTTTATTTTGTGCAAAAATTGTTGTGGCTAAAATACTCTTCTGCTTATTTCAAGTCTAACAGCAGATCACGTATGGATGAAGCTGATAAGGTTCATCTAACAATATATATAAAAATTTTATATTTTATAACCAGAGAAATAATTAATTTTTCCATATGTATTTCTAGGTTTGGTTGACCCTGGCTGATCAGTACTTACACAGTATAGCCATTGACTGGGACAAAACCATGCGTTTCACATTCAATGAAAGAAGTAATCCAGATGATGACTCTATGGGCATCCAGATAGTAAAGGTAGCCAGCTAATTTGTTATTTCTTTTCTAATTTTTTAATGAAAATTTGACATTTGAATTTGGATTTATTTTCATCTCTGCAACTGCTTTGGCAAAATTGTAACTTAATTCCCTTTGGCCCACCAAAGTTGGTTTTTTTTTTTGGCTGCTTTGTTCCTTTTGTGCTAGTCTGGTTAGTGTTAGCTGGGAAAAAAAATGCTATTTCTGGGGTTTTTTCCCTTCATTTTTACTTTTTTTTGATTTTTGAAAAAGTGCTGGAGTTAATGAATACAGAGGAACATAAGTGGGTTTTTTCCTTCTCCGTAAATAAACACAAATGTTTTCTGGAATTAAAAGCATGTTTTAAAATACAGCAAATGAGCATTTTTCAGTTGTTTTGCAGGAGTGAAACACATTTGCCTATTTGTATTTCTCAGCTGATTAATGTTTAATATTTAAAGCAGTCATCCATTTTTTACATTTTGCCTTTCACTTATAAATCAGTCAAATGTCAAGGACACAGTTTCTGGCTTGGATGTTTGCAAAAGTCAGTTATCTACTAGTTCTTTTATACTTTGATAAAAACAGGTGCTCTTTTTTGTTCAGTTAAGCAGCTGTAGTGTCTTGCCTGTTTGAAACCCAGAGATCTGTTAATATCTTCTGTGGCAATGCCTTATAAACATCTTTTAGGGGACTTGTTTACTTAAGAGCTTGCTGAAACTACTTCTTTTGGGTAAGGTAAAGGTTTGACAGATTAAAAAAGAAACGTTGTCATTGACTTTGGGAGTATGTATTGGGAGGGTGGAGGTGGAAGGAAAACTGGGACAGGCAAGAGAACTAACAGGGGACGGAAAATACACATCTTTTCTCTGCTTGTTTTGTCATTTTTATTTTTATTTCTTTTTCCTTTAAAGGACCTTCACCGAACTGGCTGCAGCTCTTACTGTGGCCAGGAGGCAGAGCAAGATCGAGTGGTATTAAAACGTGTTTTGCTGGCTTATGCCAGGTGGAATAAGTCTGTTGGCTATTGCCAAGGATTTAACATACTGGCTGCACTTATTCTGGAAGTAATGGAGGGCAATGAAGGGGATGCCCTGAAAGTGAGTAAAAAAGATTGCTTTTAGTTAGTGAACATTAGAATAAACCAATGAGTGAATTTTGGAGACAGACTTAAAGAGCACAACTCAAAAGAGTTAGCTGATTTATATTGGTGAATTTTTTATTTTGTTATCCCGTCTGAGCTAAAATGAATAGTTTGAATGTTATCACTGTTAATTTTTTTTATCTAAATATAAATGGGACCACTGCTGCTTACTGTAGGATATCTTATCCCATAATCCCAAATCTGCTTGCAAACACCATAAGTAGATGAAATATTAAAATTTCATTATCAGCATCTTATGTGGCAGCTCCGTGTGAGGCAGTTGATAAATTGGCTACATTTCAAGACAAATCCTAGGAAAACACTAAATATTCAGAATGAAAGTAAGTCACTTTGAAGCTAATTTCTGGGCTACATTAATGTTACAGTGTTTTGTTTTCTTAGATAGATTTTATTGTAAATAAAATAAAGCTTCGTGAAATTTATATACTACAGAACATGGTTTCAGGTTTGGCAAGATAATGTGCAATTTCCTTGGATAAATTTGCTCATATGTGTGAGTTGGGGTCAAATTAATAAAAGATGACAGTGACTCCTCAGCTACTGAGCTGTTTGTTTTGCCTTAGACAATGATGTAAATATGGTAAATATTTAAATTCACTCAGAACTCCTACAATGTAAAGCTTGTGGCAGTGGAATCTAGCTAGCTGGTATTTAATCCTTCATTCTAGACAGCTGCCTGTAATTGGAAGAATATACTATCATATACCAACTTTATATCAGAAAGTAGAATTTTCTTTCACTAATTCTTGCTTAAGCTTTCCTCAATATTTTAACTGTAATTTATCACGTTTTATTGTGATCTTATACAATCCAGAAGCTCCCTAGACACATTGTGGTAGCATAGGAAATATGATTGCCCAAGGTTTATGAAGTCCAAGTTGACAATAAGAACTGTGTGCATCCTTGTGTTCTGTTATTGTGAATTGTGTCAGGCTCCTTGTGTGGAGGAGACAATGGAAAGGAGCCAGACTGCCCCAGGGAGGCAAAACACTGAAGGCTGTTTGCAGCAAAACTGGTCTTACCTGGCAAAAATAAGAACGGAAAATAAAGTGATTGCTTTTCCAAGCTTAGTGTGTGAGCTTTGCAGGGTTGGAATTTTCCCAGAAGACAGAGGGAAGAGGGGAAGGGCAAGGAAAGAACAGGGTGGGTGGGAGGAAATAAGAATTTGGTATTAGCATGTGACAGTTTTGTTGTAGTCACTGCCACCTAAAGGAAGCAGTGAGTGAACAGCCACAGAGGCCTGTAAAGGTGCCCTCAGGATTGTAGCTACAGGGTAGCTGTGGTTGGGTTATTATAGAGTCTGGGAGTTAAGGGAGCAAGGGCATTCTCAGGTGTTACCAGTCAAGTCCTGTTTCTGGGGAGGACATTATAAACAAAAGCTCTGTGTCTGGGAAGCATCTCCCAGGGGCTAGGGAACAGCAGGTATTACTGATGCCAAGGGGCTTTAACAGCACAGGACCCAACATGCTTCAGTGAATATCTAGCCAGTGATACTTGAGTGTTCATTGGTTAAGGTAAGCATTAAGTTAAATCCCTGGAGTTGCCTGAAAGTTAGCCTACAGAAATTATGGTAAGCAAGAAAATCCCAGCTTGCATGAGCAGAAACTATAAAAGTCTCATAGATACTGAAACTCAAAAAAAAATTTCTTGCATGTTATTGTGTGGAAATGCTACAGAATCAAATAATAAAAATAAATATGTAGAGATGTGTTATGAGAAAAATATCTATTGCAAACTGGTAAATACATGAAGTGCTTTTTAAAAAAAGTCTCTCAAAGCAATTCACATGTTGGTGATACAGAAAGAACTTCAGTGTTGAAAAATACTTCTGTTCCTCTCTGTGCTCTCATATACCAGAGATCGGTGAAGTAATACTACTCAGTGGGAAAGGAGCAGAGGCCTTTATAGAAGGGTGTCTTTAGCACAGGGGGTTATAGCTTATGTCATAAGGAATTAATGAAAACACAAGTAGCATAGTTGGCATAGTTGTAAGTTAAGGTTGCGATATTAAAGTACTCTTCCATTGGTTGAAATATATCTGAACAAAATAAAGCATATTTTTACAAGATGGTGAAGTAACCCACTATTCAGCAAAGTTTAGGTAATGCATCTGAGAAAATATGAGGCTGTCATGTAGAAGCTGTTGATTTGCCTGTGTTGACTACTGTTCCACATGCTCTAAAAGATGGAACATAAGACTGCTATTGCCAAAGAAATCTTGCAAGGACCAGTGGCAGTATGTGGTCACAAGCAGCTGGGAAAGAAAAGAAAGCAGGAAAACTGTGTCAGGTGGTGCTCTTGGTAGTCCTGTGTCTGAGAAGCTGTTTCTGTGGGCATCTTATGGAAAGAGACGGATTGGAAGGAGGATTGTCTCCTGTATATGAAGGTGCAATGCTTCTCTTGAGAATTAAGGTCTTTATGAAACATGGTAAGGATGCTCATATGAGAGAAATGTAGATGAGATGCAGATGGGCTGTCTGCAGGCTCTCTGGATGTGGTTGGTAGAGTGGCCATAGAGATTGTAAAAGATCCTGTAGCGAAGGTCAGTGTCTTCTGTTAGGCTGATGATAAACATCAGCTTCTGCATATTTTTTGTTGCATTTTTTAATTCTCAAAAGTTTGACAGTATCCATTTAATCCCTTGCCATCCATGTAGTTGAGCTACCTCACTTGAAACAGATGTCTGCTTAAAATGTCTAACACTGCTGAATTTAGCACCTTTTAAAGTGACAAGATGGAGTGCAGCATATGGTAACAAATCACAGTAAAATATATGGAGAATCTCTTTTTAAGGAACAGTACCTTGCATTTTGGAGAGGGAAAATAGGGGATTTACAAGATCAGTCTTCTAGTTGTGACATTAACCAGAGAAGGGATAGTGAGGCTCTCCAGCAGTGGAGAATCTCATAAACAGTTCCAACATCAGAAGTGTCAAAAATTGCTTTTGATGTGGGTGGTGCTGCCAGCTTGGGCATAGCTTACTGTGACATTGATTTCCGTCACTGATTTCAGTAATTGCATGGTTCATAAATTCTGGACAGTTTCAAGAAGCCTTTGCATCTTGAATACTTGTGGATACCTAGGGTACCTGAGGGATGCTCGAAGTGATAATGTTTTCTCCCTGTATAAGTGGAGGTGCCATAAGCATGTGTTGCCACTGGCTCCAATTAATTCTTTAGTGAACAGAGAATTTTTATTTTTCTATTATTCCTAGAAAATAACTGCTCTGTAAGTCCTGCATGATAGTCTGTCATTTTGCCCACAGATCATGATTTACCTAATTGATAAGGTGCTTCCTGATAGTTACTTTGTCAATAATCTCCGTGCTCTCTCTGTGGATATGGCTGTTTTCCGAGATCTTTTACAAATGAAGCTTCCTGAACTGTCCCAGCACTTAGACACCCTGCAAAGAGCTGCTAACAGAGAAAGTGGAGGTATGTTCAACAGAAAATGCTATTAAACTCTGTCTTGCTGTTGCTTCATCCAAGCACTGATTTAAAAATACAGTATTTTAAGTGTTTACATGAGTTTGTTGCTTAGAATATGTATTTTAAATTGTTAAGATGAACTATGATGGTTTCTGTTATTGATAACCTTAACATAAATAGGTGGTACTTCCAGGAAAAAACAAAGAGAAATAATGTGGTCCCACCACTAGCTGCAAACAGAATTGTGTTGACAGGAGTATAGCAAGCATGGAGTGACAACACTAACACATAGCTTAGTACAAGGGCTACCTTGGAAAGGTAGTTGCTTGCTTTAGCTCAAGATAGGTGTTCTCCTACTGCTCTGTGTAGTTGCTAGCTCATATAGCTATTCTGAAAAGAGTTACAATGTGAGAGCCAGGGGAGACTGGTTAGTATTTCTTCACCTGGATCCTTACCAATACACAGGTACAAAACTCAGAAGTACATCTTGGGTTGCTACCTGAAAATTGGCTTTGCACTGTGAATTTTTTTTTTTCTGTCATAGCATTCCATCCAGATTTACAGCTCTTTTATTTGGGAATGTTCTGGGGAGGGCAAAAGGTTTTTTGTTAGTTGATTTGGTTTCTTTTTCAGTTGGGGAGCTAAGTGTACCCTGAGTTCCACCTTAGAAAAGATCTGCTACTATGTTCCATGTGTCTATGCCCAAACTGTATAAAAAACAAATAAATGGTATCAAGGAAATATTTACTGTTTGAAAATGTTTTCACAGGCTGGCATCTCTGGTCATGGCCTTCAGTGCATCAGTTAATACTGGGATGCACAAAGTGTTCTCTGAGCATAACAAAAAATAACATAACAAAAAAAGTAAAACTTTAGAGTTTCAGGCTGAAATACTACATTTTGTTTGATACTTAACAAGTACACCAGGGTATTAAAATAATAGATATGACTTTACAGAGACAGTCACGTTCACCTTATCACCATCTAGATAAAGACTTATGCCGTCAGTTGGTGAAAAAATGCAACATTTTGTGGGGAAGTTGGTGGGTTTGTTTTGTTTCCTTTTTTTTTGATAGAAGTTGTTATTTCATATGGCTTTGGGGAAGGAGAAGCAGTCTTTCTGATATAAGAGAAAAAAAGTGTGGTGGTGTATTGCAGGGTTTATAGTCCAAAGCTAGTGATGGTGCTTAGTTTTTTGCAGTGCAGCAGAATGGAAGGTGACTGTGTAATTTTTCAATTGTTCTTCTCAGCTTATCTTTGGACAGCTGCAGGCTAAGTAAGTTTAGAGCAATAACAGAGGTGCTAGAATGTCTGGTGGATTTTATTATGCAGTTTACTCCTTGTAAAATGATAGTAAATTGCAGTGACTTCAAGTAACTTTTTTTTGCTTGTTTGTTTTTTAACTTCAGGAGGCTATGAACCCCCACTTACAAATGTCTTCACAATGCAGTGGTTTCTGACACTCTTTGCCACCTGTCTACCTAACCATACAGTTCTGAAGATCTGGGATTCAGTATTCTTTGAAGGCTCTGAAATTATACTGAGAGTAGCTTTGGCTATCTGGGCAAAGCTAGGAGAGTAAGTGGTCATTTTTATCTGATTTTTCTTTTCAGTATGAGCCATGTTTAACTTTTGTTTTCCTTAAGATGTTCTCAATTCTAAACAAGATACAATCTTTCAGGAGAATGATTGTTTTGAAAAAGCTGCAAAAAGGACCTTTGTGGTTTCTTAAAAACACGTGATTCTGACATCATGTTGGAATGGGCATGATAATTAATTGACCCTTTTTGCAGAAAATGTCTCCAGTTGTTGGAGCTGTCTGTATATATTGTCTTTGTGCTGTGCTAAAAGGTTGGACTTTCCTGAACATAAACCTCTGAAGGAACTGGTAAATACTCTGTGTAAAGACACACACAGAGATTTGAGGGTGACCAACTAAATTAGAAAGTGGGGATGTTAATTCCCTTAGTTTCACTTACAGAGACTTAAGGATTTGAGCCCATTGGCTTTGCCCAGTACAAGAGTTCAGTGTTACTCAGGGAATTACCCTGTGGTACGTGAGTCTGTTCTGTTAAGGCCTGAAAATGAATCTTCCTGAAATTCTCTGCTTTTAGGCACATTTGAGCCAAGTTTCTATTATAGTCCTTTATGGCCTTGGAAACTCACCACATGGCCAGAGCACAAGAGATGGTTAGTTCTTCAAACTCCTCTGTTGTCAAAGCAAATATTTGTGTTCCAAAGAGTTTACAGTGCTCCCAGAGAAATGAGTTTTGTCACTGGCTTCGTTGGGAAGTGTGAGCTCTGACAGGTCAAGCAGATGTTAGTTCAGCTGGAAACATTTTTCAGCTGGCATCAGCAGCTGCATTGATTTTTTTTCTTGTGATGCTTATTAAAACTCATCTTCCTTTTTTCTCTGAAATTGAACCACTGGGTTTTATGTTCAGTTCTGTCCTTGGAGGTTTCATTTCCTTTTTTTTTCTGAATAAATTAGCACTGCAGACTGGTAGCATTGTAAGAGGATTTGTTTAGTACATTTAATTTTTAATCTGAAGAATAATAATTAGAATAATAATTTCCTGAGAGCTTTTTATATATTCAGTTCATGAATGAAACTTGCATGAATTATTTGCATTGGGATTAAGCTGTATGTAGTCACATAGTGTTTTAGATAAAAAGTTCTTCCAGTGGAACTCTGTGCACTTTAAAGCTGTAATTGTGAATGTTACAACTCATAACATGATAAAAAGGAAGTTACTACTTTGAAGATTTTACCATAAAACTTAAAGAAAAATTAAACATGCTTTAAAAAATTGAAAGGAACAGAATCAAGAAATAGATAAGAATGTGTCTAAGAGAAATAAGTTGATCACACTGTACGTCTTGTAACTTGTTTGTGGGGAATGGGAGAAGGTCTGGTAAAAGACTGGGCACTGTTTATGCTGGGAGAAGACTGTGACAATTTTTTTTCTTTTGTCCACCATTAGAGCTAGAACGGGGGGGATTTAAAGAGGTGGGGCCAGAAATAGTGTTTGTAGTCTCATGATCTTCATACTTCTCAAGATTCATTCTCAAAATGAAAATAGGGTGAGAAGTGCATTTTTAAAATGTAGGTGGCTCAATTGTGGCTCCCTCAAAACTTCTGTTTTGAGGGAGGCTGAAGGAATGGGGAAGTTAAATATAGGTGCAGTGGAGAAAGCAGTATGTGGAGGTCATGAGAGACTGTAGGTGTCAAGGCAGGTAAGCCATAAGTTTGTGATAATTGGCTACATACCCATTGTTTCTACTAATTTTTAAATTTATTTTAGCTACGTAATCGTCATTTTACCCAAACTGTGTTAAGACTTCAGAAGGAGTTTCATAGCTCAATGGTTGTTATGAACAGATGCTGAAGATCAAGGGAAGTTGCTTCTTCTATTGCTTAAGAAGAAAGGCAGTGTATTTTTTTTCATCATTCCAGCATCTCGGTTTTAGAGGAGAGGCTACAATACATAGCCATTAATGCACTTCCTTGGGATATAAGTAAAACAAAATTTTCACTTGATAGATGTTTGGCAGCTGACCTTAAGATACATAGAGCACCAACTCACAAAAGCATATTACTCATATTTCTCTTCCTCTAGATGACACTGTGTGTTTAGAATGATTCTGTGTTTTCAGAAAAGTAAAGTGCAGAAAAAGTATCCAGTTGAACTCCCCTCCCCAAAACAAGACAAACAAAAGCATGCTACCAAAGCAAACAAACAACCAAAACCAACACAGTTCCCATCCCCAGTTTAGAAATAGCATTCACAAATATGATGAGTGAATTTTCCTTCATTGTGCATTATGTTAGCTTAATTATTTTTTAACACAATGATGTATATGAATGCATCTGTACTTAATTTATTCCACAGGAATGGTTTCTGGCCAGTGAATATCTTCCTGTCTGACAAAAGAAAGTTCAGACAGTGCATTTGGCCATTTGGTGCATGGTGAAAAATGGGTGATGAGGCAGTCAAGAAATCTTTATGCTCCCTTTTTGAGCTGATAAGAGGACTCCCTTGTGCTAGTAGGAGGCAAAATGTATTGATTCTTGTGCTGTAGAAGTGAAAGGGGCAGAGGGAATAGCTTGTCTGGTGATACGTGAATCTGTTACCATGAGGAGTCAGGACAGTAAGCTGTAATCAGTGCATCTTTTTACTGCTGCAGCTTTTCCAATGTTGTGTGCATAATTTTATTATTTGGAAGTCTAGGCAGAACTGCAAATAAACTTAAAAGTTAAGCTAACAGAAATGCATATTTTATGATGACAAGAGAATCAGTTTTGTTTTGAACATAATCATATGTAAAAATAAAAACCAACATGTATTTTGATGTAGGCAAATTGAATGTTGTGAAACTGCAGATGAGTTTTACAGTACTATGGGCAAGCTGACCCAGGAGATGCTTGAAGACAGTCTGATTGACAGCAATGAACTTATGCAGGTGAGTAATTGTGACATAATTATTTTTTGTGTTTTCTGTGTTGATTTCTTCAGGTCTCGATTTCTAACAAATTACATTTTTCTTCAGATACTGCAGAAACCTAAATTCTCCCAAGAATAAAAGTTTCAGATAACTGGGTTGAGCTAGCATGTCAATGAAACAAGTACATGACCTGCAGTTGGAGCTAGAATTTTATTTTTATATGAAATGTAGAGAACCACTAAGCATCATTTAATAAAAATTGATTCTATGTTGGCAGCTGAAAGTCTTTTGTGATATAACGCTCAGTTGCATTTACACAAGGAAGATGTAGAATCTTTTAGTAGTCACCATTTTTAGGATGTTCTTTTGCCTTATTTTTATGTTTTGGTCGGTTTTTGTTACACTGTGTCTTTTCCATTCTGTAGACACTGTGAGAAATAAGAGTTTATGAAGTGAGAAGTGTATAAAAAGTCCTTAATGATTAAAAAAAAAAAACAAAACGCCATGAACAGTCAGTAGTGTACTGTAAACAAAGACATTTGTAGATAATTGCATTGCCTGTATTCTTAAAGCATATGCCATTGTATGAGAACAAAGACCCACATTGTTCTGGGAAAGGATAGGGCCTGTAGTGTAGCAGATACAATTAATTTAATTACAGTTACACTTTTTCTTGTGATATTTTTAAGGTGTTGTCTACTTAGATGCTTTATAAGGAGTTCTTGCTACAGTTCTGGAACTTTCCTTTTGATGAGTTAGAGCATAGTGATTAAATGGGCGCAAGTACAGAGAACAAAATTCACCTGAAACTTTGTACCTGACTTAGGGGAAGGAAAAAAGTCAGTCTGTGAAGCTACAAAAATTTAATAACAGTTGTTAGCCGGTGACTTATATTACCTATTGTTGGAAGACTGTGTTAAAATACACTATTTTCAGTTTTGTTATTTTGGTCATTGTTATTTTGACTGATAAGGAAGCTCTAGGAATGGGAGAAGTGAGTGTTGTGGCTTTGTTTTGCTTCAAAAATGGAAATGTGGCTGGTCAGAGGTACTCATGTGCTTTTAAAAAAGTGTTAAGTTCCTTACAAGACAGTTCAGGTAATGAAGATGTGTAAGGAGAGCAGCACAAGCTTATACCTCATTGTGTTTCAGTTCCTGGTCTCCAGTGTGGTACAAAATCAAGATGTGGCATTTGTGGATAAGAATAATTTTGGGAAAGCTGGGGTGGTCTTTTGTGACTCTGTGGATTTCTTTCTTTGCTGCTGTGTGTAATAGAAGATAAGGCATGGGTTATTTACTGGTTGGAGGGACAGAAGGATTTTTTTTTAACTCTTGCAATTACAAATTGCAAATTAGCAATCTTTTTGTGCTTTAGCAAAAAAAAAAAGAGTATTTGGCACAATACATATGTGTGTTCTCAGTGTATGTGTGTATTTTATGGCACTGACAGGAGTGTTAAGGTAGGATGGCATTACCATTGATACAGAGAATGTGGCAGGTTTAAGTTCTGTGTATGGAGGAGCAGTGTATCTGGTTTATGTGTGTCCTCTCAGTTGAAGAAACCACAATATAGTTTGCATAGCTTTCTTCAAATCAAAGGCAAGCACTGGCAGTGTAGCCATCTCTGAGGTCTCTACTCTTTACCCTAAGTAGAAAGAATAAGGAACTACAAGGGTTTACCATCAGGGCATATAAGTGCTACCATGTATCTGGTTGGAGAAAAAAAATTAAGAAATATGAACCATTGCATTAATGAAAAGATCCAGGCTACTTGAACATGCTGTTCTTTAAGTTGATTTAAGCTTTTTCAGAGGAGTCATCCAGAGTTGCTTTGTTTTCGATTTTTTTTTTCTTCCCGTAAGAGAAATCAGAATGATGAATTTACATCTAATACTTTTTACAAGATGGCTCAAGGATTAGTATCCTACTGTGGGGAAGGGATTAATATCCCACTCTGCCTTCCCTAAACATTTCAGTAGAGCTTTCTGGTGGCAATCGTCTCACTTCTCTTTAGACTTACATAACACTTATATTTGCATCTAAACTACTTGTCCAGGCTCACTTAAGCCAGAGTAACAGGCACTTCTCAACCACTGGAAAAAAAATTGTGTTCTAGGAGCCTTGTTTCTTTTGGGAGTTAGAGGAGGGAGGTACAACTGATCCTTCAAGGGAAGTGTTGACAGAGCAGATGTCTAAAGTAGAACAGGGGACTCATGTCCTCATTCTCTCCACAGCATGTAGAGTTGCTGCAGTTTTATTCCTCCCATGCAGACAGTACCTATGGTTAGGATGGGAGCCTTAAAGCCTTTGCAGATTTGGCCCTTGTGTGGCAAAAGTTCTTAAAGTTTTACTGAGGAGAGCATGGGGGCATTGGAGGAGCAAGCCAGCCTACAGTTTCTTCCTTTTTCAGATTGGACAGTTTGGATGAATAAAGGGTAAGTGGTGTACACATCAGATTCTAGACTGGGTATGTATTGGTTCCAGTATAGAGACAGAAGGCTGTACATCAGGTGTCTGCAGATATTCTAAACACAGTGTGCTGGACTGAGTCTGTGCTTTTATGCCTTGTCAGAAAGTGAGCATTTTTATAAGCAGCTAATTAATTCAGTTTGTACACCCAGAAACATTGCAGCACAGAGGAGATGAGAAGCCAGCTGGAGGAGAGGCATCCCTTTGTATTTACTAGAATGGAGGGGAACAGGGACTAATCCTTCTGTGGTACTCCGGCATTTTGGACTATCTCTCTAGGCAGTTACCTTGATTTGATGGCATGCACTGTTAACTTTCTACTTGAGTAGCACTTTGTTTGTTTTCTTTTGGGTTAGTTTTTGCTTTTGCATTTTGTTTTGTTTTCTTAGTCAAAGTGAAAGAAAGAAGAGCCTTAAACCAGTGAGGGGCAGCTATGGAGATAAGTGTGTTTGATAAGCTGTCTGCAAAATGGCTTACCCAGTTTGGAAGCCACAGCCCATCACCTCCCATATGGTGTTCTGCTGAGGATGTAGACAGCTTTGCATTTTTAGAGTAAGGCAAAGGATTGTCAAATGATTTAAGGTGAAAATAGAGGGCTTTTGTCCTTGTCTCTTTTCTTGTTCTCAGGATCTGTCCCTTACGTAAATAAGGTGCTAAGTTTGGCTGCATCATGCTTTTGTGTGTAAGCTATTTCCCTCTGGGACAGCTCCCCAGAATTAACCAAATGGCATCCAAGGCTGTGTAAAAACTGGAAGAATTAACGCTTTGACTCTGAACTGTCGCTGGGAAGATATCAATGGTGTTGGCTGGTGATATTTTTTTTTTTTTTTTAATTTTCAGTGGAACTTGCCCTGGCATAAAATTTGTTTTGTGGATCTCTTAGCCAGGTGGTAAGCAAGGCCTGCAGTTATAACCTGGTAACAATAGTTAAACTAAAAATATATATGCTAAATGAAATAACTTGTAGAAGATGTGGAAGAGACACAGATTGGAGACAGACAAAAGCTAAAATAATCTGAAACAGTAGGTGCAAGGAGTGAATGGTGGAATTGGAGTCGACTGTTTCACTTAAAGGGTAACTAGCATATGGAACAAGTTACCTGAGAAGGACATTGACATAAAGAGTAGAAATAAATTCCAGACAAACCTCTGGAGAGAGTTGAAACATATGGGAAAAAATAAAACCTAACAGGAAAGTATGGTGGAGATCAAACAAGCAGGCAGACCTTTGGGCTGGAGGTAGGTCTTTCTCCAGATCATAAAATTCCTTTGTCTGGCAGACCGATGGGAAATCACTGTTCAGGCCCTAGGGAATATTTTTCTTTCACAGTAGCATTGTAGTTTAATGGAGTGGCAAAACTTCAGTTCATGCTCCGGAATTTTGAAGGTGTCTTCCTTTCCTTATAGACTGTGCATGGCTCAAACTGTAAAAGCATTCTCAGACAGAAGCCTGTTGAGGTGCACTATTGCCCTGTCTCTGATTCAGACAGGACTGTCCTTCCTGCTCCTCAGTGCTTACATCATTGCCATTAACAAAACTTTTTTCCCTCCTTGTGTCAGGAAATGTCTAATACTGAATTCATGTTTGCAGTTTTCCTTAGTGTATTTAGCATAGACAAGGCATGGTTCAAGAATGGGTTATGTAGAAACTGTTCAGAATTTCCTTTCATCTCTAATTGAGGTCATTTGCCTTCAGATGAAAATGTCACTCACTTAATAGCACAGGAAAAATATATAAGTGAAGATTTATTGTCATAGCTAATGAGGAAATTTTATGTTGCTGTCTTTCAAAAGATATTTAATTTTCAGCATGTGGAAAAGCTTTAATATTTCAGAGAAACTATGGGAAATTTTTTTCTTCTGACATTGAGACTTGGAATGAATTATTTGGCAGTTATTTGAAAGTTCTGAATAGTGAACAAAAGCAGGGCAAAAAAGGCAACTAAAGTATGCAGGAACAAATGAGCAGTGATATTGCAATGAATATGATGTATCTTTATGCCAGGTTAGCTGGTGACTTATTGCAAAAATAATGCTGAAAGGAAATGCATTTGCAACTATGTATCTTTTAAACTCTGAGTATTGATGTAAAGAAAATCTATTAGCATTTTGATGACCTTGTTTTAGAAAAACAACTACCTTTACCCCACCAAACCCCACCTTTAGCCTCAAAACCAACCAGTAATCAAAACTAGAAACTGAGGGAAGAATACTTGGATAATGTTGGATCATTCCTCTTTAGCTATGATTTTTGTGCTAGCATGATTTCCTTCACACAAGCTCTTGAGCTTCTCAGGTGAAATAATGAATCAGCCAGTCCAGATCAATGAGGCTCTGCCTCTTCCTTTCTATGCTAGTGCTAATACTTTGTTGAATACTTCAGGAAAAACTTAGGTCTTCTGGAAAGATCCCCAAATCCTAAATTATGCATTCATGTAAGTGAAATCATAATTGGAGGAGGATTTCCAGTGTGCTGGCAAGAAGGGGTTGACAATAATTATTAAATGAGTACAGGAGTTGTAAAGGATCCTACAGCTCATGTTATAAGTTCCTTTTTTTTTTTAACTGAACTGTGTATTTTTCTAGTAAGTCAGTCTTTATTTTCCGTACAGGAAATACTGACTGAATCATGAAACTAGACCATTTTCTTACAGCATGTGAATGTGCAAGAATGTGCAGCCTTTAATCCTACAAGACTGTGGAAGTCTGTTCATGGAAAAATCTTTTTTGAGACTGTTAATTAAAGCAAAAGTTTTTAAAGTTGCCTTTTTTTCCCCCCCTAGACTGTTTACACCATGGCTCAGTTTCCTTTCCCACAACTGGCAGAATTAAGGGAGAAATACACATACAATATTACTCCTTTTCCTGCAGCAGTAAAATCAACTTCATTTTCAGGGTAAGTTTGAAATGCACTGCTTATGCAGTGTCTTATGGTGTCTAGAGTTATTGTTTACCTTCTGCAGATGAAAAGGGAGGTGGATCCTCCCATGTATGCTTCTAAAAAAGATAAAAATGCTCGGTAATGTTCACATTTAAGAATGTATCTTCCTTACTTCTCTTACGTTCTCTTTTAACAGCAGGTTAGGCAGAACCAGAGACAGTGATGAAGAGAATGACTTAGATGATGAAGACTCAATTGCTAATGCAATTGGTTGTCTTGGACCATTAAGTGGGTTTTTGGCACCAGAACTCCAAAAATACCAAAAACAGATGAAAGGTAAAAGTGACTTTTTAAATTTTGGAAAACATAGTTAAATCTATATGACCTGGTAGATATTGTCTGCAGCTCTGTCTGTGAAAGCTGCTATGGAAAATGTGTTTCCTATGCACACAGAGGTTACAGCAAGTACCAAATTACTTGCTCTGTGCTCTATGAAGATGTCATCAAAGCCAGGTTGGAAGGCTGTAGATGTACAGTAAATGATGGTGTGAGTTAAGGATTTGGCTGCAGTAATGGTTAACAAAACAACCCCATAGTGCTGCCCACACACAAAAAAAGAAGCATATATGAAAAAAAATCCACCCTAAATCCATGCATGTTTCTGAGACTGTTAGGTAGTCAGCATTCTGAGACAGCTCTTAGGTAGTCAGCATTGTCTGAAGGGTGTACCTTTAATAAATGATCTTGATCTTTATTAACATGTGCATGGCTAATACTGGAACCTGTCAGCAGTGAGTGAATTCTGCAGGTGATTTCTGCCTTTTGGCCAAACCTTCAGATTGTTGTATGTTTTGGATATATTCAAAATGTCACTATTTTTCAAATCCTTCCACACTGAAATAAAATTTCATGACAGAATTGTATGAACACCAGTGCAAATTCTCTATAGGCAGTACAAAATGCTGATCCACACAAGAAAAGCAGCAGCCTTTATGAAATGGTACCGGATCAACAGTGATTTCACAATATCTTGGGAGAGGGCATTTTTATTTATCCCAATTCAGTGCCACCTTACCCTCAAAAAAAACCCCAGAGTGATGTAACAGTTGCTGTTCATGCTTCATCGTTCTTGTGTCTTGGTTTTGCTGAGACCTGTAGCTGCAATTTTCCTCTCGATTGCTGTGGTGTTTGTTTTTCCCCTCCTGAGGGACTCTCTACCTGCTGCTTCAAACTAGCACTTAGTCAGAACATCAAACTGCTATTGCAAACTAAGCCAAAGACAAATAAACATTCCTTGAAAAAGAATTATCCTCCTGACCCTGGAGTGCCAGGTTGGTGCATCAGAAGCAGCTGTGAAAATAAATTGCCCTGCTGCCGTTGCTCTGCAGCTGTTGATCAGAGACACTCTCAAGTTGTCTGATCCTCAGCTGCTCTGTGCCTATCCCTTTTGTTGCTACTAGCAGCTTTCTCCCTATGGTGTTCTGTTTCCTGATGCTTCTTGCTGGTAGCACTAGGTTGGTTGTTTAATCTCATGCCCACTTGACTGTAATATATTTTATAACTTGCATTGTTGGCCTCTAGGACAACAAGTGTCTTTAATAATCCGTTATTGAATTACTTCAGTGGTGGCTTGATGTACTTCTGGATATTTGAAAAACTGTGCTTATAACTTTGCACTGCCATGTTAATTGACTTTTGTACTCTTTAACCTCCTCTCAAACCCTTGCTGTTCTTAAGCAGTAGTGCTATTTATAATACTTATTATTGTAAATAGCACAGCTTAGTTAAATATACATGTCATAATAAATTTTTAATTAAAGACTACAGTTAAATAAGATGCTAGGAATCAGACACAGACTTCCCTTGGAAATAATCTACAGAAGTACAGCTACATCTCTTGAGTATGCCAATTTACTCCTCACCTCCACTTTATTCCCTCCTTCTACAGATCAGAATGAAGAACAAAGTCTTGGTTCCAGTAACATTGCAGAATTAAGTCCAGGAGCAATAGATTCTTGCCGAAGTGACTATCACACTGCTTTTAACAGCATGATGATGGAGCGTATGACCACTGATATTAATGCACTGAAAAAGCAATATTCCAGGATAAAGAAGAAGCAGCAACAGCAGGTTCACCATGTATATATCAGAGCAGGTAACACATCAAAACCTGCTTCATTTCCTGATTTATTGCAAACTAACTGCATCAGGCAAATGACATTCTTTTACATTTAACCAAATAGACAAAATAAGAAAGACAGATGGAGTATGTAACATTAGTAGTAAAGTGTGTACTGCTTCATGCAGACAGAAAACAAGAAGGTGATATTTTTTCTTCTTTTGTCAGGATCTGAAGATGATGACCCTGGGGTTTTCTTAGGTCCCAGGGACCAACTAAACAATGGTATTTAAAAGTAGCTTTGCTATCTGGGTGCATTGTGTTGATCTCTCTGATTAAAAACTTTAGGTCTTTGGCATTCTTGGAATTGACATACTGATGCACTGGAAAAAGTGAATGCAGAGATGAGGATGCTTCAGATCATGTGGCAGGTAGACTCCTAGCTGGTCTGTATTATCCAAGCTCCTCTGAATTCATCTGGGCATGGCAAATTATGCAACTGGAGGAACCGGCTTAGATGTTCCATTGTGGCTGGCAGTTTCCCTAGCCATAATGATATTGTTGTGAGCACTTAGCTGGACGTCAGCCCCTTATTTAACAGCCCGTGTTATGGAGCCTGTCTCCCTAATTGTCAGACTCAGCAGTGCAGGGGTTGGCATAAAATGCATAGCTGAAGGTTTTACTGGGTGTAGAAGCTGAACACAGCCCACCCCACTCATTCCTCCCTGCTTAGGTGTCGCCTTCCTAAGTTCACCATTGAACCATGCAAATGGGTCACTGTGGAGAATTTTTATTCCTCTTCTAGGTTGTCTAAACCTGTGCTAGCAGCTGCATTGCAATATGTGGAGCTGAAATTTTTCATTTACATGATTTAGAAGAATTTTTTTTTAAATATTAGTGAAGTGTTTGCTTTGAACATAGGCTGTAGCCAACAGAAACAGTGCAAACAGTAAAATGTTGATTCCCAAGGATGCCAACCCCTACCTTCCAAACACAAATCTTTCTAATCTTACTAATCATGATACAGGGCTGGCTTTGTCATTTAATCAAACTGTCATCTAATCACTAATTCTGAGTCTACTCCTCTGGCTTAATAAGACGTTGTTTTATGCATTAAAAGTACTTTAATTCCTTTTCCATTTTCCAGTCACACAAGCCTCACAGAGAGGCCTATGTGACTGACCTCATATGGACACTGAATTACCTCTTGCTGTTGGAAGAGAAATGAAGGAGAGGGGAAATATCAGAAGCCAATATTAACATTAAACTATCAGTTTTAGTGCAATTCCAAAAATCAAGAAACTATTTTTTAATTATTTATTTTCATGGTATTATTGGCTCAGGACTTACCCATAGGTGCAAAGCAGTGAGGGAGGGCAGAAGATTCTTATATAGAAGGTGCTGCTTTATGTTCAACTCTAAGATTAAGTTTGGGTTGGTTTTTTTAAAATACATTCTGTCCTACAAACCTTTGCCATACCTCAAGAAAGGCATCAAATTTGGTGGTAAAACCTTAAAAAAATAATTTGTTCTGTTCTTTAACAATACTGTGTTTCTTTTAAATGCTTTCTTTCAGACAAGGGGCCAGTTACCAGCCTCCTCCCTTCTCAGGTAAACCATTCCCCAGTGATAAACCACCTCCTTTTAGGAAAGAAGATGAAACTGAATAACAAGTCTCTCAAAAATGCTGTTATTCACATCCCAAGCCATGCTACAGGGAAGATGTCTCCCATTCCCCAAGAAGATCTTAAAACAAAACTGAACTCTCCGTGGCGTACTCACATACGAGTTCATCGGAAGAACATTGCTAGGGCCAAAGGCCAGCTGGGCTATGGGGATACCGTAGGACTGATAGATGAGCAGAGTGAGAGCTGTAAAACAAATAGTCCTGGTGCAAAGGAGGAGACTTCCAAACACTCTGACTTTGGGGAAAGAGAAGAAGGTGGTTTGGATGACAGGACTACTCGGAAAGCTGACCAGCAGTCGTCTGAGCCAGGTTCTACAGACAGCGGTACAAACATGTCCATGGTTCAGCTAAAACTGGAAGCACTGGAACTCGCCTCAGATACCCAAACCGATGTGGAGCCAACATCCCATCAGTCCAGCCAGCCACATTTCTCAGAGTCTTCCACTTCATCCAGAGACAGTGGAAACCTGGCTAAATCACCCCAGCCTGGGAACACAAAGCCACACGTCTTCAATCCTTTTCCTAGTGTCAAGCCCCTTCGAAAGTCAGCTACAGCCAGGAATTTAGGGCTATATGGCCCTACTGAAAGAACACCAACTGTACACTTCCCGCAAATGAGCAGAAGTTTCAATAAATCTGCCAGTGGCAACAGCGGGACGAGGAAACGATGATGTGCTGGTACTTACTATTTCTGACAGTAACAAAAGAATTTGTATTGCCTTTTTTTTAATGTGTGCATGTGTATGTGTGTCCCAAAGCATTTCTAATTGCTAATTAAGTAACAGGGACAAAAGTAGTTACCAGATATATAAATATGTGTCTTTGAAAATTGTACTTCCGTATTGTTATGGGATAGATAAGTGAAGATGCACTCTGGCACCCTATTGTTAATTCTGATGGTCCTGTGTAAAATCAACATTAATTTGCAGTGTGAAGCATACTGTTTCTTAAAGTCTAACTCAGACATTAAATCACCAGCTGCCTTTAACCCCTCAGGCCCCATGGCTGCCTCCTGTCTAGCTGAGCTCGAAGGACCAATTGTCCAGTGCAGCAGACAGGTGTAACAGTTTTTGTGACTGTTAAGCAGCTTCCCTATCCGACCTCATCATCATACTCTGGGAGTAACTGGAGAAGCCACGACAAACAGAAGCACAAGCAGCCCTAGCAATCAAAAGTCACATTGTGACATCTGGCTTCAGATATCCTTGAGCAGCATTTTGTGCTTCTCTTCCCACAGCAATTCTCTGCTGATATACTATTTTTAATATAAACCTAAACATTGAGCATGAGAACGGCAGACATAAGTCCATCCACAACACAGGTTTGCTCCTTCTCTGTTACATGTGTACATACATAAATTTTGTGTTACTTACTGCTGGAGAGCTGCAGCACTGTAAAATTAGGAATTAGGTACAACTATTTGTATAGTTGTATGATTATTATTCTGATGCATCTTGGCTTCAATTGATTTAAAAGCTGTTCTCTAGATTAGACTTGTAGTTAAATAATATTTGCCAGCTTAGCAGTAGGTAAAATATATGAATGTTCCAAAGTAGTTTAGGGGTTTAAATTCTATAAATAGATTGATTAGATACTTAAGAGTGCCACTTCCCATTAAAAGCCAGCACATCAGCCACTATGTTAGTGGGATGTGCCCTCAGGCTTCCATGTCTTGCTTTCTCTTTGGTGTGAAAGAAAGTGATAAACTGAGTATTTATTTCCAATTCAAAAAGCAGAGCTGCTAATACTGTAAAACAAGTGTTTATATATATGTAATAGAGGCAGACAGAGAAACTAAACATAGATCATTCAACTTAAGGATTGCAAAATCAAGTACTCAAACTCCAAGAAATTCAGGTTGCTCAAATCATTGCAGCTCTGTCAAATGGTATGTACTGACTGTGATTCATTACCTTGATTCCAAGTTTCCTGCGGCATGAAAAAGCCAATACTTTAAACTGCAGTAATGATGAATCAGCACCATTGTATGTAATACCTTACTTGCTTTAAAAATTTTGTTAAATTTGCAAATTAATATATATCATTGTCTGTTAATGTATTCCATAACCTATAGTATGTGACACCAGTTTTACTGTATACCATAACTTATAAGCTGTACAATATATTCTGTTTATTGTTGTGGGAACAGTTTTATTTTGCTGTTGTTTCATATAAGTGTATGCATATAAAATAGTATACAAGTATGAACACTATAAATATAAAACAGTTGTAGATCAGATCTTGCCCCTGCCTTATTTCCAGGCGATAGTAGTATTGTCACTAATGATTACTTACAGTACTAAGTAAATTTAAAATAATGTAGAATTTAGTCACTGATTATGGACTGTATGTGAATTGTTTTTGCATTGAATTAGAAGAAGTGGACTTTTCAGAAATTTTCCTGTGAATCATCCTCCCCAGTTTTTCTTCAGTGTATCACGCGGCTGTATGCTGAACCCATACCAATAAAAGGACTGTCAGTCTGTAAAATCTGCTAAAATGGTCCAAGTATGTGCATGAATTTTCAACATTTTATGAAGTAAGCAGTGGGAAATCAGTAAATTATGCATGGATATAGGTCTGGGGAAAGAACAACACATTCTAATGATTCAATGATAATATGATCATTTATCTGAGTGCATACTTGTAAATTATCATTCATTTTGAATGAATGATAATTTACAAGTGTGCACTCGGGTCTCGGACTGTTAGGATTGAGGTGAAGGAACCACAGCTACTCAGTGCATTGGTTTGATTATGCTTGAGAGGAAATTTTCCTAAAGTACTACTTGATGAGAAAATAGAATGTCATGTTAGCTACCTCAAAGGTACATTTCTGTACCTCAAAGGATATTTACTCTCTACCTGAAATACTGTTGGAACATATAGCAAAAAAAACCTTTGTTGCTTAGTACTGGGACAGAACATTAAGATGAGGTCCAGAGAACCAGGGAGCTCCAGAGAAGTTTCCCATTATTTTTCATTAAAGAATCCCTTGAGCAAATGAAGTCCAGTGATGAAGCAAGTTGTGCTTGGAAGAGGGGCATTGCAGCACTGAGGGTGCTGGGAAGTATGATGGTGGGAGTCTGCTCTGTAAAAATTTTGTTCTCCTTGAGCCTTCTTGTTCTAATGCTCTCTTCCATGAGACCAAATGACATTTCTGTTTGTTGGGGTTTTTTTTAAATTCCTAGAGTCTTTTTTTTTTTTGAGAAATTATTTTAATAGGATCATGTTGACTTTTACTTCTGAGCATGTGTTTCACCATCATTAAATGAAAGCTCTCAAAGGGCAGGCATTTGATTCCATTTTGCAGACACCCACAGTTCTGCAAGTGGGAACAGGTCCACAGTTATTCTATTTGAAATTGTTTATTCTTTGGGGGTAAAAATAGCAGATAAAAGAGATAAGTTTTTCAGAATTGCTGTCAGCAAAAATTGGTTTAATCCACAACTGCAGCTATAGTGCAAATTTAATTTTGTGTACCTCACAAAAATCCTACCTCCATTCAAAACAACCTAAGTGGTTATTAGAAAGGCAACAAAACATTATTTAATGCAAAAGTAAGATGCAGCCCTTTACACTGGTATTTCCAATTCAAGTAAAAGCTAATTTTCAACATTCAATACTTAAAATCTGTATCAAACTTTCACAACATCTATTTTAAACTGTGTGAATTTTTTTGTACAGAAATAAGGTGAGTTGTTTCACTGTACTGTAGTTTTCCTTGACCTTCTTTGCAAGGAGTTATCTCGTGCCCATCCATGGGCAGTAGAAGCATCTGGCTGAATGGCAGGGAGCCAGAATCATCTGACACCAGCTCCACTGAAGCATGAAGAGATAGAAAACCCATCCAAATGCATCCCAATCCTAGTCAATGCTTTGTTTGCTCCAGTTTTACTTGCTTTTTATTGGTGAAAGATTCATTCAAGGCAGGGGGTTGTCATAGAGGCCACCAGTGATTTGAGATGCACAGTCATGGCCAGAGAAGCACCCTCAGGCTGTGTGCCTTTAGCCAGCAGGGACTGGTGAGGTGAGTGATTTCTCAGGCAGCCAGAAGCTGCTCAGACACCTTTGAACAGCTCTGTGTGTTCAAAGTGCCTTGGGAAGGTGTGCTCCTTTGTGGGAGAGGTGAATCCAGCAGCTTCAGGAAAATGCACCTGTGAACAGTCTCCTCTGCACACCCTTTCCCACTGAAGAGCCCTCAGGGCTTGCACCAGGCTGATACAAGATATTTGACACAGTTTAGGACATAGAAGTGGTTTGCAGTGTCAGACCATGCTCAGACCCAGCCTCCTCCAGCCTGCAGGATGCCATTTCAGCTGAGCTTTGACCTCCAAGCAGTACACAGCACTTACTGGCTCACCACAGGTTTAAAAAGAACCACAAATGCTTCCAAGTCTTTTTCTGATAAAACTGTATCAAACCACACTGGTTTACCACAAATAAGCAGGCAGGCATGATGGTGGCATGGGAGGCAATGCACGTGGGTGGAGAGCTTGGGAGGAGGGAAGGATCAACTCATCCAGGCAAAAGGTATAAGAAGTTTTGAGGGAAAGCAAACTCCTTGGTGCCTTTGTGGCTTTTAGGTTTTTTAGTTGTAAACAACAAATCCATAACATGCTGCTTCCTGCCCATCCTGCCTGTGTTCAAAGTGGTCATGGACTTGCCTGGTGCCAGCAAGGTGCACATCCTGCAATGGTGTTGTCCACCCACTTGGTAGCCCAGTGGTTGCTCCTGCCTGGCAGAAGCCAGCCCTGGCAGGAGGGAGATGCCAGTGGAGAGCCCTCTGATGAGGTTCACCATGGCTCGCTTCACACTGAGCTATGTAAAAGGCTCTCCTCTCATGGATGTGTATGGTTTTTTGTTCTCACTTCTTGGTTTTCTGATGTTTTGTTGGTGTCACGGGGGAATTTTTTGATCCTTTCCTCATTTTTTGAATACTGCATCAGGAAAGACAAGTGCTTTCAGGACTCAATAGTTTTGCAACTATTCCTCTCTGTTTGGCTTGTATTTTGCCTTTGAGAACTCCCAGCCCTTGCTTGTATTCATTGTCTGGGTGTTTGATGGGAGTTTCCAGGAAGATGAGGATAACCATGCTGGTTGGCTTAGCCCAGCGTCTCTTCTCTGACAACTAATGGTTGGAAATGGTCAAGACTGGAGTCCTGTAGAAGCACAGCACAGCCAGCACAGCCTTCCCTTGGGGCAATCATCCAGTTTTGTCTGGGTTGAGTGCATCACACAGAGGTGAGGTGGACGGCCAGGCTGGCAGCTCATCCACAGTGACGTGCTGATCTGGGCAGCTGCGTGCACAGCAGGGACCACAAACAGAGGTTCATAGGCAAAATTTCCTCCTTCACTTGAAAAGAATAACAATAATGGAGACATGGCCAAGAATGAAAAGAATAATAAACACCACAAAATGTGAGCCTGAAGCAGCAGCTCTTGTGGTGGTTCTTGCTGGGTGTCAGACTGCCTCTGTGGGCTCCACTTGAGCATCCAGCCTTATGGTGATTCCTCCCTTCCAGGCTGACTGGCCTCCCCTTGCAGGGGAGATGACAAGGGACTTAGCTGGAGGGATCCTCCAAAGGGGCAGAAGGTGGGAATGGACTGGAAAGCCTCACAGGACCTCAGAGAGTCAGACATGGCTGAAAATCCCAGATCCAGCACATCACACAGCCTGGGCAGTGATGAAGGACTCATGGGCAGTAGTTCCCAGCCAGTTTTTCAGCTGCTTTTGGGCACAGTGGTGTTGCTCTGCTCCTGCTGCTCGCTGTCCATGATGGCTCCTCCATCTTGCTTTCCTTTCCTAACAGCTCCAGTGGCTTCTCTAGATGACACCTGAGTACAAACCCAGAGTGAAGGGCAGGTGCCAGTCTGTGCAGACACATCACAAGGACAGTTGTGGAAGGAAGGTGTTCAGCCAGCAAGAAGGAAGTAACTTTATTCTTAGGAAAAGTAGGAAATGTCTCTAGCAACCACCCAGCATAGGTATAGGAGTCCAATGTTAAGACTTTGAGAAGCCAAAGGCTTACAGCTCACCAGCAACCAGTCACAGGTGGTCAGGGAGAGGAGAGCTGAGTGGAACCTTACAAGGTATGAACTTGTAGTTCCAGGCACCAAAAACAGTGTCAGAAATTGTACAATTTTTTCCTCCAACTGTGGCTTATAATTGCAGCTTCTCTTACTCTTCTAATGATGCCTCCTAATGAAACTTGGTTTCTTTTTTTACTTTCCTTTTTATTTATTTTTTTTTTTAATAAATGCAGGTCTATTGCTTGGTTTTATCTGCACCGAAGTACAGACCTGATCATCTTCTGCTTGTTCCCACACTAGGCATACATAGTGCTTTTTGAACTCCAAATTACTGTGTTTGATAATTTTTATACTGTTTCCCCTCCACTAGTAAACTTTTCACCCAGTTACAACAATACTGTTCAGTGTCTGGCCTCCAGTGCTCTTGAAGAAGAGGCCTTTCTCCAGAGGGAACAAAGGGACCATTGTCTGCTTGGCAGAGGACCAGGTGACTTGGTGTTACTGGACACGTTCTCTATCCCCACTGGCCAGCGCTGAGCCACTGATTTCTGTCCAGACTGGAAAGTGTTTGTTCCACAAAGTGTTTGTTGCTGAAGAGGCACTTCTGCCATTGTGTGAGAGGCAAGTTGTGCCACACTGCTGCTGAACCTCCAGGCTGGTGTGACAGACAGAGCTGGGGAGGATTTCACTGTTGCAGTAGCATCTTCTGAAAAGTGCTACAGTGTCTGGCCACAGAGATGCAGTACTTCTGCTAGAGGTTACACTGGGTTTGCAGCCACCACCGTCAGCATGGGTTTTGGGTCTCCCAACAAGAGTGGGAACCCACCTCCTGGGCCCTTTGGAGGAAGGTTCCCCTGTGAGTTCTTTGCCAAGGATGAAAAATGAGCAGGACTCTCGATTTCTCGGTCTTCGGTCTCTTGTTTATTTTTCTCTTAAGTTTAGTACGCTGTCTACATACCAGACTTAGTGTACAAGAAGCAGGGTACAAACTGGAGCCCAGACTCCCAAAACCAAGGTATTTTTAAAGCCATCTAATCCAATTACCTTCTAACACACACTTTTTTCTACTTTTCTACCAATAACTTCTATTAATCTGTTCACGTAGTACCTATGCCACTGCTTTCTCTAACCAATGACTTTGTGCCACCAGTACTACAGAAAATGGAGCAGAAGAAGAACAAAAAGGAGATGAGACAACGCCCAGAATCCTCCATTTTGTCTCCTATTCACTCATATTAAAATCCTAAAACCCTAAATTCTTCACCCTGTGATAAACTACTACTACTACATACTACTATTTAGTTCACACCTATGTGCTCCAACTCATCCCAAAGCCTTGGTAGTTTTTTTCCAGGGACAGAGGTTAAAAGCAGTGTTCTGCAAAGGATCAGGGATTCCTAAAACAGGCAGAGAAACACTCCCTGTGCCCTGGATTCCAACAGTCAGTGATGGGTGCTCTGGCCCAGTCTGCACCGTGGCTTGCTGTGTTCACACCCATTCGAGGGGATCTTCTAGCTATGGTCACTAGGTGCCACTGGTGCTCCATGCAAACACAACTGCTGCAGTTCCTGTGAAAGGAAGTACAGCCATAGCTTAGTGTTTTCAGTTTTTATTCATTTTCGGTCAGATGTGAAGCAGTTTCCAGTCTGTTTACCTTTGATTTCACATTGCAACCTCTCTGCTCTATTTGACTCCTCTTAGTAAGCTTGCTAACCTTGCACAGTGATCCCAAAGCACAGAGACATCCTAAAGGTGTCTTTGGAAACGGTGCCCATAACAAGACTCTAAAATGCTCTAAAGGCTCTTTCTCAGTCAGAGGTATAATAAATTTTCCCTTTGATGAATGAACCATCAAACAGAATTCCAGTTGCAGGCAGATGAAGGAAGCTTGCTGGATTCACTGAGTGCCTTGTTGAAACTTGTTTTATGAGTGCACCAGCAATGACAACCAGTTCCTGCCAGTCAGCAGTCAGCTGAGGTGTTTTATCATAAATACTGGAGCTAAGCTGCTCCAAAGGCTGAAAGAAAAAAACCCACCTTTTTGTCAAACTTTTGTTAAAAAAAACCTCCAAAAAAATACAGTTGACTTAAAAAACTCCTCTGAGATACTGACCAGCTTGCTGTCCTGCCCTGGAGAGCTGCTCAGCCCATGAATGTTTTAAACTTCCAGAGCTTGGAAAAAACCCTCATTCAGGTCTCCAGATGTGGATCTTGTGCCTTGAAGAATTGGTTACCTTTGCTGAGAACTGGAATTTGAAGTTCACATGCCAGTCATCAGCAATCAGTACCGACTCCAAGTGGGCCTGTTGGAATCTCATGAGGTTTAACAAGGCCAAGTGCAAGGTGCTGCACCTGGACTGGGGCAAAGCCTGGTATCAGCACAGATCAGAGCAGCCCTGCTGAGAAGGACTCAGGGGTGATGGTGGAGGAGAGGCTGGACATGACCCAGCCATGGGCACCAAACATGTCCTGGGCTGCATCCAAAGCAGCGTGGGCAGCAGGGCAAGGGAGGGGATTCTGCCCCTCTGCTCTGCTCTGCTGAGACCCCACCTGGAGAGCTGCATCAGCTCTGGGGTCCCCAGGAAAGATGAGGATGTGTTGGATCAAGGCCAGAGCAGGGCCCCAAAGATGGACTGGAGCACTCTCCTGTGAAGACAGCCTGAGAGACTTGGGGTTGTTCAGCCTGGAGAAGGATGTGGGGAGGCCTTATAGAATCCTCCTAGTACTTAAAGGGACATTATAAGAAAAATGGGGACAAAATTTTTAGCAGGGCCTGTGGTGATAGGACAAGGGGGATGGTTTTAAACTAGAAGAGGACAGTAAAACACTGGCACAGGTTGCCCAGAAAGGTGTGGATGGCGTGGAAACATTCAAGATTAAGCTGGACAAGGCCCTAAGCAACCTGGTCTATTTGAAGCTGTCCCTGCTCATTGCAGGGGGTGGGACTAGATGGCCTTTAAAAGTCCCTTCCAACCACTGTATGATTACATGGTAGCTTCTCAGGTTTCCGTTTCACATTTATTTCTTCTTACACAAGACCTGTGATGTGCCTCTAGACTTTCAGGAGAAAAGAACTGAGTGATTTATCTCTGTTCCAGTACACAGCAAGGACCTAAGTGCAGTATCTGGTGATCAACAACGTCATTTTTTACAAGTACACTCCTATTATGAACCAGCCACAAGTTTCATGTTTTTTTCTTCACGTCTGCTTTTCTCCTCATGAAGTTTTGTATAGTGAGGTTTTTCGTTTGTTGTTGTTGTGGGGTTTTTTTGTTTGTTCGCTTGGCTTTTTTGTTTTGTTTTGTCTTTCCCCTCTGTTACAAGCCCTGGCCATTAGACATCAACACTGTGGAGTTTTTCTCTATTGGTGGATTTTTTTGGAGCCTTAGCTGCTATCAGACTATATCAACAAAAACACCCCAAACCCCAAACCAGAAGAGGACATTCCAAACCCCAAACCAGAAGAAGACATTGTTTCTAGCTCCCTTAGGTTTGAAGAGGTTTTGTACTGAAAGTTTGAACATCAGAGGGAAAAAATTTCTCCCAAACCTGTTATTCCTATTTTGATTTTGGGCAATTTTGGAAGTGTGATGTGTCATTTCTTAGCATTCTGACATAAAAAAAAATGTTGCTGTCCTTCAAAATTGAGAAAGTAGTTGTTATTCAGGTTTTCAGGACAGCAGCAAATAAATGACCTGCCTCTTGAAGGCAATCATTCTCAGAGTAAGAGATGAATGGGAAATGGCAGAAGCTTGAAGGGAAGTGAGAGAAATGCTCCAGCCTGGAGAGGATTGGGGTGAGCATGGCTTTTCTCTTCCTTTCTGGTACAGTGACCTGTGCTCTGGTTCCTTTTCTTAGAAAACAGCCAAAATATGTATCTGAGACTATATTTTGGCCTTGCTGGAATCACTCCAGTAAAATACAAGTCTTATGAGGGAATTACTGCACAGCTGACACTGCTACAGAACTAGCTGCACGTTAAAATTTCTCACTGTCTGCTTATTTCACTGATGCCCAGGGAAGATGGAAGCACTGGGAATTTGCTACAGTCAAAACTGACTGTGGATGTTGAGTGAAATATGGTTATATTTTCTCTCAGAGGTGTGTTCCACTCTGAGGTTCTGTTGGAAAGTATGGAAAGCTTTGATGAAGGTTCTTTGATGATGATTGAAAGAGCCATGACATATGTGTAGAACACAAAAAGGAACTCCTTGTTTTATCTTCTCCTTTTCTTGCACAATGGACTGACTAATTGGAAAAAGGATTGATAAGTTGTATCTTGATTATTTACCAGCTTTTGAACTCTATCCAGAACAGAGAATAAGTCCTGCTTGCTTTTCTGTCAGGCAGAACGTGCCCACATGATTTTCAAGCTCTGCCATTCACACATGCAGATGGTTACAGATGAAATGTATCTTTCATGATGTTTTGCTCACTACTCCCATGCAGAAGAGGGCTGGGGTGGAGAATGCCTCGTGTGCACTAACCCTGAAGTTGTTGCTCTCAGAGTAAGTGTTGTAATATAGCTCAGTTGTCTGGGTGGTATTGCCAGGCTCTCTTTTTGGGTCTTGTAATAGTTTGTAATGTTGCCGTGACGCAGATTTTTAGTTTGCTTGCACCATGGGATCTTGCTTGAAGTTAAGGCAGCTCAGGATGGGAGGAGGGTGTCAGCTTAGGTCCTTAGTTGCCTTCAAATGGTGGTCTCAGCTGAGCAAGGGTGGACTCCATCTTCCCTTAGTGTTTGTGCAGTCCTTGGGGCTATTGAAAGAAGCAGAGATATGCCAGTAAGGTGTCCCTTGCCCATCCTCCCTGGGCATAGTGTCCCTCTAAATCAGCTAAGTTTCCAGCCTGAGCTGCTGGTTCTGTGCAGCTCTTCATCTATGTCAACTGCTCTGTGGGATGCTTCCAATCTACACTGTTGCTGTTTTCTTTGGAGGAAATGGGAAGCTGCTCTTGAGGCTGGTAGTGCTGCTCTTGCAGGCAAGCACCTCCTTTTCCTGCATTTTCTGTATATTCTCATGAGGGAGTATGATTTTAAGGCTGAACTACAGGAAATCTGCCTCCCTGCTTTTAGCCTTACAACATCCTGCAGTGCTTTAGACCCACCACTTAAACAGCACAGCAGTGGCTGCAAGAGGTTGAACAGGACTACAGGGAAAGGAAGAGGCTTTGTGGGGAAGGAGCATCCCACTGGCATCTGTCCAGGCAGGAATTGCCACCATCAGTAGTAAAGCCTGTGGAGAATGGGTGTCCCAAACCAGCCCCCAGCCCCTGTGACAGCTATCCTGAGGCCACTCTGATTTACCATGTCAGATTTTAGTCTGAGACCAGATAGCTGAACAGCAGAAAGTCTAGAAGAAGTTGATCTATGGTTTGCTGTTGTTCAGAGCGAAATGGAAAGCCAGAACCAAGCTGATGAGCAAAATCCCTTTATCTGGAAGTCGCAGAACTCTCTGCAGGGAAGCTGTGCTTGGGGGAAGGTCTCTGTAGGGCTGCACGGAACTTTAATACTTGGGAAAAAGGAGGGCAGCTGATGGTATGACTTTGAGCACTGCCTACTGCTACATGAATCAGTAACAGATTATATGTGTATAAAAGTGTAACACTGAGAGAAACAAAGCTGATTTGGTCCCACAGAGTGGAGTATAGAGCTGAGAGGAAAAGTGGATTTATGTTTTGTAAGAAAAGGGGTCGAAACATTTTGGGTAGATTTTCCTAGATTTAGTTAAAGTAAAATAAAGCAAAAAGAAAAAATCCCACAGTGTTGCCAGTACTTCATACTCACATTTTTAATGAAACATTGCGATTTCCAGTTTCTGTTTTTTGTAATGTTTACATTACGAGATCTAACTCAAATCATATGTTCTATATCATTGAAAAAGCCCTCCTCAATTGGCTTGAAACACCCCAATCCTCTGGCATTTTGAGAGAACTGTGGGAGTGGTTTTTTCACCCTAAACTTGACTGTTAGAGAAGGGACGGGGACTTTGTCCTTCCCTCCTTTTGGCACACAATATGTGTTTGTCTGAGCACTAAGCTGCCCACAGATCAGGCAGGCTCCTGGCATTTGCTAACTGGAGGAAAAGGGCTTAATACAACAAAAACTTGAGCTGCTTGCAGAATAGCTACTCAGATTCACCTGAACCCTAAGGCAGATATTGGTCTTTTTAGAAAACACCAGTGCTTTTCTAGTGTTTGCTGGTTTTCTAACAAAGAATTGGAATGATCTTCCAGGTTAGGATGTGCTGAGAAATGTAAAATGAGACTACAATGCACAGATTGAGTAAATAACAAAGTCATTAAGGGATAAAGAAAGCCTGAAGAGATGGAGAAGTGGCTTGTTTGAGAAGAATAGGGATATACCTCTCATTTCTCTTTTTTTTGGTCACTCACAGGCATCTTGGGTTCAACAGAAAGCTTTCTGACTTTGATCCAACTATTTGCTCAGACATTTCTGATGCTATTCAGTATTTCACAATGGCACCAACAGGGAATTTGTCAGCACAGGGTTTCTACTTAATTAACAGGCTGTTAGGAACAGCCCTGGGACAGGAGAGGAGAAAGGCCACTGCAAGGCTTGGCTGGGATGAGAGTAGGGGAGGTGAGGAAAGATTGCTGCAACATGGCAGTAGAAGAAATGGAAAGGAAAGAAAATAAGCCTGAATACTAATAGGAAAAAAGCAAGATCAAAATCAAATTATTCATTTTTTTCCACACATTTCTGTTTTGTTTGCTTATTGAGCCCTGTCAGGCACATTGCCTCAGAGATGGCTAAACCAGTGTATTACCTCAGCTGTTCTGAAGGTGAACAACAACAACAACACTACCAACAAAATTAACTGGTCATTTTCTCGTTTGTTTTGTGAAAAAATGAACTGGACAGATGGAGAGCCTACAGACCTCTGTATACCATTATTGCTATCCTGACTGTTATTTCTCTAGGTACAAGTAGTATGGCATCAAGAAGAATAAAAAAGGGGACATTTCATTATGGGCAGCCTGATACTGATCGTGAATGACAACCAAATGATTTTCAGTACAGTCTGAAGTTTGCACAGATAGAAGTTACTGATGATTATCATTTAAAAGACACTGGCAGAGTAAAGTTGAATCATTTGCTCAGTACAACACAGTGAGCCAAAGCCAACAAAAAGTTGAATCCCTTCACAGTCATATCCAGGTTCAAATACAACCATAAAAATTGCTTCTTTTCTTCAAAAACAACCAACTCAAAACAAAAAGAAGATTCCTCTTGGGTTACAAGCTAGTAACCTCTAGTGTCCATAAATGGCACTGTTTTTTAGACACTTTCACAATTTTGTAATAACTGTGGGATTTTGTTCCTTCCAGTATCTGATTAACTACACATTTTGTTGCTTGGGTACTAAAGCTGAAACGATCAATTTTATATATATTTATTTACTTTTGAGAAACCCATAGTTATTTTTTTGTAATATGTGCTGTATCTCTGAGAGCTCTGCATTCAGTCATGCTTCTGGCATCTTAGTTATAATCTTCCCCTGTTTCAGAGTATTTGGATGGGCCCATATCTTATGTGAATAAACTTCTCCTGAGCATGCTCCAGCACAATTCTGCTGTTCAAACCCCTGCCCTTTGACATCTACATTTTGTGGAATGGCCTAAAAATTGAACGTTTCAGGTTTATTTATTTCCTAGCTTTAACATTATTTCCTAGCTTAGTCAGTTTCTCATCCCCATAGTGCTTTTCTTTGTAATCTTTCCCCTTTTTCTTTAAAATTCAGTTGAAAGTTTTTCTTTGGAAGTAATGAAGATCCTTCCTTGTCATAAAACTGTTGTAGACAAAGTAAGCCAGGATATTTGAGGACTTAAGGGCAAAATTATCTCTGGTAAATTATCCACCAGAGGATATAGATCTTGGCTTGAGATTTTTACTATGCCTTTTACGAGGTAGGTGTTCCCTGTTGATTTCAAGGGGAGTTGGAGGCACAGTAGAAAAGGAGAGTACTTGAGTAGGCATTGTCATATGAAATTAATAAGAGAATTTTGCTTCATGCTTTCAGTGTCCTTGAGAGTATAGAAATTATGCCAATGGCATAAAGTAGTCTTTACTCTTTGTTAAATGTTAATGAACACTGGGGCTGTTATGTAGTCATGACATTTCCACATTAGTAAGTCCATCTGTCCCTGAAAAGGGAGGAGTTAGGCTTAGTTATGTGGTTTATTGACCAACTTCTGTTACACACCATCCCTGAGGTTTTAAAAAACAGACAAATTTTTCATTTCAGAGAAAAGCCAACTTCCACTGGAATGAACAATGGCTGTGAAGGTGCCAAAAGTGTAGTATGCCATCAAAAATCATTCTCCCCCACCAAAAACCCCCTAGTGGCTGTCAGTCCAAGAAGACCCTTTTCAAAGAAGGGTCTTTCCTGGGACCTTGCTGCATGTCAGCAGGGTTTATATAGTCCATGTATTTCTGGGATGGTGCCTACCATTCTCTGAGATTTTGCCACTCTGTTCATAGCACAGCTGATTTGGACTTCACCCCTGGGCTGTGTTTTTGTGAGTTTAAAGCAATATTCCTTTTGGGTGTTTAATTCAGATTAACTGCTTTGAACACCTTTGCTGTTGTTAAAGTGTAAAAAAATTGGCTAGTTTTTATGGTTCTCTTTCCTTCTTCCCTCCAAAATTTCAGAAATGCTTTCTTTATCATGTGGTGATTTTTAAGTCCTACTTAGGGAATTGAAAAGGAGACAGCCAGCCATGTTATTTACCTTCTTTGGCACCCTGGGCCTCTAGCTGGGAATTGTCCAATATCCCTGGCAAGGCTCTGCTCAGTTTTCTCTTTGGTTTAGTCCAAACCCAAGGATATTTTTTCTTTTATCTGCTTGTTCCAAATTTCAAAGCATTAACAAAGAAATGCATTGTCCTTGGAACAACAATTGAAGAAACCAGAGAGAGGAGGGAAGGGGGCTTGCCTGGAGGAGCTGGAAATAGCTGGGAATATTTCTGAGTGTAAACTAGATAGGATCCTGCAAATCTAAAAATCTACAAAATGTTAAAAAAAACTGTGGGGGGTTACTTGAGTGAAAGGTACCAGTAGGTGAATTGCTTGTTATCCTCCACCATATGTGATAAGACTAGAATAGACCACTGTGATATTCTTGTCTGATTCTCTGTCTAACATCCTTACAAGGCCTCCTACCACAGCAGAACACAGGGGGAGAAAAACCCAAACCTGTTCTTCTGCAAAGCCTGGTTTCCAGGCATGGTCAATTCCTTCAGATGATGTCTGTCATGTTTAATAGGACTGTGGGCCTTATTTTCTGAATTTATTTAAATGGCAATTCCTAACAGTATCTTGGAGGAGAAACACTTTCCAATAGCAGATGTGCCTAGGTAGGTATGCACATAAAATTTCAGCTTTCTCTGCCTTAATCTAACTGCAAATAACCTTTAGTTATTCTCACACCTCACCTCTGAATCTCCACATTTTGAGTCCTGTCCAGAAAAGTACTTTATTAATTTAAGCAAATAGAAACTGTTTCAGCAGGAGAGCCTGGGAGTCTTATGAGGTGCAAGGATCTCCACTCAAACCTGTGCTTTCTGCCAAGGGAGAATGAAAATCTTGTGGCTGGTATCTGTGTGAGGTCCAGCCCTGTAAATGTGTCCTGAGGAGGTCCTGTCTCATCAGCCAAATAGACGTTTCCCCCCTCCTCTGTTCTGTGAACTGTGCTGTGCCACAGAAATTAGGAACTTGGGGTTTAGGAGATTTGGAAGATTCCTACAGGATTCTGTGGGAAGGAACAGTACCCACAACACCGATTCGCAGAGGGGATAACATCCAGCTACTGCCCGTGGGACTCAGATGGTGCCCCTTGGTCAGTGTGGTTTCTGAGGCTCTCCATCTCCTGTTTTCTTTCTTTTGGTCATCACTGAAAGAACTTTAACTAAAGCAGGGTTGTATACAGGACCTTGCAGTACTGGGCTGTGGCTGTGTCCACAGTCGGAGAGAGACTTTTAGAGATAACTAGCAAGTAAGAAATGTAAACTTTAGACTATGTTTTGAATTAGTGTCCTTGAGCTACGTCAAGCTGAAACTACCAATAGAGTCAGATGAATTAGCATAGAGCCAATCAGCTGTGACTGTAGCCATGTATGATATATAAGTAGTGTGTTTCAAATAAACTGCCCTTTTACCGCTCTTCCAGTCAGAGTGATTTACTGCCTCCTTCACTAACTTGACAGCGACACTGGGCAGTCATTTGAAAGTGGTTTCCACTTGCATTTCTACCTAATTTATCCAGTTTCCTGTTCATTTATGCACCTCCATGTTCTCTTGGCACTGATATGATGCCTTAACCAACTGTTAGTAATACAAGAGCAACACAGTGGTCTTGCAGCCTTGGGATCTAAAAATTGGTATAGGGTCTGTTTTCTGCTAGCCTGTCTGGCTAGAGTTAGTTCCAGTACCTTCCCCAAAGCAAAGTATACCTGCCAGGGCACACGCCCTAAGGGAAATCACAAATGGATCTGTGGAGCTCTAGTGGCTCTCCTGGAATAAGTTGAAGCTGAGCAAGAAGTGGTATTAGCAGGCACTTGCCAAGGTTAGTTTTCTATCAAAAGAGTGCTGGCTGAACTCAGCTGAGCCTTCCAAAGGCAGGAAAGTTAGATGGAGGCTGCATGAATAGGGCAAGGAGTTAGCCTTGTGTTGGGCTTTCCTGTCAGCAGCCTACGACACGAGACTCAGGTAGAAAATGGAAAAGTACCAAGCATGACTGGTTAAGTGTAGAAAGGGAAAAAAGAGACAAGAAAAGATACAGGAAAATTAAAGTCTAGATATGGGAGGATTTAAGTCTTCAACTCAAGTGTTTGTAAAAGGTTTGGGAAAAAATTGCTCTCCATGGGCTCTCTTCCCAAATACTCTCTTCCCAAATAAATCACTGTCCTCTGTGACAGCAGCACTACCACTTCCCTTCAGTAAAAAACCAGCACCATCATCAGGCTTCTTTGTTTTGATCTATTAAAGAAAGTCCTTTTTTTTTTGCTGTTCTTACACATGCCACCCATAAACTTCTAGCTCTGTGTCTTTGTTTCTGTTATTAGCTTTTTATTCCTAAGCTGTACTAATTGTTATCAATCTATCATTTTATTCATGTTTTTTTTCTTTCTCTTTCTTGATAATGTTTTTAGCTTATTTTGTGCTCCTACTAAGTCAAGTTATTTTGTAAGCATCACAGCCTTCTTTTCCAATTGTGGTATTGTGGCTTTCTCAGCATCTAGTGAAATATTCTTAAATATCTCCTAATTAACATTTTTCTTTTTAGAGCCATCTCCCAGCTGACTTCAGTCAATTGTTTTCAGCTTGGCCAAAAGTTGGCCCTTTTCAAGCCCCAAGGATGTGTATAACTTGGACTCTGTTCTAGTTACACAGAACAAAGGTAATGAAATCATGACTGCTGGCTGCTAAGCTATCACTACCTTCTACTTCTGCTAATTGGTCTTTGTGTAAACAGGAGGGCTAAATTTAAACCCTCCCCATGTTGGATGTACTGCTTGAACTCAGATATTGTCTATGATTCTCAAAAACAAAGCAAAATCTCATATATGAAATTTGGGATCCTTGAAATTCTGATTTTCTCCTTCCTGAACACTGCAGATTAGTCTGGTGGGACTCAGCCATCATTCAAACCTCTGCAGGTTACTGCTCTGCTGGCATGAGCAGCCTGTGCTTCACTTACTAGACTGTCTTTTTCTCCATCCATGAGTCTTCTTGTGTTCCTCTGATTTTTCTCCCCATCCCTTGGGAGAGGGGAGTGAGCAAGTGGCTATGTGGGTATTTGGCTACTGGCTGGAGTCAATCCAGCCTAAAGAAGCCAAGGCTAACAGGGGCTCACAGCCATGTGTTTAAATACAGGATGGGGGGACCCTTTACCTGGAGGTGAAATCTGAACTGAACCAGTGGACCTCCTCTTCTCATACCAAAATGTAGAGAACAAAAAATTATAACCTTCTTTACATTAAACAATGAAGTTAAAAACATTAAAGTCCCAAAAAAGAAAGGACTCTTACGTCTCAGTGAGCAAGAGAGTGCTAAAGAATCGATGTGAGACTGATGCCAGTGTTTGGGTGTTGTCTGCAGCAGCTGCCTCAGCCGTGCCCAAGTACATTTTGCCTGTTACAGTTTCCATGCAGGTATGGCTGTTTGCTCCTGCTGCAGGCACTCCACTGCTTCATGGGATCCTGGTTTATTAACCCAAACACTGTTTATTCCCCCTGAATTCTGAATCTTTACTATTTTGTCTGTTACAGAACATCAAAGGATGTGGTCTCTTCTTTTTGCTATCCATGTTTTTAGTAGTGGGAATTAGAGAACTTACTGAAGGACTCGCTTTTCTGGAAATTTCTTTGTTTCAGCAAGACAATTTCTGAACAGTCAAATGTCACTGGTGCATACAGATTTTCTATTTAAAAGCAGAAAGACTCCTGCAGTATTGGAGGCACTTAGAAGCAGTAAGAGTTTTTCTTTAAATTCAGTCTGCTGCTGAAGCACGTTTGGGATCTCTGTGAAAGTCTGTGCAGATTTATAGCATGATTTCTGAAGAGGAAGGCATCCATTTTGTAGGATTGTGTGGGGTTGATACTGTCTTCCTGGCTTTCTAGAATTATTTCTTCCTAGGCTATGAAACACTGCTCAGCACACACAGGTTATTGTGGGCTCCAGTTATGATAGAAATATATGTACTTTAGCTTCTCCTGGAGACATGAAAGAATTTTTTTACTTTGCATTGCTTTATGAACTCTTTCAAAATGTGGTTTCCACTTTAAGACACCGTTACAATAAAATATTTTCTAATATCCCATGCAAATATCATCCTATATACCCTGAGGCCAAAGTAAATACTAACTAAAGACTACATTTACACTCTCCACAGGAACAGGCTGGAGGCCTATATTTTGGGACCTGTTCTGCTGCCCACACTGTCATGATACTTCTGTGGTGCCTTTTGGAGCACAGCTTTGGATTCAGCATCAGCCATGCACCACCATCAGCAAGCACTGTGGTAGATCTTGTAGGCACAGGCTGAACAGATACAGACCCTGCTATGCCATTTTTGGCCATAATCTAGGGATATGTCAGCCTGGGTTATCTCTAAGAGATGCGTGTTGTGGGTTGAGGGGGCGTGTCTCACATCCAGGCAGCATGAAAGAGGGGCAAATTATAGAGCAAATGTAGACATATTCACATATAGTCAAAATTAAGTATAGAAGTACCTAAAATCTCTCTTAGATTTGGGTGTCTCAGTAGCTAGATGAAAAGACAAACACACTTGAAAATCTTTTTGCCATCCTTTGGCATTCCATCAGGAACAGCCAACTCCTCACTTCTACCCAAGACTCCTGTGAACTGTCCTGCTCCTTACCCAAAACAAAAACAAAACACAAAATGCCCTCCTGGAATACATTCTGTTTCCAAGGGTAATAGCCCAGTTCCCAAGGAGTGCATCTTTCTGAATGCAATGTTCGAGATACTCAGTTCACCTGAAGTTTAAAGTTGAACCCACTTCAGAATTGTGTTAAATATGTTGCATTAATTGTCCCTTTGACAACCCTATTTTGAAAGATGGGGGGAGGAGGAGCATAGCATTCCTTCATGATATGTAAATTTTGTTGGATGCTTGTTTGGAGTACATAGCTCACTGTAATTGTAGTTTTGACTTTAGGACTAAAGATGCATATTTATTTACTTAAGATTTCTAATCCTGTTCATTCTGTCATGGATTTGCACATATTATTCCAATCATGGCAGGGCAATCCATAGCTTTCTTACTTACTATGCAGCCAGACTAGTTTCTCTGAAATCAAAGTCATGGGACTTATTTTGTTTATTTTGCTTCTTTTAAATAAAGAGACTTTCCAAACAAAGAGCCAAACAAATTTTCCTGTGGGCTTCCTAGATTTGTTCTGCTTCAGTTAAAGAAAGATGTAGGACAAGTCAAAGTGTATTATGGAACAATGGAAAAAACATAGATTAATACACTGCTTTTTCTTTTTTTTTTTCTTTCTTTTTTTTTCTTTTTTTTTTTTTTTTTCTGTGTCGAAGAGCTCCCTAAACAAAAGCAGCAACATTTCAGGGTCCAAATCTGGGTGTTCTCGAAACATGCGTCTGATCTCACCTCTCTGAACAATGAGCCTCCTTACAAAGAAAGTGCCAACTCTCCCAGAGTTCATTTGAACTTCCTCCAGCTTCAGAAGAAAGAGAAGCAAGAAATTCCACTTAGGATGCCAGCAGGTCTCGTTTGTGTAGCTGGCAGCTCTGAGGGATTCCAGATGGCTTCAACCCTTCTTTTGAACATATCTTTTGATCTCATTTAAGTTTCCTCCTGATTTCACCTGCTCTGTGTTTACTGACTGAAGGATACGCAGGTGGACATATTAACTTCACCATAGGACACAAATGGATTGCATTTTGACTTTGTGTGCAGGAGGGAGGTTGTATAGTACAGCTAATGCAGCTCCAGCCTCCACTCCATGATTTATGATTCAGAAACCACAGTATAATTTTAACAGACAGAACAAACAAATGGAAACCCTTGTCTGTCCCCAGTGTGTGTTTTCTAAATGTTACAACATGTACTCTTCAATCTAGTGGTCACCTAGGAAGTCAAGCAAGAAATGTTTTTAGAATTAACTTTTGTGATCACATATTTTTTCCCATTCTTTGTTTACATATTTATAGAGCTCTTTATTCACAAACAAGTTGTTTGTCAACCTTTCAAGCTATGTTTAGCTATTGGACATTTCCATAACAAGTAGCAAAAAATAATTTGTTTTAACAAAGACAGCAATCTAATTACATTTAACATTGTACCTAAACCTGCATGTTGTGGAAAGAGGGAGAGCAGTCAGGATCACCCACTGGTAGACTGCTGACAGAAGAAGACATCAGAATGCAGCAGAAAAATAAGATTGATGAGCTGGATTCTCACGGAGGAGGACATGAAATGGGTCAGTCTGCAGAGGCAGGACTTTGCTGGTTAGATTAGCATGCGCCTTCATCTGAGAAGGGATCTTCTCAGTCCATTTAAACTGCTGAGTGTAGACCACTTCTTAACTTCAGTTTAGGTAGATATCCCCTCTGCAAGCTGGCTGTGTCAAGATGAGACTCGGGTGTAAAATTTTCTCAATAGTGTGGTTTCTGTGGTGTGCATGAGTTAGAAGAAATCAGTTTCACATTTTACTAGGTGTGCTGCCGTGGACTTCAGATGTCAATTTTTTTGACTATGTGCTTGCACATACTTAACACAATCTCAGTCTCAGCCAGGGCACTACAGGATTTTAAACTGTCAGCATACAATGATCCCCTTGGGTGGGCCCAGATACTGGTCTGTCAAGACTGTACAAGATTCGGGCACAAGTAAACTAATGTGAATGGCAGGATCAGAGTGACATTTCAGACTAACCACATCATCTGTTTAGGAGTGTCTAGTCTCACTGAGAGACACTGACTTTCACTGATACTAGTGAGCATTGTCATTAGATTAAGAATATCCAGTCAGTACTCAAGTTTCCATACATTTCATTATCACTTAGTCTTAATAAAAATACTTGTGAATGGGTAAGAGTTGGAGTTGCAAGGCCACAGCTGACATTATTCATAGAAAATATATCTGAAAAACCTGTAGAGATGAGTTTTGCATCTCCTGTTGGACCCTGCTATGGTAGACTTCTCTCTGATGCAATGCTAGAGCTAGGGGAAATTGAATTCCCTGAGAAACAACTCTGGAAATGTCCTAGGTTTTTGTCCTGTGCAGCTTTAGTCAACACTGTCAACTTATATTTATATTGCTCTGGGTGAGGTTCTCTCTAGAAAGCAGAAATGGCTGGGATCAAGTGGAAGCCCCCAGCTCCAGGGTACTCTACCTTCTCAGCTAGCATACACACCAGCAGCTCCCAGGCCTGGCCTCCCATCTGTCCCTTTGCCTGAATTTTGCACTTCTTCCACTACTATGTGCCATTCCATTTCTCCGTGTACTGGGTCTGTATGGCAAGGTTTTGGAAGACAGGGGACTACAGGTGGCTTCTGTGAGAAGCTGCCAGAAGCACAGAGCCAATTCCAGCTGGCTCCGAGACAGACCTGCCACTGCTCAAGGCTGAGCCCATCAGTGACAGTGGAAGAACCTTTGGATTTAGGAGGGAAAAGTCTCTGTTCAGGAGCAGACAGAGAAGAGCTGAGTGAGAATATGCGAGAGCCACAGTTCTGCAGACACCAAGGTCAGTGAGGAGGCAGGGGGAGGAAGTGCTGTAGGTGCTAGAGCTGAGCTTCCCCTGCAGCCCATGGTGAGACAGGCTGTCCCACTGCAGCCCATGGAAGAGCAGAGTGGAGCAGAGATCCATTGGCAGCCCGTAGAACACCCCAGGCCAGAGTAGATAAATGCCTGAAGGAGGCTATGACCCTGAGAGAAGCTCATGCTGGAGCAGGGCCCTTACAGTACCTGTGGACCTGTGGAGACAGGAGTTCACACTGGAACAGGCTTCCTGGCAGGGATTGTGACCCTGCAGGGGACCTGTGTTGGAACAGTCTGTTCCTGAAGGACTGCAGTCTGTGGAAGGGGTACATGCTGTAGCAATTTGCAAAGAACTGCAGCCCATAGGAAGGACTTACGTTAGAGGAGCTCATGGAGGACTGTCTCATGTGGGAGGGACCCCACACTGGAGCAGGGGAAGAATGTGAGGAGTCTTGGCCCCGAGGTGGAAGGAGTGGCAGGGACAACATACGATGAACGGACTGCAGTCCTGCATTCCCCATCTCCCTGTGCTGCCTGGGAGAAGGTGGAAAATTGGGGAGTGAAGTTAAGGCCAGGAAGAAGACAAGGATGGGGGGAAGGTGATTTTAAGCTTTGGTTTTATTTCTTATTATCCTACTCTGATCTGGTTGGTAATAAAGTAAACTGATTTCCCCAAATCGAGTCTGTGTTGCCTGTGATGGTAACAGGTGAGTGATCTCTCCCTGTCCTTGTCTTGACCCACCACTTTTCCTTATATTTTCTCTCCCTTGCCCAGCTGAGGAAGAGGACTTATAGAGTGGCTTTGGGGGGCACCTGGTATCCAGCCAGCATGAAGCCCACTGGACTCCATTAGAAATGGCATTGTCAGGATGAATGACATAATACACACTAATGATGATGCAGACCAGAGAATAAACATTGCTTAGTGACTCTTCTGTTTAAGTAAAATCCAAACCATGTTGTTTCCCAGAAACATAAGCCCTCCCCAGCCCCATGATTCATACCTGCTGGAAAGATCTGATTAGGTTCCTAGCCAAGTCACCCAAATGCTCTGAGCTTGCCCTTCCTTACCATTTGCTTCAAAAGGCTCTCATCTGACCAGTGCAGATGCTTGTAGCTGACAGAATGTTCTAGACACTATCTCTAACTAAAGGAGAGAAACAGGCACTTCCACAGCGTGATTCTCCCCATTCTAAACAAACAGAAAAACAACAACCAAACAGAGCAGTCGCTCCAACTGCGGGCTCCACTGATGAGAGAGGGAACATGTGGCAGTCAGCATAAATTTAACCCATTGCCTAACAAGTGAGATGAGACCTACTATCTCTTGATGGCAGCCACACTTGTTCCTTTCCTTTCGCCAGGGAAAAGTCAGTAGGGATGCAGCTACCTTCTTGTTACACTGAGGTGCCAAAACTGACCTGGAACAGGACACCGAGCTGTGGAGAGCCCTGCCTGCAGCCATTCCTGTGGCTGGAGGCTGGAAAGGCCTCCCCTGACTGTGGCATCTACTCATCCATTCACATGGCTTTTGAGCAACATGAGGTCCCTCCTCCTCCCTCAATGGCTCAACATGTTGCTTTTCCTGTGTTCCCAGCTCTCACATCTGCTGATGACCTGCTGCAGGTTTCTCTTCTGCACAGCACAGTGTCCTAATTATTATATCCCAATTATTGTGTTAATCCTAATGCAGCCTGAATACATCCCACTGAAATCAGGAATGAAGGGGTTGAGTAAAATTTGCATAGGGCAATTTCCCTACAGTTTGTTTGTGTTTTGTTTGCTTGATTGACTTTAATTTAAAGGTACCACAATTACACCCACCAGATAGATAGCTCCAGGTTCTTGACCTAATTATGGGAAGGAAAAGCCCTGCTTGGGCTTTGCTCTATTTTCCAGGTTTCAGTGGAGCTTGTCAGATGAATTACAGTTTTGAACCTACCATCACCATCAAAGGAGGTGATGTGAGCATTTGCTAATGTGGACATTTAAACCTTTGGTTTTCAGATATGCAACTCAGTGGCAATCCTTCCTGTGCACGTCCTGGCTGGTCACTTGCTGGCAATCAACGTTGATTTTCAGCCTAGTGAGACAGGTCTAGAAGCAAATGTTTCTCATAATTTTTCTAGACAATATTCCAAAGGTTACAGACAACTTGGAATAGTTTGAAGAAAAGCCTTTTGAAACACAGCCATGAAAATGAAGCTCTGTTTACCTATGCTGTGTGGCAGACATCTCTCTCATCTCTGGGGTAGATTGTTGGTAGTAAAACCACATGAATTTTCATGCAATGTTCCTGGAAAATGCTCACACATTGCCTTTATGTGCATGCAGATTGAACACGGCATGGAGACTTTTGTTCCCCAGTATTCAAAGCATTTTGTTAGAATAAAAGTGGGAAAATAAATGTCTGGGAGGAATAAGCAGATGTTTGCTGTTAAAGATCAGCATGTTATACAATCGAGTTTACAATAACGCCTTTTAAACATAAACTAACTTCTGACCAATGTTTTTCAATGTACTGTGAAATCTGCATGTCATTCCTTTTGTCATTTGCAAGTAAACACCCATTGGAGTGTTTTATAGTTTGTAAAATATGAAAAGGGCTTTGTTCATAAGAGGCTCCTTTGATTTACTGTAAGAGGAAAACCTATGTGCCAGAAGTTTCTGGTTCTCTTAATCAAAACTGAGCAAACTTTTCTTCGTCTTGACCGCTCTGATCTCATTGCCTAAACATACTAGCAAATAGCTAACAATTGTGGTAGCTTTTTTTTTCTTCTTTTAACATAGCTTTCTTTCCCTCTGGACAGTGCAGATGTTGGAGACTGGCTTCAGCAGCCAGGAAAGGCATCTTTATCTCCTGACAGGCCTACAGAGCTTGAACCCACAAAAACAACGATAATGAGGAAGCTTTCAAAAATAAACAGACCAAATGGGTGCATCTTCCTTTTCCCAGTGCCTCTGTGCCAGATACTAATGCTTAGCTACTGTGCTGAATCAACAGTTGCAGCTATAAAAATCTATGTTAGGTCTGCTAAGGCAGACAAAACCCCCCTTCACAACTGTTGTCAAAAAGGTCAAACAAATGTGAAGGACAGGTGTCCCTTCAAGGAAGAATTCACATATTCCTGAAGCAAACGGACCAACATTGAGGGAAGTATCTAGGATCTGAGGGAATTAACTGTGTTGAAGGTGATCTGTAATAACCTGCATGACGACCAGCATTAAAGACCCAGATGAAATCTGGGGCATGTGGTCTGTGTGGTAAAAGTTGCACAAAATGCATCAATGTCATCACCCACATTCTGGTGATAACATCTGGACAGACATGGTGGCACCGACTACAGATGAGCTGGCCAGACAGCTTTGAGAGTGTGAAGATTATCTCACTTCCCACATGGGACCGTGTCTCAGCTGTGGACAGATTGACCAAAAAAAACGTCTGAGCAAGCTGAGGAGCGTGGGTCATCCTCTCACACTCCTACCAAGGCCTCAGCTATGAAGAGTCAGCCTTGGTCTGTTCAAGAGAAAGGGTACCAGTGTTGGACACTACCTATGAGCCTCTGGTTCTTCCTGTGTGACCATGAGGAAGTGGGATGCTAAAGAAGGAGGCTAGAAACTTGGATACAGGAACTGAAAGGAAAATAACAGTCCAAAAGCATCCATCCAGGAAAATTACTGCTCCAGTGTCTGTTGAGTGGAGTAAAAAAGCAGATTGTACCCTTGACCCCTACAAAGAGGCTTCTGCGTGTGTTTTGCAGTTACAACTATTGAGTAATGAAGACTCCAACCAGGAATAGAGGGGCCCTGCCTTTGGCCTGGTGGAAGAAAGGGACAACTGGATTTACTGGACTGTGGGGTTCACATGGCCTGGCTCATCAGCCCTACAGGAGTATAAAGCTCTTGTAGACATCTGCACACAGTGTACCCTAGTGCCATCAGACTATGAAGGAGTAGAATCCATCTGCAGTTCTTGAGTGACAGGAAGATCCTGAAAGCTGCCTGGCTTGTAGGCTGAGGTAAGTTTAACTGGGAACGAGTGGTAAAAGCGTCCTACTCTGACTGATCTGGAGTCTCTGTGCATCATTGGCATAGACTGCTTCAGGAGAGAGTACTTCAAAGACCCAGGAGGGTACCAGTGGGTGCACAGTATGATGCCTTGAGTATAGAGAAGATTAAACAGCTGTCTAGCTTGCCTGGTCTCGCAGATGATCTGTCTGTGGTTTGGTTGCTGTGTTTAAAGAAGAGCAGATCCCTATTGCTACCCCGCCAATGCACTGGCAGCAATAATGCACCAGTTGAGACTCCCTGGTTTCCATCCACATGTTGATCTGGTGACTGGACAGCCCAGGGGTGGTCAGCAGGACCTCACTTCTTGGCCTTCTCACCATACAGCCAGTGCAAAAGTCTAAAAGAGTGGAGAGTAGCAGTGGACCATTGTGGCCTGAATAAAGTCACACTCTGGTGAGTGCTGCCGTACCAGACAAGCTGGAAATCTGAAAAGAGCTGGAGTCAAAGGCTGCCAAATGACACACAACCATTTATATTGCCAGTGAGTTCTTCTTGAGCCCTCTGGCAGCAGAGTGCAGTTTGCTTTCAGTTGTAGGGGTATTGAGTACACCTGGAATCGACTGCCCCAGGGTAGAAACACAGCCCTGCCATTTGCAACTGGGTCTGTTCTAGGGTGAAGCAGTCACAAACAATTTGCATCAAGCTGCAGGAGCTCCTTTGGTTGGTTATTAATTGTGCATTAGCTGCAGCTGGGCCAGGTGGCCCTTTGCAAGGCAATGGTCAGGAAACAGATGACAGGGCCCATATCAAGCAGGAGTCAGGGACAATCCAGTAAAAGTTTTAGTATTTTCTGGGGCTGAATAATTGGTATAGATTGGAAGGGGTAGGGAATGTGTATGGAATAAAAACACCATGTGCAAAGCTTTCTTCTTCACAGCAACAATCTTTTCACCCAGTTTTTTAGCAAAGCTGCATTTTGCATGATGTTCTACTGGATTTGAGTTTAAAAAGGGGAGATAATTTTTTTTTAATATTCTGTGACAAGATCACTGAAAAAGTGATTTAAGAGGATATGATATGTTTATCATATGTACTTATGAGCAAAGAAGACTTCTCACCCTAGAGGAAGAACTAAATTACAGGAGAAATTCCCAGGGACCTGGAGGAAATTTGGAGCTTCTGCTTTTTTTTAAGTATTATTCTCAGGAGTCCCCAGACAGACACAAAAAGGGGTGGTAAAAGATGAATTATGTGGTGGAAAAATAGCTGGGTTTTAAAAGGGGTTTATGTGTGGCTCAGCAGGACTTTGCGTTAGATCATTCCCTGGGAATGAGAACCTGCTGCGTGTTACAGTCTGGCACCAAGCAGTTCTGGGTGTATGACTGCAGCCATGAACAAAGCTAAGCTTTGATCTAAACATCTAAGAAGATGTCCAGGACTCTCAGAAGAAGAGCTACAGTAGTTAGCATGCTGGCTAGCAAACATAAGAGTCCTCACTACTTAAGGTTTGGAGATGTAGTTTCATTCTTATAGGGTAAAAAGCCATTTCTTTCAGATGAGATGCCAGATCTGCTTAACCCCGTGGTTTCCAAAGAAATGCTTGCTGCTGTATTTCCTCATTATTATAAAATGTGATGGTTAGAGATCTGCAAAAAGAGCTAACTTCAGTAATACCAGTAATGTCATGAAACAATGATATAGCAAAAATGTGTGTGGGCTTCACTGGGGGGAGACAGTCCCAGGGCTTGCTTACCTTTCCTAATCCAAGTTCCATATTTTATATACAGCATTCATTGGATAGCAGTCCTCAGAAAAGACACAGGAAAAGGCACCCACAGTGTCTGTGTTAAGCATTGAGCTGGAGACCAGCTGCCCCATGAAAGCATGAACACCCAGTGCTGCCTGCTGATCTCTGCAGCTGGGATGGCTGCAAGCCTCAGAGCTTGCTGCATGCTGGCAAAGTCCATTAAAACAATCCAATAATTTACCTGGGGTTCAGTAAAGCATCTCCCTTCACCTTTCTGATGTCCTGAGATAATCAGTTTTAGGCTCAGGAAGGAATACATAAAGTCTCATGGATCCCCTCAGTTAGGAATAGGCCAAGCACTCTTGTCACTCATATTCATCTCACAGATGATGTTATAATTCTGTGATGCATCTAGCTTTTAATGACAAATTTAGGTGTTTGGTGAACTCCCTCCTAAGCAGCTGAAATGGAGAGTCTTGTACTGTAATCCCTGGTCCCAGGACTGTTTGTATGGCACTAAGCAGTCAGCAGCACCTGCTCCATGTGCTGTGGCACCCCTGCACTGCCTGGGCACTCACCACCCTCCTCTGCCCCTTTTAGACTTTCTGTGCTTTGGCTGGATCTGAGTGCTCTGTGCTGCAGCTGATGACAAGAGCTTGACTGCTTTGCCAGTGCTGATGAGAGGGAATCTGAATGCTCCAGGAGACTTACAGGCACAGGAATAAAGTGGCACATCAATCTGAAGCTGACAATGACTGTGTTTGTGCAGTTACTTAAAAAGCCTACCCAAATAATTTGAGAGCTAAAAATGAATGTTTCTGAGCACTTTCATAGCCACAGAACAATTTTAGCATCTTGTTGATTGCATATTTTGCAGAAACATTTGCTTTTGGCTCAGGGACATGCAACCACAGAATGCAGTGCTCATTATTGACATTACAGTCCCGCTGTCTTGGGTGCCTCATTTCAGGAGAGAGATGCTTCTCAAAACAGTTTTCAGTCAAACCCTGACCTTCCAGCTACCTAGTGTGTTCATGACTGTCTGCACCCAGAATGTCACAATCTTTGAAGATTTGCTCTTTCAAGAACTGAAAGGACAAATCTAAGTCAATAGTTACCTTCATTTTACAGATGAAGATTTATTAATTTCCTTGCCCAAGCTCACTATCCCAGTTTTCAAGACAGCAGAGAGCTCAACCCAGTGCTCTTCAGTTCAGTGCCATGACCACCGTCATCCTGTTGTTATTAAAATTTCAGTATGTGGCAAAGTCAACATGTTTATGATAACATTGCTTGATTTTGCTCTAATGGACTCAGTTCAGTGCATTACTTGGTGAATCTTCCCTTATTCAGGGGAAAATGTCAGCTTAAAGCCTATGCTGCTTCTTCTTAGCAAGGTTTTTTTGAACAGCAAGGGAAGGGAAGGGAGTTTGAGTTATATGGGTTAGACCCATCTGGCAAAGTTTGATATACACACCTTCTGTCTCTGAAGGATGCCTTAAAACTAGTTAATAAAAGCACAAACTGTGCTTCTAAGGTGTCCTGTAAGATTATAGCTCAAAGGTAGGAATTTCTTTGATCTTGGAAATTCTACATAAGTTTATGTAAGAACACCTTTGACTTCAGGAATTATGTCATTAAGATATCCATATTATTTCCTGTTTGTTATTTTGGATTGATTGTGAGGTGGTTTTTTTAACAGTTATAAGAAAAGATGTTCTGAGTGAGGATTGAAATAGCTAGAAGTCTTCCTTACTCCTCCAAAGCACTCAGAGGAGAGATTATTGTGTAGTCAGACCTGCTCTGTGAGTTTGACTTGACTGATTTAACTTGAAAACAATAATGCACACAAACAAGAATCTGAACTCCTTCCCTTAGGGTTTCCTGCCCTAGTCTCTGGCTTGAAGAGACAATTCACATTTTTCACCTCTCTTAAAACAAATTAGTCCCACATGCCAGCATGACTTAGTGATTATGTAGTAATTATCATGGATATTTATGCAGGTTTTCAATAGGTAGGCTTGGGATGAGTCATCAGAAGGATTTTATGCTCCTGTGGAGTTTTGTCCTACCTCCTGCTTAAAAATGTCATTTAGTTGCTACTGAAATGGTTTCTGTTTGGCTTAAATTTAATCAAGGTTTTTGTGCTATCTGCATTATTTTTCCTGCTGCAAATGAGAATTTGAGGTGCCTTTTAATCAATGTTTGACTAACTTATCTATTTGCATGGGTTAAATCAGAGCTAAATAGTAAGGTGCTGCTGCTGCAGCACTCCCCATGCTAAGACAAAAAGAATTTATCTGCTTATTTTGTTCACTTCAGTCTTTCTGCCATAGTCACTGTTTATTTTGCTGGTTCTGTTTGTTTTTCTTTTTTTAAAAAGCAAGACCACTTTTTCATCTTCTAAATCCAGTTCTGGTGTCTCATCAAATGACCAAACTTTTAAAATGGCTTCAGATCACTTTGCCTTTTTTTTGCAATTAAATATCAGTTTTTCTAATCAGCTCAGCTCTATTTTGATGTATCAACCAAAGTTCTGGCATGACTTACTTTCCTCACTGACAATAAAAAGGAATCTTTTGTTTTGGCTTGTGATTCCCGTGTAACTCTGTAACATGTAGAAAAGCTTATCTCTGGTTTTGCGCAGTGGAGAAGTTAGTTTGGTATTTTTTTACCTTTAACAGACTTTGTCTGCTACATACCTATTGATCACATGTGTATGTCTGTCTTGCTCTCTAGTGTTGTCACAGGGCACTGCTAAATTACTGGCCCTGCATTTCTTTTTTTTTTCCAAACAGTCTTTTTTCAGCCAGGTTTTTGTGGCAGAGCTTACACACAAAGCGTCTAGGACTTGGTGCCACGTGGCGAGCACTTTCTCTTCTAGTTGTGCTGAGGAGAGCTCTGCACTTGAATCCATGCCTGTAGCAATTTAATATGAGAAATGAAGATTTCACATGCTTGATTGCAGCACAAGAAGCCTAAACTGACTCCTTCCAAAAGCTGAAAGCATGTGGCCCAGCTCTTGTCCTAGTGAACTGGTCTGTGGCAAGTTTTCAAGAGAACGATCATTGGCTACTCCTTCTATTTTATTATTTTTACTCATCTACCCTGCTTTCTTTCTCAATTTCCTTCATTTCCTCACATCTGTTTTTTACTTTTCCATGCTTGCTTTCTGTGTCCTCATATTCCTTTAACCTCTCTTATTTTCTCCTTTTCCCTTGTCCTATTCAATTATATTCTCTCTCTTCTCTCTCATTCTTTCCTTCCTTGCTCCTTGCCACCCACCCATATTATTCTGGTTTTCATACCCCACACCTATTCCCTTCAGCCTGCTGTGCTGCTGTAGTTGGCAGCTGATCTCTGTCAGGCAGCCCAGCCAAAATTGAAGTTAAGATGGATTTTTTTGGTTGTGGTTTTTTTTTTTTCTTTTTTTTTTCTTTTTCCTTTTAAACCAGCTGGACTAGTAATAATTGCAGTTTGTCGCACACTCTCAGTGGGAAATGTTTTGTGAGTAAATCTCGGTCAATCATAATCTGGCACTGTAATAAGGACCTTGTTTAGTCTAGGGGCACTAAATAAATTGGCCTTACATCTTTGCTTTCAAGCTGTATTTGAGCCGTGTTTTGTAATTGCCATTTGCATGCCAGAGGGATTGCGTAGAGGTGCTACTCAGATCAAAGTTGCATTCATCTGGGCTTGGGTGTATTAGCTGCAATTAGTAATGTAATTTTAGGAGACAATGCCACATTTGTGGAATGAACTGAAACTACAGCAGCACTTTAGCAAAAAAAGCAATGTTGATGCAGTCTGTTTCTCTACCAGTAGCAGAGACTAATTGCTGTGGGAAGTATTTATATTATACACACAAAGTCCCCTGACATGTTTCCAAACTATCATGAAATACTAACTGAAAATTTAGGTACTTCAGAGCTGTGCCTCTCACCAGGTGGAAAGAAAGCACTGCAAGGAGAGGACATTTGCTTTGTGTGTTATGTGGGGGCATAAGAGATAAGTGGCCACGAGTCAGAGACATAGGCAGGAGGGTTTGGGTTGTATTTCAGGTTCCTGTCCGTTTTCTCATTAATTACTTACTTCTCATTAATTAATTACTTCCAAGGACAATCCTGCTTGGATATTGTTTTTGATTCTGAGGAGAAAAAAAAGCCAAGACAGCAACCTTTCATTTCACCTGCCCTTTAAAAAAAAAATTAAATGTTATGCATTTTGGTAGGCAATTGTTTCAGCTCTACTCTGTCATCTTGGTCTTGTCTCTATCACTGTAATTCTTTCCTGCTCTGACCCAGTGTACAGCAGGGAAGATGGTAACAGACCCTGAGGAAACTACACATCCAAGGGTTACAGCCTTTGCGAAGTATGGCTGTGTGTGAGGAATGTAATTAGTGAGGTCTCTAGAGGTGAGATTACGAGCTCTACAGAGTGTGGTAATTGCAGTCAAATTGTGTCTTAAACTTCAAATACTCTTTATCAATGCAAAGGTATCCAATAAAACTTGTCTTTTTGATATGCACATTCAAGGGCCTACATTGTTTCAAATTCTAGACATCCTCATACTTGGCTATGGAAAATAGGATTTTGGGTTGAGGACTGTAGGTCATACTTGTGCATCCCAAGAATTGAGCTCAAGTGAGATGTATCTTTAAAAAACCAAAATGGATCCAAGGGAATTGTTCTTGTTGGACTTGTCTGACACAGATGGCTTTTTCAGTTGTCTCAAACTCATCTCCATGTGATACGTGGAACTAGCACACAGACAGTAGGTACCTGTCTGTGATCTTATTACAGATCCCAGACATATGTATCTGTATGTGGTCTTCCGTAAGGGCCATTACAGAATCATAATTCAGGTTGGGAGTCACCTCAGATTACCTGGTCCAAACCCCTGCTCAGAGCAGGGCCAGCTGGGAATTGCATCAGGCTACAAACGTTGTGTCTGGGCAAGTGTGAACACCTGCAAGGATCAAGACTCCATGCCTTCCTTCAGCATTTGATACAGTGTTCCACCATACCCATGATAAGTCCCTTTTTCTGCCTTCTTACTGTGTTGGAATATCTCTGTGGTTTATGTCTGCTGCTACTTTTTGTATTGCTGTGCACCTGATGGAAGAGTATGGTCCCTTCTTCTCTAAACCTTCCATTTAGGTGCACCCATTGTAATGGCAGCAAAGAAGGAAAAATAAAAGCAAACAAAGAAGGGAAAAATCTGGGTGTTACTGTCCTGGTAATGGAACACTCTGCTAAAGCAGGGTCAGTACCAATGACTGTGGAAAGCCCTATAGAGGGGCTTAGATCACCTGGATGGCTCCCTTCCTCTAAAAGACCAGCATGAGAAGGCAATGGAAATGCCCAGTTTAAAGAGATATATCTGGGATTAGATAGGAAGAGGAAAGGGAAAGCTTCGCTGCAAACTAATTCTTAAAATGGGTGGATTTGGTTAGTGCAAATATGCTCGTGGACTGGACTTCTCCTTTGAACGCACAAAGCATAACATAAAGAGGAAAATATATTGAACTGGTGTTCTTCCCTGCATATGGAAAGAAAAAGAGGAGCTAAGGAAAATGATTGTTACCAAAAATCAGGTTCCCTGAGCAATAAAAGTTAGAATTTATTATCTTTTCTACACAGATGCATTACTCCTACAGTGTTAATTACAGTACTGTTTTAATCTACTTATTGTTTTGGGATTTATATTTCTAGTTACAGGTTTTTAATTCAAAAATCTGACACTTTGCTTTTGAAAAATTATTTTCATGATTGTCAATTACTACTCAATTATAAACATTCTTCTTCTGTGAAGGTCCATTGGTGGTAGAGGTATTTATGTAAGCCAAGCAATCTGGAACTAGCTCAGGGTCTGCAGCAAAATGCTCAGCCAAATGGTTGATTGTAAATGGAATCTTTTTTTTAAAATATATTTTTAAACAGGGTAGATCACAATGGCGGCTGAGAAATCTGTTGTTCCCTTTTCTCCCATCAGCAGCACTCATATCCAGGCTGAATAAATCCTTTAACGGCATTCTTTGCTCGGGGTTGTTTGATGTGGTTCCAACAGCTTCAAACACAGGAGGTACCCAAACTGCTGGAAGTTGAAAAGGCTGAAACTCCACCATTGTGGGAGTCCAGAGTGGCAGTGGGGCAGCTTGGCAGTGCCTTGTAGCACCAAAGATGCACAGACACACAGAGTCCTTCTGCTCTCCTGCTCTCCAACACTCTTGGAGCACCTTCCCTAGGGCTCGGGGCTGCTGGAGAGGCCAGCAGTGTGGTGGCAGGGTGCAGTGAGCATTGGGAGCACAGTGGCACAGGCTACCTGCTTGTTGGAGGGTAGCTGCTGGGAGGAAGGACAGCGACACGTGTGCCCTGGCTCTGCTGACATGAGCGTTTATGTGGCACCAGGGTCCCTGCTCACTGCCCTGTACTAATGAGTCCATCTGCAAGAAGGTGGAGAAGGAGAAGGTGACAGCCAAGAGTCAGGGAGCAGGGTCATGTTGCCACTGTTGTGTCCATGAGACTCTTTCCTCAAGTGGTGTCTTGGGGATGTATGGTTCCTGTGGGTTTGTTGTTGGGAGTTGGTTCCTAATGTCGCTAAGCCCAGTGGTTTGGTAGCCTGGTGACTGTGAATGAGCTCTGCCTATTCAGAAGCTGCAGCCAAGAAATGAATGGATGTCTGGAGCAAGAAAGGCCAGAGGAAAGGCAGCCTGGTGATCATGAGCACCTTTCCCAGACAGAAAGTGATACCTCTGAGTAGCACAGGTCATTTGTGAGTGCAGCATCTCCCCTTGCAGCAGGAGGTCCTGGGGAGTGCAGCTTGAGGGGCAAGCAGACAGCTGGATGCTCCAGCCTCAATCCATCACTTTTTTCCAAGAACTAGGATGGCTGCAGCACACACAGATATTCCCTCAAACCAAGGCTTCCTCTCTGACGGTTGTGCAAATGAAAAAGTTCATTTTAACAACAAAATTTCCAAGTAAGAAACCTCAAATAATTAAGAGGAAACCACTCCAGGGGTATACAATATCTGGTTATGACCTTGCTGAAAACTGAACAGATTATGCTTGTTACATGTGGTTAAACTGGGCCACTAATATTAAGACTGTTCAAAACACAAAATAAATTTTCTTCCGTCAGAGCTTGTGGTTCGGTGTTCACACATTCTAGGCTCCAGTTAAATGATTTACTGTACTGTTTAATGCTTTTCAGCTGTCACTTGCACAAAACGATCCCTTGAATGATCTGCCAACAAATAAAGGCAACACTTGTCCAAGGTGGAGTTGGGCCAGGACTACAAAACCCAATGTGCCAAGATAGACAGGAGCAACAATGTAACCCCTTGTGATCCACACTTGGTACTCAGAAAAGTGAAGACATCACAGCTGTGACTGTATCCGTGAAAACACATCATTTGAAATACATTGAGACATTCATTCTGCTTTTGGGCTTTTGTGAGTAGTTGCCTTTACGAAGGCTTTTATCACAAGCATGCTGCAGTTCTGTGCCCTCATGAACTCTTCTCTGTTCCTGTTCTTTAAATGGTGTGAATTTTTGAAGTGTTTCTCAAAACTCCTTCACAATAGCTTTTTAAATTTCTAATTCTCACATAACAACTGGCTGAGGAGAAACAGTTGCCATGGGACAGTGAAAAATACACTTCAGGAGCAGGGACAGAAATAAAATAAAAAAGCCACTACTCTTCTCTAATTATACATTTTAGGGTTTGACGTGGCCTTGAGTTCCTTGTCTTGTCCTTGACAAGCTGAAGTCATGGCATATGACCAAATATCAGTCTGTGAACAGCATCTTGCTGTAACTTCAGTTATTACTCAGCTTCCTCCACCTCTGGAGTGACATTGTAGATGCACTCAGAAATGAAATGCCTGCATTAGGATTTGGCTTCAGTTTTGGGGTTATTTACCACTTTAGATGTTTAAGACCAGACCAAGCTATTAGACCAAATCTAATGTGACCACAGTGTGGAAGGAACCGAAACCTTGTCTTGCCATTTCTATATGAAGTCTGTAACTTATTTTTTAGCTACTAACGTATCTCTTAGATGGTCCTGCTTTTAAGACCAGATGATGAAGAATCTGCTGCAGTCCAGGTAAAACCTAACACTTACTTAATCCACTGTTAATAATGTGCACCCTGGTTCCAGTCTGAAATTTCTCCAGACTGAATTTTTTTCAGGCTCAGAAAGCATTTTTATGAAAGGGAGTTGGTTTTGCAAGTAGCTGACATGGCTGGGACAATTTTTGAAGATCTCATCCCTTCTGCTGATCTACCAGAGAGCTGGTCAAGCTCGCTCATTCAGCAGAAAACTGCTTATTTTTTCTAGTGAGGATAGTATGGGGTGAAGAAAAAACCTCTCTTCTAGCAGCAGGGAGTGTTTTGGGCAGCCCAATCAGTCCTCCTGAAACACGTTTGAAGTCTCTCACTTTTCTATGATTCTGAATAGCTCTTGCAACTTTCTTCTGAAGTCTCATAAATTTTCTGTGATCTCTTGATATACGGACACTGGAAGCAGACTGTTTTTTTCTTGGAACTAGTGCTACACACCTTTAATAAAAAGACCTTTAATTTTGTCACAGAAAATGACATCAGCTTCACTTCCTTTCTTGCCCTTTCCTGTGAACTATGATTCAGTACTGTTTGAAAAGGAAGAGAGCTACTGTCAGCTTCTGATTGTTGCTCCCCTCTGTACTTTGATGGGTAACTCAGCTGGGAGAGCTCTGCTAAACTGGGAAAAGCAGGCAGGATCAAACTGCTTGAGATGGCTCAGAGTCTGGGACAGTCTCCAGCATTTGGCTAACACCACTGGCCCAGAACATCCTGAAAGTCAAATAAACCTCCACACATTCAGCAGAAGTTACTTCTAGGCTCCAAATACATCCTGTAAAAGAGCCAAGCTACGTTTGTGCCATGTAGCTGTGTTTTCAGTTCCAAAGCAGTGGGGCAGCAACTTTATAGCTGCACTCCAGTTTCACAGCAAAATCATTTGTTTCTAGTAACTTCATAGATATGAAACAGCAGTGTTGTATCACTGTCTGTTTATAAGATGAGGAAACCTGAGTGGAGTGTTACACAACAGATAGGAAGGTGGCAGTAATAATGAAGTTATAATTACTGTTAATTGCTTGCCAGGATTTTAAAAGATTCTCTCTCCCACACCCCCACCAATTTCAAAGGGACATTCACTGTCTTGTCTTTTCGAGACCTTAATTGTTGTGCTGGCTATGACAGAAAAAGCATACCTCCCAATTAGCCACTTTTTCCGTGTAATTATTCCCTCTCCATTTTCTGGAATGTGGAAGGGGACACGTACAAAAGGAATGTGTTTTGCTAGGAGAGGAAGCAGAGTTAGAAAGAAACACAGGATTCTGCATTCCTCTTTCGATCAAGATGTGCTCAGCAGATCTTTTATCTTAAACTCTTCCAGAACAACCTTTGCTATGGACAATAGAGGATTGCAGTGCAGTCAGAGCTGTTGCATGATGATATGTCGAATAATAAACTTAAAAAAAGGACAGGAACCTAAATACCTAACTACCCTCATGGCACTTTTTTGGGTACTTTCTGTACTTGACAGCTCACTTTTTTTTACCTAAGTGTTCATGTCACTCATTTGCTTCAGAGAAGACTGCTGTGTCTCAAGCAGGATAGACTCATTTGAGTGACCAAAACTTATTTCAGTCAAAAGACTAACCAACAAACTATTTTGTTTTAATTGTCCTCTAAAAACACAAGGAAATATCACATCCAAAGCATTCTGCTGGCCACATTGTTGCAGCTCCTCTTCCTTGTGGATAGACCACAAGGTGCTCAAAACCACTGTAGTATGATCGTAATTCCAGGCACAAGTGCAGAGTTAAATGTGGTGTTACTGCAATATCAAATTGTTCCTCTAAAAAGACCAGAAGTGGTGTATCCTAAAAAAATAAAATTCTTGGGGATTTCAGATACTTGGGGTCTATTTGATTATTTGTTTGTTCATTTCTTTATTTGATGTTACTGTGTTTTAAGACAAACCAAAAAAAGGAAGCGTAGTAGAGAAGAAAAACCAAAATCAAATATTTGATGAAAGGCTGGGAGAGCTGGGGTTATTCAGCTTGGAGAAGACTCCAAGAAGACCTTATGGCAGCCTTTCCATATATAAAGGGGGCTTATAAGAAAGACAGAAACACTTTTTACCAGGTCCTGTAGTGACAGGGGCAATGCTTTTTAAATTAAAGACGGTAGGTTTAGAGTGGACATAAGAAAGAAATTATTGACTGTGTTGGTGGTGAGACACTGGAACAGGTTGCCCAGAGAAGCTGTAGATGCCCCATCCCTGGAAGTGCTCCAGGTCAGGTTGGATGGGGCTCTGAACAACCTGGTCTAGTGAAAGGGGGGAGTTGGAACTAGATGATATTTAATGTCCTTTTCCGCCCAAGCCATTCTGTGATTCTACATTACTAAATCATATATTGCAAAGATGTTCAGGAACAACTACCAAAACCCTCAGTGATCCCTGCTTCAGCTCCCTGGTAGCAACAAAGACGCACTTGCAGGGGGCCACTATACACACTTCACCTGGTGTTGCTGTCCATTTTCAAACACCAACTAGAGGGGTTCTCTGGTGTTGGGGAAGTTCCTGCTCTCACTGATCACAAAGGCACATGGAAAGGAATAGAAACTCCAAACTCACCTCTTCCTAGAAATCCTTTACATCTTGTTTTTAAGTGGACTGCTGTTAAGTTGTGACATCTAAACCGCTCAAGACCCCTCAACTGTCTAACTAGGTTAACATTTCAGCTGCATTTCAAACACAGCTGATTCCTTTCAGGAATAAGCCTTGGAGGTGGAACTATCTATCACTTCTGAGTCAGTCTTACATGGGACAAATACAGTGAAGCAGTATAGTCAATTCCTTTATTGTTACTGTAGCTGTAAAAGGGGAGAAATCTTTATGCCTTTACACAAAAAGAGTGGTTTAAAAAACACTGAGTGGATTGTGATGAACATTCATTTAACTTTTTTAACAGTGACACCATCTGGGAGATGTTTATGTTTGGCAATCACTCTCCAGACAGACCAAGGGAGAGGTGATAGCCACAGTGGCCACTGAAGGGTGGAATTGTGCATGCTGAGGACAGCCGTGACCTTAATTAAATGCTCAGACTTTCAGCTGGATTACCCTAATTGGAAGAAAGCCACAGTCCAGCACACAAGCAGCTCCCATAGTAGCCAAATTTGTCCAACTAAGTCTGGCAATTTGTAGTAGGAGGACTGGGGGAAATTCCAGCCCAGGGTCATGGCAGGCTCCATTTGGGCAAGGCTCCTGCAAGCTAGAGCTGATGGATAGCACAGAAACTTGATGCACAAGGTATAAACACTGTGGAGCATCCTTTCCAAATATTGCCTGCTGGAGAATTTGTGGAGTCCAGCTGGTCCTGGCCTAGGAGTGAGGCCCACTAGGATTTCTGGGCAGAAAGGATGCAGTACAAGTGCAGCACGCTGATTAAGGGATATATATAATTAAGGGTTGTAAAGTCAAACAGCCAGAGCAGCCAGAGCCAGTTAGCTCTGTAACCCCAGTGCCAGCTCCTCAGCTGTAAAATCCCCCAAGCACACACCAGGAAACAGTGTCAGGAAGTACTTGTGGGGATGTCCCTCATAAGCATCTGAACTACTTTTGAGCTGTGGTTTGGCCAGACGGGGTATGTGTGTTAAATCCTCTGGAAAATTCACATTTCTGTGGAAAGATTCCTGCAATGAGGCTGCTCTGTATTCTGATGGGCTATGTGGAAAGGGATTAAAATGCAATCTCTGTAACTAATATGAAAAATAGAATATAATGTTCTAAGTCAAAAATATAGTATGGGGCTTTTTTTAACTTAAAAATTGTGAGGGTTCATTTTTCCGCCACTTCATAAAGCCACAAAGATAAGAAATACATCTTCTCAGATCTGCATGTATGCCTTTTCCAAACCTTGCTGTTCTCCTAACCCGTTTGTTCTGTGCTCGGTTCAGCTTTGCACTGTTGCTGAGTGTGGGTGAACTTGCAAGGCTGGGCTGGGCTGCTGCCCCAGCCAGCAAGGAGCGTGCAGTCAGCCGTGCTCCAGCAGAAGCTGGCTGCTGGGAGCCACTGAGGGACTGGTCTGCGGCTCAGCAGCCATCCTGTCAGAGATGCAAGAAAAAATAAACAGCAACTGGGACACATTTTACTTGAGCTTTTTTAACTAGATGCTTTTCTGTTTAAAGCACCATGTGAGCAAATCTTGCTGGCACATTTTAGAGCTGGAGAAGGTGTCACTGGTTTAATCAGGGTCTTAAGGGTTTGGCTATGCCCTGGCTAATCATAGCACCTCATCACCTCACTGAACACAAAGTCGCATTCACACTGAAAGATTTGTGGGATTTAATAGGATTTAATCCCTGTAATGGATGAGAGCACTTTTGACTGATGGAGTTCCTTTAGGCTGGAGCTGAAATGACTGCAAGACCTGGAGCTGCCATGAAGCCATGCCTCTGAGTGATGCCTCAACACCCACTCACACATTCCCCCTGCCCAATGCCATCCTGTGGGCAGTGCAGGCACTGGGGGAATCCTGGCATAACTTCAGGCCATTTCAGGCAGCTTCCTCTCTGCTGCTGCCAGATCTCCCATCAGCATCTGCAAGCAAGAATTTTTTCCGCAGGAGGCAATCCCAGTAGAACAGGTGATGTAGAGAAGTGAGAGGAAAGGAAAGCAGAAACAAAGCTGACATTTTTTAATTAATAGCAGAAAGTCTGGCCAAAGCTTTAAGTCTGGCTTTTGGAGTTTCAATCTTACAGGCAGCAAGTCATCTGGAACAATTCTGAATTTTTTATTTATAATTTTTTTTCCTTAATATTCCTTGAAATGCAGCTGAAGCTGGAAGAAGAACAACTGGACCATTCAGTCACACCACATGGAGAAAGTGTGTTGAGTCCCAGCAGCCAGTGCTGCCTCCTGGTTAGAAAGACCCCGTGAGCAGCACCTGGTGTGTGTGGTGGTGCTGGGCCCTGCTGCCCCCTGACACCTCTGCTTTGCAGGTGGTACCAACACAGGCTGCCAATTCATGCACAGCATGAACAAGAAAAGGCCACAATTCTCTCCAGCTGCCCAACAGCCAGGTGAAGATACGAAGAGGCATAGACAGAGATATGTTTGAAATCCAACAGCACAGACAGAGCCAACCTAAAATACAAATTCCAAAAAAATTTCCAACCCCCAAAAGCATGTGCATCAGTTCAGTAATGGCAGCAGTACAAAAAAGGCAGCTTGCCCTTAGGATGTCTGTTTCTGCTTTCTTTGTGTGCCTTGCGTATTTGTCCTTTGAAATGTTGTGCACACCTGGACATAGCAGGATGCCAATATTAGATACCCAAATTACCAAGTACTATTAGAAGCCTTTTGTAAAGCTATGATTTTGTCAGCTGCTCATGGAGATTTCTTTGGTAGAGCTATAGTGATTTAACATTTTATGTTCTTCTACTCATTTTCATCACCATACAGCTGCTGCCCACAAATGCAATGTTTGGCATCTTGTTCTGGCTAACTACAAACTTTCCAAATACTACTGCAAAGGCAGTTTCTGTCTGACCTATTGTAGTGGATTAGTATTTTGACTTTTTTTTTGCTATTTTAAAATAATTTTCATCTCTGGCACATTTTTTTTCCTCATATGTATGTCCTGTCCAGTGACAGAGTGTGGTAAATTCTGTAGTTTATTTTCAAATGGTAAAATTGCTTCCAACTTCCAAATGGACTTTCCAGGCTTCTTCTGGAAAATTCATGTCTTCTTTTAGCATTCTCAGTTATCATAGACTTTTAACTTAAAACTCTGACACCAAGGACTGTCTCTTACACAGGAAACTCAGACTTGTGCTCAGACTGGCAAAGCCATGGAAATTTTGTGTAGACAACTGATGTTATTTAAGAAACAGAGTTGTGGTACAGTGTGAACTTTGAGGACTATTTTTTCCTTTTGTAACCTTTCTGATGATATTCTTCTCATGTTTAATGATAGTTCCAAAATCAGTGGTGAAACTCTGAAAACAAAACAGCAGCATTAAGTGTCTTTAATGTCTTTTATACTCTGTATAAAAGAATACACTTGCAATTTTTAAGGAAGTACTTTCTAAGAAATTGACAGGAGCAGAAAAAGTTCAGCCAAAATATGTGAGGAATTTTAAGTAAGATTTTTCTGTGCTTTTTACTGTATTGTGTGACAAACCACTTAATCTTTGCTACAGAAAGAACAAAAAGCATACAAATGTGACATTCATGTTTGTACACAGCTCCTGAGGCATCCCTGGACAGACAGAGCAGCTACACATTTAATCTCAACCTAATATTAATCTCCTTTCATCACTTTTAAGAAAAATATCAGAAAATGTTTCCTTCATGAACAGCTCCCCCTAGGTTTTCATCACCTAAGTGTTTTCTCCTCTGCCTCAGGCTGCCTGTTTTCCATCTTTTTAAAATCTGAATAGGGTGCTTTTAGGACAGCACTGACTGTGGGCAGAGGCTGAGCACCTTTCCTGCCCACATCTCCTCTTTCTGGCCTCAGTAAAGGGAAAAGCCCAGCTCTAATGCTTCCAACTATATGGGTTTTTTTTTTTATTATTATTTGTCTCCCAGATAATAAGATTGCCAGAAATACACCATAGCAAGGGTCAGTAATAATTCACTGGATATTTACTGTTCTTCAGTGCAGACAGAAACCATGTTTCCTGCTTCCAAGCCACATCAAATTACAAATCACATAGCCCTTGACTGTTGCAAGAAGCAGCATCCAAGCCTTCTACAGTCTGATCACAACACAACACAGGACCATCACCCTTGAACAGGAAACACGGCCAGGGCTGGACTATTATCTGCTCAGACAGAAGCTGTAAGAAGAATATTCTGAGTACCTGAGGCACCACAACCTGGACACACCAGCATGGCTGACTGGCAGTGCTGGGGGAAAGGAGGGCATGGTACAGGGAGTGAAACACGCAGCACTCCGTGTTATCCCCTCCTTGGCAAAGGCATGAGAAGTTGCTCTTCTGAAATATTTTTAGGAACTGTGGCACTAAAATCAGACAGAGGGAAAGCAACCTCACAGTGCCACTCTTTTATGAGGGTGATCTAGAAAAGCCATCATCCCAACCCAGTGCTGATGAGACTGCAGGAGGTCACACAGAGCAGTACTCAAAAAACTAAAGCAGCATCTTTATTTTATACATGACTGACAGTATAAAAAGTTTATTACATAAGAGCTGTTCTGTTTACAATATATTATATTGCTTCAAGCTGATGCAGAAACTTCATACATTATAGCTCTACTTTGTTTACAATATATTATGTCGGTTAAATGGCACCACTGCAGTTTCTTTTTAATATACAAAACTGTAAAGCCAAAAATAACATTGACGTGAGTTTTTAAATTAGGCAAATTATTTATTTGTTTGTTTTTCTTAGGGAAAAGTCTAAATACACAATTTGTAAAAATTTGCAAAATGCACCTTTCTTTTGTCTTAGGCAAATTGCATGTAGCCATTGAAGTAATTCAGGGTTAGCATCTACAGCGTTTTCTGCCTGAATATTGTTACTTAGTTTTTGGAAAATGTTTGCAGCTATATAACCAAAAAAGGAAGGTAAGATGTAACTGAAGTATAGTACAAAACACCATCCAAAGCACTGAGAGAAGAAGCCTATATAATCATGCTACAGAAGTATTTATAAAACTTAAAAGGAATAGTAAGTGTCAGCTCAGTGGTTTATAATGAAGCTAATAAAATTCCAGCCGGTAATCTTAACTGTAACGAACAGCATTTCAACATTCAATCCATGAGAGGTTAATGAAGGCTGTGAACTTTGTGTAACATGAACCATTTCAGATGCTGGAGCTCACCAGATATAATTGGATTCGGGTGGAACATGCTTCTCCTCGGCCCTTTTCGGCGAAGGCGTGTGCTGCCTGTGCTTGCTGCCTGCTGGCCGCAGGGCGCTGGCTCCGTACCCTGGAAAATTATCCAGTTCAGGAAAAAAGAATCCACAGAAGTGGGCTCATGATCCACAGCTAATATTTCAAGTGGAAACTGTCTTACCCATTTGAACTAAGGGTTTTGCTTTGCCTTACAAAAGTGCTCACGCCTCTGTTACCACTCAGGATGAACAAAGTCCTGCCGGACAGAAAGATGCTTGGCCTGGCCAGGGAGCCCAGGGACCTCAGCACAGCCAGGCTGTCACTCAGCCTGGGGTTCACATGTGTAACCCCCACACCAGGTGAGTCACAGTCACGATGATCTGCCAACTCTAGAATGGGGTGTAAGCAACCTCCTGGGGAGAATCTGCACCAGCTACCTGAGCAGGGCTTTGGTTTATAGCTGAATGCAAAGAAAAAGAACACCAGTGACCATAAACACCTGAGGGAAAAAAAAGCCATCTGAAACAGGCTTACTAGAGCTGCTTTGCTGTGGAAAATGAAAGTGAACAATAAAAATGGAATCCAAAGTATTATGTTGTAATTCTTTATAGGTTCATTTACTCATCTCATTACTTAAAGCTCATGGAAATTACTTTGAAAAACTGAGTTGTCTGTTCAATTTTTTAACCACTTCTTTTTTTAAGAAAACAGCTTTACCAAAGAGCCATTCATTTGATGGAATATGAAACAAGTCTCTCAAGTTAACTATAAATCTCCTCTCAAGATCCGGTGATGTTTGGTTTCAGTTGAAAAGAGTGAACTGCAGTGCATACATATTAATGGACACTTAAAATGGGGGTGAATTGTGCCCAAATGTCCATTTCACAGTTTCTATGCTGAATACAAAGAGAGTTTTGCAGTACTAAACACAGCAGGACTGTACCCAAACTCCAAGTAATGAAGGATGCAAAACCTTGGAGTTTACAATAATGTGAGACTATTGACTTCTCATCACAAGGGAGGTATGAGCTATGTTTTTGTTGTACAGGTAATTACTTTGGTGATGGTCACCTAAAGTATGTATTTGTTTTCATTTGCTATCTGAGCTCTTTATAGGAAGGGTATGACAGGAAGAAAAAGTTTGTACCAAACGTACGAACTGTAGTTCGTATTGGTTCATTTCCTTATATCTTTTTTCTAACCATAACTTACATTAATGGTATTTCTCCTTCAGAGAATAGCATGAATACTTAAACACAAATCCACTAGGTAACAACAGAAAAGCGGACTCCCAATTTTCACAGCAAACCTAATTTTCAAAGCAAAATCCATCTTAGTTGGATAATATTCAATTTTTAATTAAAATACTATATTTATTCTAATACATTTTGATGTGACAAAAATCATATGCATCAACAGGTTTTAATAAAAGTGAACATTCAGTTGATGCTGTAACGTAAGGTTCACATTCCTTATGGGTGATGGGTTTTGTAGCTGCAAAATTTTTCAACTTTTTTATTATTGACACATACAACACAACATGTTAATTGGTAGCCAACAGTGACATACATTAGTATCTTTTGGGAGTATATAAAGATCGTATATTGAAGATCTGCTGTTACAGTACTGTTGCACATGAAACATAAAATTAAATCTGAAGTTCTTACTGGATATATCCAATTGTATTTCAAATAATTATACAGTACCATTTTCAGCCCAGTGAAATGATCAGTTGGTACAATAGATGGCAAATGGACCAAAAAAGGACAACAGAACATTTCAAGAACATTAACTTTGCTTTGGGACAATGTATTTTGTATGCTATGGAGCACAGGTGGGAAGAGGAGGAGAAAAATATGAAGTTGCTAAATTCTTCAAGTTTTCCCCAAAATTTCTAAAGGACATTTTATTTTTTCTAAGTTTCAATCAGTTTTAAAACCTGCCAGAGTTTTACTTTTAAAAATACCTACCCAGCACTTCAAGCTAGCTGATATTACTGAGGACTATTGAAGGAATTGGATCCTTTCCATGCTATGGTTGGAAGACATGCAAGGTCCTCCTCTGATTGATACCAGATTCTGGAATTTCTAATACAAAAATTATCTCAACAAAAGACTTTCTAATTATTATGAATTTTTTTTAAGTAGGTAAAATTATGGGGTATTGAAAACCTTTGTTTTATTGCTTGGATTAACGATTTGAGAAAAAAGAGTGTGGTACCATTAATGCTGCTGGCAAGGCTCTTGAGGCAGTATTTCTGTGCAGCATGGGGTGTGTAACACCTCAGATACGACTCTCAGGGTTTGTTTCTTACTTACTTTTATTGCAGTGTCTCCCGTGCCAGCCTTCTTTGCACTGGCACTTGTTGGGCTCCACACAGGTGCCGTACGGGCCACAGCTGGGTTCGCAGACAGCTGTAAAAAAGAGAACACATACACCTGGTCTCTTGACATTTCATCCAGAGCCAGTCACACATTTGCTTTCCCTGCTGTTTCACACGATGGGCTGGTCCTGGCACAGGCTGTGGCTCTCAAAGTAAATCTGTGTCTTTGTACTGAGTGCAGTCAGAGCCCTGAAACAGTCCACACTCATCTCTCTACCTGCAAGGTCTGGCTCAGCCCCTGGCAAGAGAATCAGGTTGTGCAGCAGAGCTGCGTATCAACCAGAACCAGCGGGAGAAGGAGAGAAGTCCCCAGCACCCCCACTCACAAAATGTTCTCCTTATATTTTAACATGGCAAAGTATTGACATTTTATTAAGCATTTCTCTATTACTAAACTGCTCTTGCTGAGCTGACACACTGCTGTTTTATAGAAACTCAAGAATACAGTAGAGACTGTGAGGACACTTCTGTAAAAAAATGTTTCTTGTTTCATAATTTCCTTAGGTCTGGCGTATGACATATGTCCAGAAAGTAAAATAACTTGAATTACTTTGACAACAAACAATGAGTACTGACGTTATGTAAAAAAGACACTGCACAGTGAGCTCGATGTTCCCACAAGGACTGATGGAGGGGCTTTGGTACTTACGCTTTGAACACAGGTCTCCCTGGTAGCCTTTGGAGCACTTGCATTTATTCTTACCCGTACATTTGCCTCCATTTCGACAGGGTTGATGGCATTTACCTAGAAATTGAAAACATAGAAACAAGGGTCTTAGTCCCATGTGCCTAGTGGAGACAAGTGTCTGACAAGTTTGCCTTGTCAGCACCTGAAAAGCTCATCAGATGTTAGAGTGTGCACTATGGATCCATCAGGAGACACTCTGCTGCAAGTCTGTGCTTCCAATTTATAAGCGTTCTTCTCCTTTGAAAATATGACAATAATTTGGCATGGCCTAAGCCTGTGTGACCTTGCAGCTTTTGCCCAGGTTTGTGGCACTCTGGGTCTGTAGAATCCCCCACATGACTGGTCAGTACTGACTCCTGCTCTCCTCACCCTTCACAGGGGAGGCAGCACTGCCCAGATGATGCGGTTCCAAAGAGCAGGATCCAAACCTGAGAGGCCCCAGCAGAAAAAAATCTAGAGACATCTGAGAGCAGTAAGATACTCAGAAATGATAGGTATGGCTGCTTCTTGCAGACAGTAAATGGATTGGCTGGGCCCATTCTTTTTTTTTTTTTTAAGAAAGGTATTAACTGAGACCTGCACATCATAATTTAAGCATCAACATTGGCTTGCTGTGCTGAAAATCTCATTTCACGATCACAGACTGCCCTCTTGGGAGCTCAACATCCCAGGCAGCGCCTGCTTAGCCCTCAACCCCTGCAGACCTTTGTGATACACATGTATTGTCAATATAAAGGAAACACTCTATTCTACATAATTATTTTAACAACCCTGAAAGAAGTTTCATAAGCAGCTGATGGAACATACTGTGCTAAGGAGAGTTTCTGTAAAAGCACAATTCCTCTGCAGGACCCTCTGGGGAGGGAAACTTTAGGCATTCAACAAAATGTATCTTTTACTGTCTTACTGTATCTGTGTACTCTCTTTGCACAGTAATTCACTTGTTGTATGTTGGCTGATAGCAAGATAGGAGTTTATTTTCATGTGTTTCCAAAGTGATAAGAATTTCCTAATTGTGAGGAGAGCTTGTTTCTACTCTGTATATTAAAAAATCAGCATTTACATATCCTAGGCCAAATACTGCTCTCCATGCTCCTGTGAAGGTGCTGGGGAGTATCAGTGGGATTATTTACAGCAGGGAAAGCTTTCCTGCACAGTGTCCTGTTAGAAGTTCCAAGTCCAGGAAGAAGTTCCACAACCAGGAAGAGGTCTGGTTGTACATCCTCAAGTTACCTTGTGAATATGACTTTACATGTTACATGAAAGCTCTCAGCTCTTCAGTTCAGTCCTCCTTTTGCCCCAAATGTTTTCATTCCCAAATTATAGTAGCCCTTTCAGAGGTGGCAGCTCAAACTTAATCTGCTGTGCCCAAGTGTGATTTGCCATAAAGTCTGAATATAGATGCACCCCACAGGCTTGGCATGGCAGCACATCTGTCTGCCACAGGGCATTGCTTGCATACTTATGGCTTGAGGATTGTTACCAAGCCTGGTTACTAGTGAAAACAGAACAGGGCAGGGGGTGAGATGGTCCAGCAATGAATCAAACTTCTAAGGAGGAAACCTGTTTGGAGGCACATGGCATCTGACTCTGAGGGTCCCAAACTGCTGTGTGAGACCCTTGCTCTGCAGCCAGCAGAGGCAGGTCCCATCTTATCATTCAGGCATTGACACTAGAAGAAGCTGACATAAATGAAAGCAAGCAGAGATGCTACTCACTAATTTCACATTGGTCTCCTTCATACCCTGAAGGACAAATGCATTTTCCCAGATAGAAACATGTCCCTCCATTGAAGCAGGTTGTTGTACAGTTTGCTGAAACAAATAGAAGAGGAATGAACTAAGTCATTAATATGAACTAGGAGTAACTTGGACTTACTGTTCTCTGCTGTTCATCATAAATAAATATTAAGTAGGTTGTAAAAGCAAGATTAACCTCTTTTCATCTGGTTTACAAAGTAAGACTGAAATGCAGTTATTCCTACATAATGCTTTACATGGGCACACACACAAGGCAATACAGAATGAGACAAGTGAACAATACAGCAGCGAGCTCTCTGAGGACAGCCTGTGCTACATCTTTATCAACCCCCACATATAAAGCTCATTGAAGGATTAAGGCACTATTGCTATTGAAACTGCCAGCATCTAATAAAAGGAGCACAGCCCAGGACTGGAAGCTACTTCTACAAGAGGATACTTCACCACAGTTCTAAAGTAATCCTTTGACTAAAAAGAAGCCTCTGTGGGTTTTTCTGTGTGGTGACATAGATGCAAATGCTCTGACTTTCAGCTGCCAAATAACTTACACTGTGTTAGATGTGACTTTTCACCAAACAGCTGGGATTCACATTAATCCTTCAAGACATCGGGAGCATTTAATTGAAGCACACATTCGAAGCATTTTCTAAATGTGGTGAAAGTCTGTTCAAAGACTAGATACAAGACATGAGGGCATTGACAGCAGCAGTTTGTACAAAGTAATAGGAAGGTTCCCACTATTTTGCTGAAAAGTCCTCTAGGACCTTTTGCATTCAGTCTTTACTTCATATAGACCTGCAACAACAAATGCAGCACAATGTTCTGCTCTGCCATGAGCAGATCACTTACATTTCTGCAGGAAATTACTTGTTCTTTTCTACATGGTAGCTTAGAATTTTCCAAATTACTGTTCTGAAGAACTAATTGTTGGTTTTTACCGTTCATGAACCCCAGTGCAGCAACAAAAAATGAATAGCTTGCATATTTTTTCATGTGTCCAGATGCAGCACATTAATGTACTAAATAATTAGTAAAATTAATTTTACTGTGGGAAACTAGAGCTCAAATAGAGATTTTTTTTTTGTAATTTTTTTCTCCCCCCAGAAATAGAAGTGTTTTTGCAGTAAGATCCACAGTTTTCAGTGGATCAACTGAAGTGATAATCCAAACTACCCTTCACAGAGCTGGGGTGTATGGATACTTGCAAATTCCGATATTCTTCCAGCAGCTGCCAGGCTGTGCTCCAGCATCTATTTTAAAAATCACAATATTTTTAAAACTTATTTACTTATCGCTTGCCTGACTTTCCAAAATGCATTCCTAGAGGGAAACTGCCACAGATGAATAAAGAGAGGCTGCTGGGAGCAGAGCCTGGGGGTTTAGCTGGCATTTACCTTTGTCACAGTTGATGGGGGTTTAGCTGGCACTTACCTTTGTCACAGTTGATGCCATAGAACCCCGGGGGGCAGATGCAGAGGCCGGGTGTGATGCAGAGCCCGCCGTTCATGCAGCGAGGAACACACAGTGCTGAGGAGTGGGAAGAGCAGAAAAAGCATCACTGCTGGGATAGCAACTGGTATTTAAATACGTGGCACATTGACTCCTTAAGCTACTTTTCCTTCTGCTTATTGTTCTAAGTCACCTTTGCAAAGTGCCTCTGGTAGGGGGTTAAATCTATTGTGTCTTTGGTTTGTATCTGGCAATTTCTATATGGTGCTACTAAAAACTGTAGGCTGATTCAAGTTCAAATCTGATTCCACAGGTAAGCAGAAATTGCCTCCTGTATAGTTTAATACCAGATAGAAGAGAGCAAAGTACCTACATACACCGACACACTCTGGATATATAAAATCCCCCCAGACAAGTCCTCTCTGTAACTGTATTCTGGTTTCTCAGCTGTGCAGGCAGGACTATCTCAGAGGGGTCAGTAACTCAGTGGGGTTCCCAGGCAGGCTTTACAATGAACCTTCCCTACTCCTGCATACCTGAGCATAAGCATGGCTACATAATTTTGGCAAGGAAACCCTGCCAAACCTGGCACACAGCCCCACTGTTCTCTGCATGCTCCCAGTGAATCTTCTCTGGAGCCCCTGTGCTCTTCCAAGACCTCTCTGCCTTGTGGCCACCTCAAAAGGCTCTTCAGGGAGGCATGTTAGGGGGCAATGCTTCACTCTGTGGTTGCCCACAATTGGTACATGCAGCGAGGTTGGGTCCATGCTGGTGAGTTAAACAGCACCCAGGCACGGGGCCAAATGGCCTTGTGAAATCATCTTGTGAAATTGTTGGTGGCTCGGCTTTGTCCCGGCTGACCAGCAAATCCTCCTGGCCATGGTCCTGGGATGAGCAATCACCACGGGCTCCTCCCAGGAGTGAGTTTGTAATGGGTTGGAAGGTAAGAGTTTATTAAACATATGAATGTAAATTGTGCCAGTCGCTCTCCAGGCCAGAGAACAGTCCTTGATCCTTTGTATTTAATATTTTTAAAGTAGCCAGAATGTCTGGGAGTGAATGACAGTATGGGAGTAGGATGCCTACAGGGATGGGCATCTCCAGTTACCATGGGGAGGGACTGCCAGTGGGAAAAGGAAGGGAGGGATAGGAAGAAGATCTAGTTTCCTTGCCAAGTTACACCAATTTCCTGGTTCTTCACTCCTGGAAATATTGGTTTAGGCTATTAGCCACTCATGGAAGAGAAAGAGAATCTTCTCTTCATCTTCCCATTTTTGTTTTCATCCTGCTTACAAATCTGATCTTATCTGCAAATAAACAAAGGCAGAGCAACTAAAGCACCGTGCTTTGTTTCACGACTAGTCCTCATTAGCAGAAGAATTTTATTTAATCTTCCTGCCAGATGGATTCCATGTGATTAAGGATCACTTAACTATTGCATCAGCTTTTGTTAAAAGCAATTTGTGAAAGAGAAAATACTTTTCATGTAAGCAATTAGTATTTCCACTAGACCATGGATGACAATAACAATTCTTACATGTTTGAATTCAAAATATACAAAGTCTTCAGAATAGGCCATTCTTAATTTTAGGAGAGCCTGCAGTGCAAGAGATACAGTTTTCTTGAGATTGTGGTAAAGAAGACAGTTTATATTTTTTATTAAATTACCTTTCTCACAATGAGGCCCGTAAAATCCATCAGGACATTCACAGACATGTCTTTCGTTGCAAACCCCTCCATTTCTGCATCCTCCTGGACATTCCGCTTCATAAAAGATAACAACAATCTTAATTAAAATTTACTTCAGCTGCCAGCCAGATCTCAGTAGGATCAATATATTTCTTTGACACAAGAGTTAAAATATTTGCTGGCAGACAAACACTGAAGAAATAGAAATTCAGCTAAGATTTCTTCAAGAAAAATTAGTTTCTCTTTTAGTAGTCTATAAATAGATCTTTCATCACATGTTTACATGGGTGATGCACTTGTTGACAGACTCTGCATTTTTATTGCTCTACTGCTCTATAGGTGCATGAGCAATGTGGATGCTCTGCTCAATCCAGGACTTTCTTTTCTGTGTGTAAATGAGCAGGCAACCTAGTGCAGAACTTGCATGGCTGGTTAGACCTACCCTTAGTGTGCAGGACCAGTTTCGATTTCTGCAGCCTGAAGTAGATGTTACTGCAACTTGCATTGCATTAATTACCACATCTGTTACTACTGAGGTGACAATGATGAAATCTGTGGTCATATGAAAGAGTGAGCATCAAGGCTAAATGGAAGAAGGCCAGAAAGGAAGATGAAAGCACTCCTGCACAACAGTTCTGTATCATCATCAACTCTCATTCATATCTCAATTATTGATCAAATATGTAAAAGCATTTGGCAACACTGGCAGGATTATACAAGGATGAGAGATACTTCTGGGTGCCACCACCATCCTCAAAACACCAGAGTCCATCAAACAAGAAGGCAAACTAAAGCAAGCCCTATGGAACACCATCAAAAAGGGCTGCTGGGTAGAAAAACAGTTACTCAAAAATACCTTCCCAGATCCCTCACAGAGAATAAGGCAGGCAGGAGAGACTGCCTATTCCCATCAGAAAAACTTAACATCAGAGGGATCAGTGGTAGGCACAGCCTCCTCATCTAGATGCTCTGTTGTGTGACATTCCAAGTGAGAAGGTTCAAAACCTCTGGGGTAAAATGATATGCCTTAAAAGTAAAGCTGTTTGCAGCTGCAGTAATTGTAGTAAAGGATTTTTGGTCCTACTGTGTTCTAAGACTGTATTCTAGGACTTTTTCTGGAAATGCTTCTCTCTTTGTACTCAAATGCAGAGCTGCTATTCATTATCAAAAAATGCATGCTTAAATGCATACCATTTCAAGCAGAAAAATACGAAAACATAAATTTTTTCTTTGTGACCACCTTTCAGCCACAACAAATCCTCTTTTATCCACAGAATTGCTCCCCTGCTCCCCTCAATTCCTCTGCTGGAGCCTTTCTGTATGGCTAAGAATAACTGGAAACTGTGACTAGGGCCCTGACAGGAGCTCTTCACCATGTATGATATCTTTCAGAGGAAGGAAACTCACACCTACTCTAACATCAACTGCTGAAGACATTCTTATCCTTCTCAGCATCTGTTCCAAAACACTGCTGTTTCCACCTTACTAGACACAGGGCAGCAATGGGAGTTATTCCAGTATGGGCTGGAAGAGATCATGTGAGAAAGTTCCTCCTCTGCATGTCTCTAAAGTTTGGGAAATCTTCCTTGCATCTCTCAGCTGGCTCCATGAACAAAGGACTGTGACAATAATCAACCCCAGGTTTCTTGAGAGGTCATATGATGCACTACTACTAAATTGTTAGATATTACAACTTGTATAAAAGTGGTAACAACAAATAATAACTTGGATGAATTCTACTACTAAACTGAGTTTGGAGCCCTTCCTCTTTAAGTCACTATTTTGCAAAATACAGACCTGTAACTCTGCTGTCCCCATTAGAATACCCCAATGCTATTTCCAAAGTTTATTAAGTTCAGTATCTTTGAGCTGGACTGAAAATAAAAAGATAGGAAAAGTTTTGTGTTGTATTTACACTGGACACACAACTTCATACATGAGAACTGATTGATTTTGTGTCCTTTAAGCCTCCATTTTTCTTCCCGTTTCTCTTTTCCCACTTCTTTTCCCCTCCTCCACCTTCCCTGGGCTAACTGGCAGCAGCAAGGCTTCAAAGGAGACAAGCAGCTTTGCTATTTGGGCGTAGGGAGGTTTCAAAGAATAAACAGCTCTTGCTCCCACTGCTCACTCTTTGAAGCCACACTACAGCCAATTATCTCAGAGAAAATAGTGCAGAGATAAAAATGTGGCACTGTGAATGAAGATTTAATAGGAGAAGAAAAAAAACCTTGTTCTTTGTACATCAGCCCTGCCATGGGTTAATTTGATACAATTGCACATAATATGGGCTAATTATCTTATCTTAGACACTGATTTTTCAATTCCCATAGCCTCAGCTTAAAGTGATAATTATAGTTGTTTGTGGTGTATCAAATTAATTCAGTAAGTCTTATTACATAGTTCTTATGGCTCATAGATCAGTTGATTGAATAAGTGCTCTCCCTTCCAAGCAAACACTGCAATAACTTCATGGTGCTCTTCTTCTCCCAGCGTGTCCTCTGTGTCTTACTGCTTGGTAACTGGAAGTATTGAACACCAACTTACACCATTTTACCTTAGCAAAAGCCAAGAGGTTGCACCTGAGCTACAGAGAAGGTAAAGCCAAGTTTTGCAGAAATTTCCTGATTTAAGATTTTTGTATTCAGTTTGGATGTGCAAGTTTGAGATGTAGGGAACTAAAGACACCAAGCTGGAACTAAGGCACTGACAGCATTAATTGATACCAGTGTCCCCACTATAGTTCCCAGAAGGTCAGTTCCCCAGATGATGTGCCATTTCTGGAAACATTAACCTCAGCCTGCTTTCACAGAACTAGCTCTCCTCCAAGCACCTCAAATTGTTTGCTAACAGGGGCTTTTCATATGATACATCTCTATCAGTGTCCTTAATGTGATGAGCAGGGAACAGGAGGAGGGAGAAATGTCTCTGACCCAGTCTGCTAAGGGAGTTCAGTAAGAAAAGGCTCAGTAAACATGTAGTAAAGGATCAGCAAATGCACACAGAGCCAGAAAGCCTGGAATTCACCATGATTGCTACACATTGTGTGACTGCTTTATTTCCACCCTCTCTAGCTCTTATCCTAAATGAAACATAAGACAGTTAGGTGACCTGGTCTAACAACATTCCAGCACGTTTTCTTCAGTGTTACCTTGCTGACAGGTTTTAAAGAAGATGGCATTCTGAGGGGTCTGGAGAATAATATTGCCTTCTGAATTCATTATGATCACATTCACTTCAAATGCAGCGACCCCATCTTGTTTTCCAAGGCAAGGAAATCCAACCTGAACAACTAAAAGGATAAGAATACCAATAAGACTTATATTTACATGCACATATACATATACATATAAAATAATACATTTAAATTCTAAAAAGAGGAATTATTATAGATATTTAAGCTTTTAAGGTATTATAATAAGTATTTAAGCTTTGAAGGAATGCCACTGATGAAAACTTGTAACACAGAGACACACAGATCTCTTTCTTCAGAGGTGTCTCCAGGCTTAGAAGTAAAGCAGGACAGGAGAAGGAAGAGCTTGTGCTCATTTGCTGAAATAACTCCAAGAGTCTATAGCACAGACAGTGATCTTAACACAACCACACTTTTCTTGCAGATGAAGAACTTACTCATGTGGAGATATCTAAGGATATATCAAAACAAGCTGGAAGCCTACTTTTAATTTTCTGAGTTGAACTGCTCACTTCTGAGTCTAAATTTTCTATGCTGTCATATGACTTCTGTAAAAACATATATTTTGGGCAAAAAGTTACTTTAGGTAAGCTTTTCTGGTTTGGATATTGCAATTATTACCTAAATAAGATACTGATCTAACCAAAACCTACTCCATAAAGTGCTGACAAAATGGTACACTTGATAAGTATGCACATGGGTGCAGTTTTTAAAAAGAGGACAGACATCTCACTCTGACAGAACTAGTTAAGCATAGTGACATTTGGACATTGCCTTTCCAGGAAAAGTATTCTAACCCTTTTGAAATACAAAGAGTTTAAGCAACTAATTAAGGCCAGTAAATCTGGAGTATTTTAATGATGAAGTAAGTCCAATACCTCTGAACTATGGAATTCTCTGCTGTGATTGTCACAAGAGATCTTAAATAATCTTCAGATGAAATGATTTTATCTCTTTTCTTTAAAATTGGCTCTTCTTAGCTGCTTGATAAGTCAAATCCAACTAATAAAAATTGTTTATTCCTTTCTTCTGAAGCTGGTCTGAGATTTCTAAATAAAATACAGAGCTAAAAGCCCTACATTTGGGTTATTTTAGATTGCTTATTATAAAACTTTTGCAAGCCATAATTTTGCCATTTTTGTTATTTGGTGCCTTGGTAAAATCCAGCATAATTTATTGCTGAAACACATTCTGCCTCTGGTAAGTCCTACAAACTGAAAGGTCCCTTGCAGTTGTCATTCTAAAGCAATTATATAGTTGAAGGGCTTTTGCACCAACCTTTGCAAAGACCAAAACCATGTGACCATGTGGCAAGAAGGAAACTCTTACAGCTGATTATTTTAAAATACATTTTAAATGCTGTGAACCTCTTAAACTGTAGTAACCTTCTTATAACATAAGTGCAGGAAATCAGTGCTTGGATTGGGATGTGTTTTAGTTGAACAAATTGCAATGGGGAGGAAGATGTGGTAGACTGTTAATGACAGCACTATAGCTGTATCTAGATTTCATTGAATTGTTAGCAACCCCTGAACTCCCCTGAGATTTGTCTGTGGTTTACATGCCTAGGGAAAAACCCGGCAATGCATCCCTAGAGTCCACGGCCACAAATCATAAACCTTTTACTCCACCACTGCCCACTCTGGAATTTTTGGACTCATCATATGTCTGAAAGCTAGGCACACAGATATGCAATAATGAACCCTCCTGTGAGCAAAAACCACCTGGATTCTGACTGAACTCTGTGGTGGTTCAGAGTTGAAATAAAGCCCCTAAGCTCTCCCTGAATCTTTGCATTTTTCTGCCTGTTTGAATAATGCTAAGTACCCACCACCAGCACCACAGTCAAACCAAAGCACAGAGAGAAATTCCTTGTATCAAAAAATGCGGCCGTGAGCTCCCGTGGCCTATCACAGTGTTGACCAGGGCCACAGCAGGGCAAACCTCAGCTCTGGTCCCTGCTTCCCAAATTCAGGATGCAGTCTACATTTGTCCATCACTGGCTAAAAACAAGGAGAGGGAATCACAGGTATGAACTTCTTTCTGTTAACCATCCTCCCACCACCAGGCCAGAAAACACCCTCTCCTGCACATATACATTTCTTTATCCTCTGGAGCACTTGTATCCAGGGCTGCAGAGCATATGACTCTAACAGGAACAAAGAAAGTTTAACTAATTTGAAAAGGAACCTAAGGAAACCTAGCAACTTAAATCTAATTTAATTTTAGGTAGTAATTAGAATGCTCTCCTAGGATGCAGAGGATGCAGGTCTAATACCTTTTGTCTGGGAGGTCATGCCTTTCCTCTCTGCTCAGGAAACCGAGGTTCTCTAAACTGTCTTCAGTAGAAGCAGGCTGAGAGTAACTCCTGTATGTCTGCAAGCCCTTCAAGTTTGCAAGCAATTGCCTTACCCACTAAGCAAAGATGCCAAGGCCAACAACAAAAATCACCTTTAGTCTCGAGTGGGACAGCTTAAGGGACATCTCTGAATGACCAATCTCAACAGAAGCAGTCATGAAAGGTCTGGAGAGGAGTGGGAGCCCACACACAGCCCTGCAGCCCACTGTCACTCTCTACCAGCACGGCAGACAGAGCAGAGATGGTGTTGTACTCAGAGAAGACACTGATTTCTGCCACTGAGCTTGGAGACATTTTCAGCATCTTTGGATGCTCAGCACCTATGTTTTACTGTCTCAACACCAGCAGCGGGCAGGGAGAGGTTTCCTGAGCCTGGCTGGTGGACTGTGGGGGCTGCATGAAATGCACGAAGCAGCACTGTGCCAGCAGCCTGGTCACACCAGCCTGCAGCAGCACTGCACTGCCGGGGTCAGACAGGGACAGGAGGGGCAAACTCGGGTCACTTGGGGGCCAGCTCTTTCTCAGTCACAGGCCACTGCATTGCTTCTGGGCACAGACCTATAGATGTGTTTACCTCTCTGAGTATGGTGTTCAAGATGTTAATTACTGCCACAAAAATGACTCACTTTGTTTTGAACTTGCTAACCTCAGATTGAACCACTGGACCTTCACAGGCTTTCCCCTGCAGTCAGAAATGAGCAGCCAGCTGCTTCTCATTGGGCAGGTATACACACTCCTCCCAAATATCTTCTTTTGCACAAGCTGAGCAGTCTTAGCTCTTTAAGCTGCCACTGAAAAGCACCTTCTACAGCCTTCTTAACATCTTTCCATGTGTTTAGGTGTAACAATGTCCATGTTGTGAGCACTGAATCAGGTACCAATTCTGGGACTTGGGAATGGATTTTCAAATAAGACTAAGGAACCTAGGTGATTTAAATCTTGCTTAAATCCAAGGAGAATTTGGTGCCTCATTTCATACCAAATTAGAGAAAGCTAAGAGAAGGACAAGGCTGCATCCAATGAGGAGCAATTGAGTAGGTTGTGACTCTCAGTCTGTCAAAGAGAGAAAAAAATCAGGGGATACATAATAGATGTGTACAAAATCATGGATAGGATGAACAGGATAGATTGACTACTGTCTTTACCAGTGCAAGGACCAGTGCCCATCAGATGAAGCTGTTGCAGCCAGACTTGAAACAACAGGAAGGGGATCTTCATGCAATGGGTGGCAGTGAACTCTTTGCCAAGGTGGTTGGAGATAACAGAAAATGTTATGGACTCAAGGAGAGCCTGGAGAAGTACTAGAAAGAGAGATCTATAACCCATGTGGGCTTATAAAGTAGACAAATCACTTAAGACACAGGAAATCCTCCAAGCTGAAGGTAGTAAAAGTTGAGAGGGTAAACAGAAGTATCACATATGCTTGTCCTCCTTTTGCTCTTCCACAGGTCTTCTTATAGCCACCATTGGCCATAAGGCAAATACAGGCTAGAGAGGCCCTACAGCACTGAAGCCATTCATATGCCTTATTTGGAGACAAATATCCTCAAAGAAGTTTCAAGAGTCCACTGATTTTTATAAAAGCACTGGGTTCAATTACCTCTGAATAAGGTATCTGTTAATCCTCATTCTTGTTTCTCACACTCATGTTTACTATAGTTATCTTTCCCCTTTTATTTCTCCTTAATTGTGTTTAAGGGCAATTAATTGTCCTTGGGCTAAAACACTTCTAAAAAAAATACAAACTGTTGATTTGTTACTAAATACAAGCTTGTGGTTGAATTTCTTCTGACAACTGTATGTATCGAAAAATGCTTTCGTAATGCAGTAGATCCAGGCAAACTAGACTAGATTTGTCAACGCTGTCTTGCCAACATTTAAATTATAGCAATAACCACAAAGCAGCAAACCATCACTACCTTTATAGCATGTATTTACTTCGGACTACTTAGTTAATTTTGGCCAGCTAACAGAGAGTGTAAAAAACCATCATAGTAGTGTCTCAACATTAAGAGCGTACATACTTCAAATACTGTATGGGTACTGAGCACTGGAACACCAAACAGGACTTAAATACTGCTTATATATACACCCAGTGCAGTGGTGCCCTGCACGTGATCCATGTAAGGGAACACCATGGACATGCCCCTATTAGTCCTGGAACTGAGGTACCAGTGCTGCCAACAGGGTAAATCCTTTTTGGCTTTAATAAAATCTTCCATCATGATGGTTAACAGACCTTCTCCTGCAACTATGAGCTCTCATCTCCAGCCTCCCTGCACTTTTACATTAAGTTTTCCTAAACACAGTCAGAAAGGGGTAATTTTGGTCTAGCTTTTCTAGATAGATAAAAATTAAAGGAGAAGCTAGCTTATATTAGAGAGTGCTGAGTGCAGCAGAGAGTGTTTTTCACATATCTCACCTGCTTTATATGGAGATGGAACTAATGCTTAACAAGAACTTGGCCTCTATGACTTTTAGATTGCTGTAAGTATCTTTATTTGATACTCATTGATATTTACTCATTGGGCTTGAACCAATTCAAATACAGCAGTTGTGGTACAAACATCTTTCACCCAAATCTATTTTCAATACCACTCCTTCAATCCACACAGAATGGAGAGACCAATCATTCATGCCAAATTCAAGGTGTCATGGCAAAAAGCTGTGTTGAAACATTACTTTAATGTCAATCTACTGCAAGCTGAAAATGGAGAACATTATACACAAACTTTCAGAATTTATCCACTGAAAAAGAGAGAAGGAATAAAAACTCATCAAAGATGAAAACATGAATATCAGTGCTTCATTTGCAGTCCAATCCTCCTGTTTTGTTACTCATTTCTTTCCCACATTTATCCCACAGGTTGGCTAAGGCAATTTAGGAAACAGTGATCACTAAGACAGTACTGTCATCAAGATATGCATTTCTGCTTTCCTACCAGAGGTTACCATGTATGAACCCTGAAACAGATCACATAAACTGTTATTCATCCACTTCAGAGCTAACTGGATTCAATAATCTTTCATGGAAAGCTTTTTTACTCAAATAAGCTCACTACACACCATGGTATTTCTGGAGCACTTGCACTGGCTTGGGCTCAGCCTCTGCTGTGGAGCCGTAAATTCCAGTGAAGGATTAAGAATGCTAAGGGATAAATGATAAATTATAATATCCTAAACTAGAACTTGTGTCTTTGAGCTGAATGCCTGATGACCCCAAATGAAAGCAAAACATCCACAAGCTGCAACTTCTGAGAAACAGAGTAATTTGATAACTTTTCTGACAGTGATCAAAGAATTTGTTTTCCAAAAGTTGTACAACTTAAGTAATAGCATTCATGAATTTTATGCAACAATTTTGCGCAAGCTTCTGCTGATTTATCTACACATAAAAGCTTCATGTGTCTTGGCTCAGGCAAATATGCTGCTGTACTTAGGCAAGGCAATTACAAACTGTTCGGTGCCAAGCACTGTGGCAAGCATTGCTTTAGGCAATAAACTTCAGAACTACAATTCATAATGAAATATTTAGATTTTACTGGCTGTAGAATATTTTTTACAGAAACAAAATTTATAATATCAACAGTACAAACCTGATGCTTTATGAGGAATTGTTCCAAGCAGGGGGATATTTATAGTTGGATCAGCCATTATGCCTTTATCCAAAGAGTGCAAAGACAGGAATTCATAGTAGTACTCGGCCTATGACAAAATAAATGAAAAATCTATATTTATTTTCATTGTATTCATAGAAGCAAACTATTGAGCACATGAACTACAGGAGAAAAATACTACACTTTTCATAATGTCATTCACTGGATTAGTTTCTATAACTTCCCTGAGTGCTTCTTAATCTAAACATAATTTTCAGATAATTTCCTCTTATTTCATAGATTGCAAGTGACCATACAGTAATCAGCATGCAGCGTATCAGCAAGGAAAATGGAATGCATATAGTGGAAAAATGTTATACAGAGCAGACATTTTTTACAACCCACACCGTTCATCTGGCGGACAACAAAAATATCCAAACACTAAGCTCATTCTTAAAGCTGTTTTTCGGGCAGAATCCTCCTGGAACTGACTGGTGAGCCTGGATGACCTGCCTGTACCATGAGTGCAGCTTAAAGGGCATAGGCATGTCCAAGTGTGGCAGGAGATTATCCACGGCTGCTGCTGGTTGATGTGCACAGCACAGCGCATTGCCTTGGGCAAACAGTGCCAGGCAGTGAGTGGCCACTGCTGGCGCACCACACCAGGACACATACCTTGTTTACAGCTCTGACACTGCCTTGTACAACCTCACTCCATTACATTGTTCCAAGGGTGGAGCCGAGAGCTCTCCTACCAAGAGATCCTTTGTGTCACTCATTAACTGCAACATCAATGATCTGTTTTGGTGATCCCTAGAAAGTGTCAGCATGATTTAAAAATTACTTTCCACTACCTTAATCCTATCCCCAATAAGCACCTGCATTGTAGGCTCTAGTACTTTTGTCCATGGGAGCCTGGCGTCTCTGTTGGGTCATCTGTTCAAGCTTTCTTCACATTTGATGCAAGGTGCCATCATGTGTCTGCAGTGTGGCTGTACACACCACGTACACCTGAGACGTATGGAACTTGGCCAGTCACTAGAGGCTCCCACTACTGTCAGCAGCACAACTGCTGGTGTGCAGAGTAAGTGGAAATGAAACTTTTATGTTAAATTGTGGCATCTCATTTACCATGAAGCATACAAGGGATTACAGGTAATTCTATCTGCTGGTTTCAGGTAAGTGCTTGAGACCTTAGCATGGGCACTAGCAAAAATGTGTTTACATCTGCTCACTGACAGTAGACAGTACTGTTCTGTCTACCTTTTAGATAAAACAGTGCAGCAAAGAGAGATTAAAGCCAAAATTTGGGCTGATAAATGGTAGCTGGTTTACATCTGTAAGATGTCTGCCTATGTCCTTAGCCAGAACAAGATCATTTTTCTCCTGTAATATCCTGGCTCCCTAGTACAAGAAGGACATGGACTTAGTGGCAGTGAAGAGCCACAAAGATGATCAAGGGACTAGAGTGTCTGATGTACAGGGAGAGGCTGAGAGAGCTGGGCGTATTCAGCCTGGAGAAGGCTGACGGGGGATCTAATCAATGTGTATAAATAGCTGATAGGGGGGTGTAGAAAAGATGGATCCCAGCTCTGCTCAGTGGTGACCAGTGACAGGACAGGAGACAACAGGCACAATTCAGAAAACTCCACTGGAAACTGAGAAAACACCTTTCTAATGTGTGGGTGGACTGAGCACCGGCACAGGTTGTCCAAAGAGGTAAGCAGAGCCTCCCTTTGTGAAGATGTTCAAAACCCAACTCAACACTGTCCTGAACAAGTGGCTTGAGATGACACTGCTCAAATAGAGGGGTGGACTAGTACATCTTGAGATCACACTCTCTGGTCTCAGATCAGCCTCAGCCCTTCTGTGATTCTGAGCTCTGCTAACTTGGGCAGAAGCCCTGACAGGGTGTGAGAGACCATCTCCCTTTAGCTCCTGATGACACCAGAAAAACCCTCATGACCTGGGTAGAAAGGTTGTTATGAAATTCCTGGTCAGCCCTGGCAGCACATCCACTTGCTCTGTAGGGACAGTAAGGAGACCCCATAACAGAGAGGAGATGGCATGAGGGGCTACACTCTACATGGACAATCTTCAGGGAGTGCTGTGTAGGCAGAGAGACCTCAGAGGAGGACTTGCAGAACAATAGGGCAGGAAACAATGAAAGGTTTTAAGTGGGGATTAAACACATGGAGTAAATGTGTGAGGGAGACAGGACATGAAGAGAAGCAGTAAAACCAGAGATGAAAAATGAAGTCTGGGGTAATGTTCAAAATGCTGCTTTTAATTAAAGACATTTTTTTCCAATACAATATACCATGCCAAAGTATGAAAAAAAAAAGCCATAAAGTCAGATTGTGAAAATTTTTGTTTTCAAATAAAACTTTGGTTCAGAAAAATAATTATATGTCTCCACACATCTATAGAATAGTGCAGTGAGAGAGTCAAGGCTCCACTGTCTGTTTCTCATTGGTTAGCTTTGATGTTTGGTTGTATCTAAACCAGGTCATAATGAGTTATGACCTGGGATATCAAAACATTATGTTCTTACTATTCTAGTAAACAACAACTGGTAAATAGACCAAATAGCTCCACTCCCCTGTTTCTATTCCAGACACACTGTTGTAGAAGGTCAGCCTGTGAGCCAGATTCCCAACTTGTAGGAAAAGGACTGGAATCTCATTTTCTAGAGCCGGTTTTCTAGGGCCTAAGGATAAAGGCAAAAAGAAAGTTCCCCATGGAAAAGGGACCCATTGCTGCATGAGCCACAATACTCACTGCTGTTCAAGGAAGTAATTCCTCTAACCAGGGTAGAGGCGTAGCAGTGGTTAGTGCCTGAGGCAGGAGTGTGTTCTGATGGCTCTTAAAAAGATGGGAAGAGACATTGCACAAGCAACAGGCTGCTCAGAAGGAAAGCCACACATTGCACTGGGGAGAGATAACTGCTCTCACCATTTCTCCGTAAAGGTCTGTACATCTGCTGAGTTGACAGAAACCGAAATTCTTTAAATGATAGTATCTAAGAGCTGAAACACATCAGGTAGATCCAGCTAGCATAACTTCAAAGTCGTGTGCTGCAGAGTATGTTTGCAAATCATGTGTGCTGGATTGAGTTGGTTAAATTTTGACATAAAAGTTATATACAAAAATCCCAGTCTACAGAGGCTGCACAGTGAAGCAGAGTAGTTTAACTCCTCAAACCTGTGAATCTAAAACATGATTTGACTGCCATAAATCCTATCTATTTGGAGAAAATCTGTCTTGACACAAACCGTACATTGAATCTCCAGTATTGTCCTGCTGTAATTGGAGTTGATTGCTAATTAACTTGCATTAATCACCATGACTGAAAAGCAAACAAAAAGCAAATATTTGATCAGCAAATATTAACATGCTCCAGCCTACCATGAAATTTAGTGATGATGGTTAATTGAAGATATAGGTTTGTGCAATTAAAATATTGTCTAGTGACTACCGTAATTTATGTTGTAAGTGGTCATTGTGAGTGACCTGGTAGTGAGAATGAAATTTGCTTGGATATTGTTGGCAGATAGAGGGAAAAAAATCCAAAATCTGTAATCCCTTTTCCATTATAAAGGCACCCTCCCTTTTTTGTGTGTTTTGTTGATTTTTTTTTTTTAAAGATGGCCTATGAACTCTGGTATGTGAAGGTCTAAATTTGGTAATGAAGCTAAATCTTAGAGGAACAGTGTTGTCAGAGGTGGTGAAGAAAATGAGGTTTGCATTAAATTTCTGATCATTGACAACTACACACTTCGCATGGATAAAGGACTTTTGTCTTGACTTCAGGAAGCACCTGAGGAAGAGTATGCTTTACTTCTGTGGAAAATCTTTGTTTGACATCCTCAGAAACTGAGGCAAGGACCCCTGAGACCTTGTGTGAACAGTCTGGGAAGTTGGTGCTTTCAGGCAGCAGGTAGCCCCAAGCAGCTGCCCTTTAACAGTTCCCCATGTGGGTAAAGCAGAGAGAGGAAATTTCACCTTAGGCAAATAATTCCTTGGTCGGGATTAACCTTTATGGATTTTGAATGGCTGTTTCCTATAAATCAGAGGAATTTAAAAGGTTATAAAAATAATGAAGCCCTCTAACAAGTATCGTAGAAAACATCTGTCGGCAGTTTGGTTTTAAATGATATACAGTTAAAATTCCTACAGATCTCCCTTCCTTGGTTCAAGATCTACTGCACTGAAGTTCTCTTATTATTCAGATGCCATGTTGTTTCTGCCTGGTTTTTTCACGTTTTATCAAAGAATTCACGATAATATGCTTTATGTTTTCTTCATTTTACGTGATAGACATAGAATTGTAGTACCTAAAGCAAAGCAGAGTGGCTCGAACTGTTCTATGTCATGGTTCAATAACCTAATGAAATCTGCACCCTTTCTAATTAAGAAGCAAATGTATGTTAGCTTTGGAAGTAGATGTAAGAAATTACTATATCTTCTTCTCATTATTTTACAGAGATCAGTGCTGAATGTTCTGTTATCAATTAAATGACAAATACATCTTAATGCCAATTATCTACATTTAAAGAAAGAAACACATCAAAGAAGTTCCTTTTTATCCCAGATCCATGAATATTTCTGGCCATGCACACACTGGAAGATTCTACCCTGCATTATCCATAGCAGATGCTCACAGCTGCATATGCCATAAATAAAGTCGCAAAGTGAGACAACGTATGTGTTTGTTAGGTGTTTACAGCATGGACCATTGCTTCTCCAAGATATTAATTGCATTAGGTCAGAGAAGTTGGTCTGTGTTCCAAGATGAAGCATGAAGCAGAGAGAGATGAATTCCAACAAAGATTATCCATACTGTGCATCCCAGGCTATTGAAGGAGTCTGGCCAGAGCAGGAATATGTACATGTACGTGAACATTTTGTTACTGCAGTGCAGTCTAGACACTGCTGTAATGAACAACATAAAGGGGCTTCCTTGGACAAGTGGATAATAAAGTGTCTGCCTAGAGACTGCCTATTTTTGTGCTAGGGACAGAACCCATTAATTGGTTCTGTCACAGAGTGGGCAAACCATTTTTCACACCTCAGTGCAACACTCAGAAACTTGCTGTCAGCCTCAAGAGGTAGACCTAAAATGGGAAGCATGCTCAACAACATGAAGCAATACTGAAACCTGATCTGAGAAAATCAGTTTACATGGAAGCCTGGATAACCTGACTGTCTTCCAGTATCAGCTGCTAAGGGTATGGGAAATCCTGAAGCAGCAGGGTTAAAAAAACAGAGATGCTCACAAAAGGAGGAGTAGAGATATTTGGTGTTTCAAATAAATAAAAAAAAGGACACAAACTAGAACTCAGAGAAATGGTCAATCTCAAAGAAAAATACATTATTTACAGTAGTAATTAGACAATGCTGTGGTGAAATGGCCACAAATCTGTAGAGCCTCTTCTATGCCTGCTTTCTTCACATTGGGGAAATCATGGCAGATTGAAGAAAATCCATGCACAAAAAAGAAGACTTTTTAAACAATAGAGTGCATCCCTGCATGAAACTTTCAACAATAACTACTTGTGGTTTTAATGGTTTTAGAAGAATGGTATAAAACTCTCCGATTTTGCCAACGGAAATGACTAACTGGTGCTTAATGTCTCCTGTGGCATTCAGCTGTGGATGGCAGATTAGGTCCTCCAACAGAATGATTTATGAAATTGGAAAAGTAAAATTTATTGTTTGCTTTTAAAACAAGCCTCAGACTTTGAAAGGTGACATTACAGGCTTCCAAGAATGCTTTGCACTAGGGAGATGGTCTGAAATCTTTGCAGAATACATCAGCTTTTCCTCCAAATAACGAGAAAATAATTTCTATAAAGATAAGTAATATGAAAAAAATCACTGTCAAGAAGCTTGGTGAGGTCACAACATAATAGACTTAGATTATATTTAGCATTATTTCTGGCAGTTGTTTGCTCTTTGGGTAACATGGGAAACAGGGCAGCTACTCAGTCATTTTGAGCAAATATTTTGTCTCATCAGACCCTGAGCTCTGGAGGCACTCTAGCATTTGAAGCAGTCATTTGAATGCAATCTCAGACTGGAAGCTGAAGGACTTGCTAGAAAGACTGGGGGTTGAGAGGAACAGAGGTGAGAAAGAAAAATCCAAGTATACCAGCAGAACATTAACTCTGAAAGTCAGCATCACGCTGAAAAAGCAGCTCCTGAGACAGAGGGACAAATAAAAGCCTAGTGCACATTCCTGTCCATCGTTAGCCTGCTAATGACAACACGGTTTTGGTTTGGATCAGAGGCAGCAGTACCTGCAGTGGGGACAGTGGGGCTGTTGCACCAGGCTAGAGCCTTGGACAGCAGCATTTGTGCAAACAGATGCACAGCAACCTCCAGGTTCAGCACAAGCACACGGAGCCAAAGGCGTGTGGCATGCACCATTTCTTTTAAACAGTCACAAGAAATTTACAGCTCCTCAATGACGAAAAGTCTGGGAGTTTCTCACTCTTCTGTCTTGCTTTATTTGGAAACAAAGAAAGCGAAACAGCCCAACTTCCCATATTTAGACCTTTTTTTGTTTGTTTAACACATTTTCTGTAATGCATTTTAGTACAGCTTCACTAGAGTTACTTTTGAAAAAAATTAAGCTGAAAGAAGACAAAATCACTAAGGTTGTGACAAATATGCAGAGTTAATTGCGTCTTGAAAATTTCTAGCAAGGAATGATATTTCTCCGCATGAACCAGGCCTGGTGCACTAGCTTCCTCTAAGTTTTCTTTTATGCCTTTATGATTTTTATGCCTTTATGATAGATGAAAATAATTCTGCTTTGGGGAAGGGGAGAGATGCAAACACTGTACCAAAAAGAGAAATATTATTAAATGTTCAGATTTAAAGTAAGTAAAAGACACACAAGCCTTTGCTATCTTCAAATCTTCAACAAAACATATTGCTCTGGTATCCTGAAAATTGATAAAGGCTATTCTCCTGAAAAGTTAACTCTTGTTCCAGCACAGCAAGGGCTAATTCATTCTTTGTTCACCCAGGAAAAGATTAGTGCTCTCTCTGGTGGACGTTTCATGATCACGGACATTCAAAATACCCACCTCCCAAAGCTAATAAAAAAGGAGAAAATTATTACTGCTCTTAGAGAAAAAAATACAAAATACTGTCTCACCAGGTTACTTCATAAGAAACAAGTCTTTGCAGGTCTGCCACTGCCACCTGCAACACTTCTATGTGGCTCTATCTACACTGAGAAAAACCCACAGGGTTATTTTCTCCCTGTCACAGCTTAAAAAGTAAATGAATAGCTTGGTTGGCTGATCCTTGGTGGGCATCTTTAGATTATAGTCTGTTTACAGTTTCAGGCTTTGGACAGAATTATTGATAATTAATAATTACCTTGAAAATTCTTCACAGAGAATGTAAAATAATTTTAATAAAACCTTTACAATTAGGGAAGTGATTGCACTAACAAGTATTTAGGTTAGTTATGATGGGGGTCTGAACAGAGACTATATTTAGTTAAGCAGAATAGTTTTAAGAGCAAAAACGTAAACCTTGGAGATGGTGGCTCATCTGATGTGATGAGGGAAAGCTCACAGATGAAGAATAAGCTAATCGACCTCTTGAATGGTGGTAAACATGGATAATGCATACAGATTCATTTTGGCCACGCTTCAAACTTCCAACCCTTTGTTCTTAAGCCTCACAGAATAGCTTTGAAGTTGAGGATAAAGCTCCTCTAGCACACCATTACCAAAGAACAACCTTCTGATTATGATCTCATGAAAGTGTAATCAATTACTTACACAAGTTAAAAGCGTGGCAAACAGCAAAGGTCACATAATTGGCCTTTATTGAGTCCATGTGTTTCAATCTTGGCTCTAACTGGGACTCCTGTATAATAAATATAAGTATCTCTCTTCAAAATGTAAGCAGTGAACTTTCTCAAAAGTTATGAAATCTCACAGCAGCTTCTGTCAGACTGGAATCCTTCAAGGGTTTCAAAGAGGGATGCCTCCACTTTTGTGTACCCATGTGACAGAAAGTTTGCAGCACCTCTGACTGACAGTTTCTTTATTTATTGCTCAGCAGATTCTGGTCTTCAGCCTTATTTTACAGGAAGACGAGTGTTTAAAATTCAAAAAGTTGCAAAAATTCAACTCTGTCCTGACTGGTCATTAGGAAAGACTTCCTTAACACTGCTCTCTTTAAATACCTACTGGATGGATTTTCAAATTCCTTTTTTTTTTGTGAAAATTGAGAGTAATTTTTTTCTTGTTTCACAGGCTGTCATTGATCAAAGCAAATTCTAGATACTACCATGAAAGAAGAACTAAAGTCACTACTAAGAGTTTCCTAAGTGTATCTGAAAAGGAACTTGTGTATTTGCTGTTGTACCTGAAATCACGCTGATTTTTCTACTGAATGAAGACTCTGCTAAGTGGATGTATATTGCTATCTTGTATAAATTGTATATTTCCATGTACTGTGGAGGGCTCCACATAGTTCTATCCTCCATAACTATACCATGAATTATTCAAAGCAAGATGGACTTCTCTTCAGAGTAAAGCAAGGGAGAATAATCCTATCCCCAGTTTCTGATGGGAAACTGAACAGGTTCTACAAACAGCTTTTCTGGTTTTTGTATTGTTTCCATAGGCAGTCAGCACAGCTTCATCCCTGGGTTACAGTACCAGCCTCGCAGGTCCAGTCTTTTAAGCTAAGGTCCAGTGTACTTCCCAGTATTTAAATGAAGTATCTTGTTTAAAACCAGCTCATTCTTGACTTCCTGTACACTCAGAGACCAGCACTTGCAGAAGAAAGTTCAGCCCAGCTAGAATCTGATTTATCTGCTGTCTTGAACCACCTTTCTTTCCCTCCCCGGGTGCAGGTGGAGTCTATCTGCAGCATAGGCATCTTCAGAAGGCCTGGACTCTGCTGACTTGACACAGGGTCAACCTGAGCTTTCAGATGAGCTAAGCAGGATATTGACACTGATACAATTCAAATGTGAACGCTGTCAGTGGGCAGGATAAGGTGCAGACTTTGTCCCATCAAAGGAAAGTTACAGTTAGATCAAGTAAAAATGTGAAACCCATGGTTCTTGACGTGATGATGGCTTCTAATTTTTGCCCTTAAGGATCAGTATAAGCTGCTTCACCCTGTATCTAATACCAACACCTCACAGGTCTGATCAGAGGGAATCAACATGGTGGGTTACAAGCTTTCAGCTACCCTCCCTTGCCAATACAGAAATCAGATCAAGCCTATGCAATATAAATAGAGGTTCCTGTGCAAACCTGGAAGGAAGGAGGTAAAAAAAAAAAATCATCAATCAAGGTAACTGCCAACATGCTCTGCTGGCAAATTAATTCCCAGCTCTTAATATGTCTATGTATATCATCTGTTGCTCATGATTACAGACCCAGATAACTGTATTTTGCCTCTTTGTCCTCTCTGACAGTGTGCTCTACTGTGCAACCTGCCTGTTCTCCCAACAGTCTCTGTGAGGAATATTGCAGCTGCATAGTTGCTTGCAGAAACTTTATGTACGTGTGGCTTCACAACGGGAAAATAAATTTGTTTCAACCTGGTTACTCAAATAGACTCTGTTTCAACAGCTCAATTTACTTCCCAAAACCTCTGCAAGAAAGAGAACTGGCTAAGGCTCAAACCTGGCAAAATGAGACCAGTGTTTGCTGCAGTTTAAAAGAAACAGGTTGAAGTTGGTACTTGTACTCCTTACTGAAGGTGTTCAGTGGAGTTGATTATTTGCCTATGAGGTTCTAAGTCTCAGATTCTCATTGGCTATATCAATATTCACACATTTGCAAGTTCAGGGCAAGTAGAAAATGTTGCAGGGAGAGCTTAACTTCTCTCATCAACAAGTTGAGGTTTGTCCATGTCTGTCGCTATTGAGCTAGGAAAATGACACAGAACTCCACTCTCAGAAGGTGAAAAACGAAAGGGACTTTATTGAAAATATCTCATGCCTTTTATAACATGCTGTGCTAAGGCAAGACCTGATTGGTCTTATGCAAAACACTTCTGATTCCATTGGTAAATTAGGAATAAACACAGTCCAAGGACAACTATCTCAAAACACTAGCTAGAAAAAGAGATAGTAACAATTGCTTATAATTCCTTTCCTCAGTTCTAGACTAAATTTATCTCTATTCCTTTCTCCGGCTGGCTGGGAATATCCATACATGTCTTCCACGTGTTCTGAGAAAAATTAGGTTCATAATCACAGTAATGAAAGCTCTGTTCTCTGATGGTCAGGATGGTCCAAGAGCCTACCCTCTGCTTCTCTGGACAGCTGTCATTGCAAAGGCTGGCTCTCTGGCTCTTGCTGCTGGTTTCTGTGCTTCAGTGTTCAGAGCCGGTGACAGATCTTCTCGTTAGTGGGCTGCTGTTTGGGGAGTTTATTTTGCCTGGTGATGGGCCAAAACCTGAGGCTGGGAGATTGCCAGGTTTGATGTCAGGCATATTTATTTCCTTTAGGATCAGCTGGGTTTAGCTAGCTTTTTATCCAGGCAAAGGGGCAACTTCAGAGGATTTGTGGGACCAGCTCTGAAAGCGGTGTTTGGTCTTCAAGTTATTTATTGAAGTATTTAGCACTGATGACAGCAAGAGCTGAAGCAGCTCAAAGGTAATTGCCCATTTTTCCTTGTATGGCCAAAAAAAGATGGACTCCACCAGCTGGTTGGAAAACAAAGCAAATTTTCATTCTAGATGCAAAAAACCCCAGGGGTTTTCTTGTTGTGGGGCTGCAAAAAAAAAAAAAAAACAAAAAAACCACGGGGGTTTTTCTGTGGGGGGCAAAAAAAAAAAAAAAAAAAAAAAAATCCACCCCAAACCTTTGCAAGCCATTGCTAAGGTGTTCTATGAACAGACTAAGACTCCACAAACTGTTGTGGACTTCAGGTATCATAGCTGGGTAAAGCCTCCTAGTGCCTCTGTACAACAGTATCAGTGTCTTCGCTTTATTAATATTACTTTTTTAAAGGCAGATTTTGGGTTGCTGCTTCGCTGTGAGTATGAGACCTAGGACTGACCTCTGAGGTGGACCACTAGCTCTCCAGCTGGAGCAATGCACCTTGCTGATGTAAGGGCCACTTCCTCCCTTCTTTGGTTGGAGTGTGGTGGGAGGCAGTGCTGAAGCCTGGGCTGCATCAGGCACAGCCCTGCCAGCCAGTCGAGGTGGGTGTTACATTTCCACCGTGCCTGGGCCACAGTTTGAAGCAGTGAAGAGCTTGGCCACAAATAAACCGTCAAAAAGCAAACCAGCAAACAAAAACCTCCCAGCAAAACGAAAAAATCCAACACGGTAAAGGAGACTAGTACAAGTAAAGCAGAATCTTTCAGATGGTGAAATTTGTAGAGAAAAGGGCAAATAAAAGAAGAACAAACCCTAACAAGCCAAGCGTAAACTCACATGAAGGCAAAAAAGAGGTTTTGAGATGCATTTTCTTTAAAGCTTTAAAAATAGTAATCAGGAGCTCATTGTTCTGAGTTAAGGTATTCAGCTTTTGAAATTCTGTTCAATGTGATGCAAATATCTGCTACATACCATTTTTGAAAACTCTGGGGCACACCATATTCCTCACATATCTGCATGCCCTAGGAAGAGTGTGGTTTCTTACATTTCTTTTGTATGTACATAATCCACTTGGCTAGAATCAAGGCAATAATAGCTGTAGCTACCCCAAAAAAACCTCTTTGGAAAGCGTGAAAGCAAGAGAAGATGTTAAATACGTGAAAAATTCTTCCAGTTAGTTTAGTTAGTTCTCATTTTTGTTAGTTCTTTCTCTATAGCATTACTTGTTAATGCCATTAACTTTAGACCACTAAGAATATACCCGTGAAACTGTGTGGAAAAAGAGGTGATATTGCCAGAAAACATTTTCACTTCCACAGATAGGAAAGCGAAACAGACGAAAGCAACACAAGAGGAAAGCCTGGATTTTCTATTTTAGAAGAATGGTTAGTAACACAGGGAGTGAAATCTGTACATTCTCACAAAATATAGTCTCGAAGCTTGGGGTGTCCTTGTCAGTTCCAATGCTTTTCAAGTTATGTTGTACATTGCAGCTACTACTGTAAAAGTAGTGAAAATACTGTAAGATTTTAGCTTTTTTTTGTTGTTGTTGTTAAAACGGATTATTTATGGAAATTATAAACAATGAAAATCTTGAAGAACTGTTTACTTAACACAGGTTTACACTGCTGTGTAAAAAGAATTATTGTGTAGTTTACACATATGCCATGTAAATTACTATGGAAACCAGATGCAGCTTACATTACAAGGTGCCTTGTAACTCATCTCTGCTGAGCAATAAATCCCCCTTTTTCTTCTTGGCAAAACTTTGAGAAACTTTACTGCTGTTTTCTATCAGCAGATAGAACAGATGGCTGGCACATGCCTGCTCTACTAAGAAAGTGGGATCTCTACAGTATTACTTTGATCCCTGGTGGCATGTCTACAACACTGAGACGCAAAATACCACAGCTGAGTAGAATCTAAATATTAAAGGTTTGGAGCTGTGCTTTTGATTTGAGAACCCCCCATCTAAAAATCATGCTCACACTATGTAAACATCTTCACATTCCACATGGAAATTTTGGTACAGAGGTCAGAAAACAAAGCATTTCCCCGGTTTGGTGACATGAAAGTGCAGTGAAGGTACTACTGAAAATCACAAGAGTGTGAGTTTACACAATTACCTTGATCAACTTTAAGAAGAGCCATATTTTATTGGAAAAAATCTCCTAAATTTTGCATATTAGACATTTTTTAAGCTGAAAAGCATCACTGTAATGACTGGTTATGAATAAGATATTTACAAAAAATTCAGCAGTTTCTTTGAAGAAAAGTTTCCTTTGAAGAATTAGGTTTTGAAATTCAATACTTTTTGGTTTCTTACAGTTTATCAGGGAAATAGCCATGTTGGACTGGAGCACCTTATTGCACCACTACTGCCTTAAAATTGGTGGTCTGTTAGCTTTCCTCTGAGCAAGGAAACAAATCTCCTAGCATAGCTGGATGTTCCATTTTATTTTTATGGTCAGGCTACATTTCAGCAATATAAGACAATTTCAGAAAACTCAACTGAGCTATTCAAGGTTGATGGTCACATTGCTGAGATCAGAACTAGCCTCCAGGAGATGTTAATTATACAGCATTCTTGACCTTCATTTAACAATATAGAAATGATGCTAGAAAATGCACTGAAGACATACATTCCCTCTTTCTCAGAGGTGGGCATCTTTCTGATTTACTCAAGGTTATCAATAACTCTTTGAGACTTATTTCACATTTCACTTTATGTCACATCATGCATTCAACCATGCACCAGGAGAGGAGCTATGGGGTACTCATAACAGTGGGGAAGGGTGAGCTGCTACAATAATTCATCTGACCACAAATACTTCTCCCATCTCTGAATGGAAGAACACAGCCCAGGCAGGTTGTGGCCCAGATTGACTATTTCTGTGGATCAGACCAGACAATGCTACACAACAAAAATTCCAACTTGCTTTTTGGTTTCTTTTTTTCACCTCCTGTCTATTAAATCAACTGGTCTGCTGCTCTGTCACTGAGCACTTGATGTCTGGGCAATAATAAAGTTTTTTTTTTTTAATATGGTTCTCTCACACCAGTAGTCCCCCAGGTGTGAACCTAATTTTTCAGCTGTCAGAATTCCCACTGAAAGTTAAAAATACATACAGGGTTTTGTGGATTTGGAGATTAAATACATGTCATAAATTCCTAAATGCTGTACAGATTATGTTGTCACTGAAATCTTTGGTAACTTCCACTAGTGGACACAGTAAAATATGTTGCAGCATTAATCAGTGTGATAGGGTCTCACTGGGAAGTTTTTTAGCTCAGTCTTCCACAGAGGACAAGACCTCTAAAAGCCATTGTATATTTCTTACAAAAACCATCCAGAATAAGAGCAAGAAGCACACCAGTGAGCTCTAGTGGTTACATGGATGCATACTATATACTACGTATTATCAGTTTTGCTTTTTTAAACCTTTCAATTCAAGGAACAATCTTTGTTATGTCAATTTACACAGATTACATTTCTTTTCTAAAGAGAACATAGTATCTGTAACTTTATGCTTTAAGTTACAGGTAGAAGCATAAAGTGCATAAAAACATAACAATCCCATTTTGCAGTACTTTAACATTCTTGTCACCCCTGGCTCATTGATTTCGCTAGCAAAAACCTATATATTTAGCCCTCAGACCCTTAAATTTTGGGTATCCCCTTATATGTCCTAATAATTAATTAGAAGTAATGGACTAGGAATTAAAAGCAACTAATGCTTTTCTTTGGTTAATGGTTTCTAGTGAAAATTATTTTGTTTCCTTATCAAACAAAATCTTTTTCACATAAAATGTATTCAGGACACAAGGGCCACTGCATCAGAAGCATAACACCTAAATGCAGTGAGTTTAAGCACTTCTGTTTACACAGAATACAGATGCAATCTAGTTCTTAAAATGTGCCTTTCAACAAGACATTTTTGAGTTAGAATATTCAGCCATGCAGGACTGAGAAGCGTTGCCACTCCCTGGGTTGGATTATTTACTCACCTCAACCTTGGATCATCATTTATCCCAGGAGCAGGTAGAGGGGATCTACTCGCAGGATATTTACACATGTTAAGGTGCCCTGTTGAGGGATCCCAGGTGTGGTGGGTTGACCTTGCCTGGCTGCCAGACACCCACCCAGCTGCTCTTTCACTCCCCCATCTTGTTGATATCAGGACTAGGAACCATGTAATGCCATAGACAGGATCTCCTGCACCTGCTCAGGAGAAGCCTCATACCTGTAGACCCAAAAAGGGTCTAGCTATTCCTAGAGGTGAGGCATATACTACTGAGAGCCCCCCAAACCTTGGAGTCCCCAAGAAACATCTTCAAATTTCAACTGGGATACAGGGGGAAGAGGACTATAAGGCACAAGACTCACAGAAGAATTATTTCAGTTTTACCAAACAGGAGCCAATGGCATGCTAGTTAACAGCTATTTTGCAGAAAGCAGTCTAGTACTTCAGCATTTCAAATGCCTTTCTTCTTTCAAAAAGTACCAGTTTCCATTTCTTTTCCTTCTTCCTTTCTTGCCTCTCTTTCCCCTTTCTCTTTTTTTCTTTTCCTCTCTTCCACTTCTCATTTTCCCTTCCCTGACTTAGGAAATTCCCAGAAAAGTACAGAATAAAGGTAGCAAGTTTTTAGCACTTCCCTGGGTGTGTTAATGGAAAATTCTAAGAACATGTATACTTAAAACCAAAATAGAACACTGGAAAAAAGTAAAAATGTACTCATTTCTTCCCCTCATAAAATATTGGAAATTCTGGAGAAACAAATTTTTTTTTAACCACTTAGGTATTTCACTTAATAATTATGCTTTGTCTAAGAGGAGTTCAGTAATTCAGAAAATAGGAGGACTAATGGGTCAAACACCTTTGCAGCTGCTCAGAAAGGATTTCGTCCTAAAAGTGACATCAAGCAAAACATTTTCCTATACTGTCTTTAAGCCTTTGACTCTTCTCACTGAAATCAGTGTTGGAACCACCTTTTCCTAATGACCTACCTGTAGGCAGCAAAGGAAGGAGAGGAGAGCACAAGAAGGAAATACAAGAGGACAGTGCTCAGGCTAACATCTTGATCACCCATTCAAAAAGGAGCTAGTTTTATCATCAACAGCAACTGAAGCTGGCAGAGAAATGGAGCAGGAAATACAGTCCCAAAAGACACTAATTATTTCTAGGTATTTAAATGCCAACCCTTGGCGTACAAAGTTGTTTTCTCTGTAAAGCTTGATGGGAACACCAAAGACCTAGAGCAAGTCACTAAGCCTTTGTGAGTAAGTTTTGTCTCTCCACATTCGCCTTCCTCTCTGGAGGAGGAGGTGAAGCACTTCCTAAACCCAAAGGCTTTGTGAGGACAGCAAAAATTGCAAGGGCATCAGAAAACATTTTGAAGCCAAACAAGTCCTGTAGATAGAGTACCTTCAAACAACCAAAACCACAACCAAATTTGTGAAGCTGCAATTAGCTGAATTATACAATCAACGTTCGCTATTTAAATGTAAATATCGTTTCATCTCTACCAAGTCCTTTATTGTATAAAGTCAATGTTCAGCACTGTAAAAATGAAATAATTTTATCCAGGATTTTATGCCACCATGTTTTTTCTGTATCCATGATAATGTACACTAACAAGTTTCAGCTTTATGCAAATTCAACATATGTTGTCGGTGTGTCAAACCATACATATGTTTCTTCACAAAAATATGTCACAGATTCTTACATTTTCAACAAAAGAATCCGACAGGAGTCAATAAACTGCAGATTTATGTCGTTTTGCAATTTAACTTGGTAAAATTAAGTCGACAGAAGAGAATTGTTATTTAGTAGAACTACAAATTAAGCCTGCACATTTAGTACGTAGACATCAATGAAGAGCCTGTAGTGTATGTCCATAAGCTAAAGAAAGTCGAAAGAAAACTGCAGCCACGTAACTACAGTCCGGTGCAAATTTTTACGGCAAGTACAGGAGACTGGGGTGTTCCTGGTGAGTTTTGTCTCACGCCTCACCAGCCTGCGGCTTCTCCGGCGCCCGAGCCGCCCGGCGCTCCCACGCACCTTACAGCCCCTTCCCACCGCGCTTTCCCAACCATCCCAACGCGTCTCTGGCTGCCCCCCGAGCCCCCCCGCCCGCGCCTTGGACTCCCGCACGCAGGGCCGAACCACCTGCCCGGCTTTACAGAGCCTCCCCCGCCCCTCGCCGCGGCCCCGCGTCGGCACCTACCCATCCCGTCGCTTGCCAAGTGAAGTTCATGGCGTGGATGCCGACGGGGATGGCGGGCATCCTCTGCTGGGCTTTCCTAAAGTCATGGGTGAACGGGGCCATCTTCCCCTCGGACACGATCAGAATATCCTCCTCGAAGCCTGCGG
>VXAX01003520.1:1652101-1664475 GCA_013399835.1 Leptocoma aspasia | reverse complement strand
AATATACATAAACAAAAGAATAATAAAATAATAATATTTTATATTATTTTTATATTCTTTTCTATAAATAATTTCCATTCAAGTATATGCATTGCAAATCTTTATAAGATTTGCAATTGGATTTAAAAATTAATTTAGTTGAGTTTTCATTGAAGCATCTAGTTGTAAAATAGTCTCAGAAATAAATCAAATTAAAACCTTATAACAAAGTATGTATATATGAAACTATTTCTACAAGTTTCCTTCTGTTGTTTGCCTTCATGGAGCTTCTTTAGTACTTTTTAGTGAATGAAGAGAACACTGCAGACTCACTAAGTTACTTTGTCCTGAGCTGTTTGAGTGAGGATGTAGCATTACCCAGAAAAGGCAGCCTTAGCTTAGGCAGTGGGTCCAGCATCTGGTTGAGAGAAAGAAGATTTTAGCAAACTAAAAAATAAAATGGAAGGAGAGAAAAGTGGATGAAATTATGTTTCTGCCTTAGAAATTACAGAGAACATGAGTAACAGATCTAAGCAATTAATCCTTCACAGAATTTTTTAATATTGTACCAAACGAAGCAATCTCTTTCATCAAATTTACTTACCTGCAGCATCAGCTCCAGTGGGTTTAATGTCAACATCTATTGGAGGAGATAACGGGCAGATTGTGTAAATATTACTCACTGAAAAGGAATGAAATGTATGACAGCAGTATGATTTGTTGCTGAATGTGGCTGCCCACAAAGCCTTTGGTGCTTTTGTCATACACTGGAGATTAAAAGCTCAAATTCTGCGACTATGGGATCATGCAAGCTTCTTTGATAACTGATCTAGTGGTCTGTGACTTGCCTAGCAAGAAAATCTCAGGTTTTCAAGGTTAAAAATAAAGATATCATTACAATTTATCACATAAATAACAACAAAAAGGCACTTCAAAATCTTTTAGGAACATTCTTGGAAAATCATAGTCAGTGTCCAAAAAGACCATCAGCGTGACAGTGCCTCAGGAGCAGAAAGACAAAATGTGTATTGTCCATTTTGTTGTAAGTAAGAATAGACATGGGAGTGATTATACATGCCATAGCATGAAATAATGCCTCACATATGGTAAAGAATATGTGAATTGTAAAGTGGAAAAGCATCACTCTGAGCCATATGTTCCTCTCTGGCATTAAACTGCGTGGGAGAACAAATAATCCAAAAATAAGGTAATTTTTGAAGCACAGCCATTCAACTATGTTCTCCCCCTGCCTTTGCACACTACCCAGAGCAGGTATGACAAGTTATAAAATACTTTGAACTGTGCTAAAGAAAGGGGTTCAAACATTCCCTGTGCTGGAACAGGCAAGGAAACAAAAGAGCAAGGATGGGCAGGGCACAGACCCTGACACTCAGTTCACAGTTTTGGTAGAACATGAGTCAGGCAAGCAGGATGCCATCCTAGCCTAAATAAAGGCAGTGACAAAACTGATGTTGACCTAACAGGGCCAGAATTTCTGTCCCATTATGCATCCTAAAGTCCCCCATCTTCCTAGAACAACTGTGCAGCTGGTGCTGAAGTGTCACCCTGGGCTACCGGTGCCACTGTACCCCACAGCTCTTCTGACAGCATCTGGGGATATGATAGGACATTCAGTGGATCATATTTGGAGTTGGACCACCTGTACCCCACATTTTGTGTGTGTGTATTTTAGGTGGTGTCTGAAATACGGCAAGTATGGCACTGTGGGGATCCAATAATTTGTTAGCCCTTCTTTTGCTGTCCATTTGTTTTTTCAAACACACAGCCTACTGGCCTTTTTTTTTTTTACAGCAATAGTAATACAGTTACTTTTCCCCTTGGAGAAAACCCCCTTGAATTCCTTTGTTTTGCTGCTTTCTTTACAACGCAGCCAGAGAAACGTGGGAAACCTGGAAGAAGTGCTTCATTCAAAATCCATGTGTTAGCAGAAGATAGGACATGTGGCAGTTCTGCTTACACAGGAAGCAGGCAAAGGTATAATGATGCATCCCAATACAAGGAAAGCTGTGTAACACAATATCCTTTAGAAATAAGTGCAGTATATTGAGTGATAAAGCTAAAAAAAAGAGAAACTTTACACACGGAGGTGATCTGAAACGCCAGAAGACTACAGCATGAAAATAAAGAACTAATAATTAGGGCCTTTTACATTGTGAAATAATCATTCCCCAGCAAATTATTTTCTATCACATAAGTTTTGATTTCTCTGCTTCCTGGTCATTTAATTGACACTTTCTGTTTTCTGTTAATGTTTATTACACTTGCTAAGCCTAATTTATCACATATTACGGAATAGAATCTTTTGCTGACTTTCAACTTTCAATAAAATATTTTGCTGTCTTGGCATGGGCCTAACTAAGAGGTAGGTTTCACGTGGCACTGGATAAAGAGAATCAAAACATCTGGACTGAGGGCAGTCCTTTTTCCTATGACAGGTAAAGGAATTGAGGAACTGAATGCCAAGGGCTGTAATCCCCAGCACTCAGGAAAGGCACCAAAGAGAAGAAATGCAGTAACAGATAAAAGGATAGCATGCTGGCAAAGTCAAAAAACTATGAAAAGGTCCAATCAACAAGGACATATGACATGTCTGGCATTAAACACAATAGTTACAAACATTTTAAATTGCAATAAACATCTTTCATATTTAATTAATGACATGTTTGGAAATAATCTCATTAAAATAGGCTATTCTGAGAAAATAAAAGACTTCTGCATCTCTGCAGAAGGTTGTTGCTGCCTTTTAACCGAAAGCAGTAGGCATTCCAGAGGACTTCTGAGATTGTGTCTATGGCAAATAGTGGCATACAAATGGACTATACTGCTTAGAGAGCTCACCACTGGGATTTCTCTTTGTCACATGAATTGCTGGAGATTACGGTTTTCTCAATAGCCAGGACCAGAAATATTTTCACACAAGTGGTAGATTGGAGAGAAAAAGGAAGAGCCTTTTTAGTTCCAAACTGCACAGGCAGCACCTGAAACAGAGTGAGAACAGCCACCTCGTAGCATATTTATTAATAGGTTAAAGTACTCCTTTAAACACAGGATGTTCTTGAATGGCATCATTCATGTAGTACTGAGTACTCCTCAATGAGTACCAAACAGGCAAAGCATAGAGGGTATGCTCATACAAACAAATTCAATACAGAAGCCCATAGAAGGAAGAGATTCAGTGGAGGAAGTGATGGAGTAGCTGAATTTGTATGTATCCTCAGCAATCCATTCATTATGTAAGTTACAGCACTACAGCATTACCAGTTGTCAAAAAGAGAAGAAATAATGTGAGATTATGGGAAAGCTGAAAGAAAAGCATGAAATCTGAGAGCAACAGATGGATGAGAGTGCTAAAATGTATATATTATCCACAAGATGTATTTAGAAAATTTTGCCTGGCATAAGTTCTTCAGAAAATCCTAATGACAACTGCAGATAGATTTAAGAGTCCTGACTTCCACAGTTCACAGAATGAATGAGGGAACTTGTACAGCCAACACAATGTCAAGATGAATGATGTAAAATGATATAAAAATTGCTGAACTGTGCATAGTAAAATGTTTCCTCAGGGAAGGAACAAGGATTAATAGGTTCTAAAGCATGGCTTCAGTAAATGATAATTTAAGTAGGAAATGGTCGAAAGAGTTAGTAAAAAAGCCATGGAAAGCAAATAAATGTTATTAAAGAAAGCTAAAATGAAATTATGAGGCAGTGATATAAAATAAATGTCATAGCATCATGCAATATATATGGAAACAATTTAAGCAGTTAGTGTTTTCATAGAACAATTCAGTTTCATACATATCTTTATATTCTTTCATATGATTAAAATAGGTCCAGACATATCTAGGAATGGACATGATGCTGTCCTAGAGCTGAGGATAAAGGATCATGAAAAACTTGCCTGGGTAAGAGCATAAGCAAAATTGGGTTTTAAGACCTATTGGATATTGGTTTTACTGAGATTGAACAATTTCTCGATGTCAAAGGGTTTAAAATATTTGATAAATAAAATCAAAACATAATTTCTATATTATGTACATTCAGTTGCATATGTAAAATATAGATTTAAGCATTAATTTGAAAGTACCATCTTGGTCAATATAAGATATTGCTGGCTTCTTCATATGGTTTATAACAAATGGCAGATGTACACTAGGTTGCAAATGTGCAAATCTATGATATTGAAAACTCTCATTCAAGTAAATAATAATAGCTATTAAAAATCTTAGCTGGCAAAATTTCCCTCCTATATTTTTCTAGATGGTTTTCCAATTAGTTTCATTTAGATTTGTGAATAATTAACATTTCTAAAAGCTGGTCTTACGTACAACTCAAATTGGACACTTGGATGATAAAGAATACATTACAAAAGGCTCATTTGAAAACTTTGGTTTACCTGTCTTTCCCATTTTACTTCTTGAAGCTTGTTGCAGGGTTAATTCAGTTTCCTTAGGTACCAACCACAAGGTAAGGCCTGTACTCCTCTTGTTGTGCCTTAACTGCTATATGTTTTCCTTTTTTTCTGTAAATAAGGTTATTGACTTTAAAATTATAACCTTCCTTTCATTCATTTTTTTGTATCTGTGCCTGTTTCAGGACACATTTAAGGATCTAATAATACATGCCCACCTTGTTCCTCTTATAGTATGACAAATTTTAAAATTCTTTAGTCACATACTGCTTTTTCCTCCAGACTGAGTACTGAATTGGCCTTTCATTTTTTGCTTGGCTGATGCTGCTACACAGTTAACTTCCTTTTAGCACATCTGTTTGTTTATGGCACATGATAGAAGTCATCCAGCATTTCATTTTGCTTTTGCTATATAATTTTGCAGCTTTATTATCTCTAACAAAATACCATTCACAGTAACAAAGACATCACTCTTCAAAAAATCCAGCAAGAGGACAAACGATAGCCTGGGGAGCGCATTGTAATGGAATTCCTACTTCGCTTTTCTATAATATTTTCCATCATCATTCTTGAAGTACTTCTACAAAGATGAATCATTATTTCAATTTGCCTATGGGAGAAACTGAGTCACCTGAAGAGGAAGTAATTTGCCACGCAGCAAGTCGGTGGCAGAGCCAAGGGCAAAGAACAAGGCTCTTCATTTCCTGCCTGGTGCCCTCATGACATTAACTCCGTTTACAGCTCTGCCACAGTCTTCTTTATGACCTTAGGTAAGACCTTTTGGGTCCTTTATTCTCCTAACACTGAAGTGCATGCTTAATTTAATCTTGTTTTTTAATGATCACAATTGGATGAAAACTCTCCACTAATACATCAGACTTATTACCAGGATGGTTCATCCTTTCTCTCAGGTACTTTGAAAAGGAGAATTTTTTGTTCAGCATACTGTTAAATTAGGTAATGTTTTATTTTTCATGCTGTATCTTTTTTTTGCCCAGAAAGTTTTTACAAAGACTAATTCTAGCCAGGGGAAACCTTGTCTGTAGATGATAGAAAATGGTGAGTTAGAGTAGCTTCTTTTCTGTTGCTCATATACCTGTGTCTTATGGGCCCCCAGTTCTTCAGATTTTCCTTTTTCATAGACATCTGGAGAACAACTGTTCACACTCCCAATGAACTCAGGGTGCAGATGAGAGGAGAACGCACTCCTCCACCTACTGCTCCCTACACAGTGTGTATGAATGAAAAAAACCAACTTCTTCCCTTGCCCTACCCATTTGCACATAGAGCTCCTCCAAACATTTCCTCTAGGTTTCCTTGTAAAAATACCTCTTCACTGTCCTACAAAGTCTCATGGGGCACAAAGCAGGCATTTCAGTATTTGGCTTTTAATTTGCTCAGTATTACTCCTTTTATTGTTCCCTCTTCTTTCTTCTGTTCCCTTTAACTTTCTTACTTCTTGATACTCTTTCTGCTGTGTCTACTGCGTCTCTCTGTTTCATTTCTAGTTGTTTTTTTTTCTCTTTTTATGCTTCTTTTCCATGAGAAAAGGGTGTTCTACTCTAGGCCAACTCATCATAGAGGCATGGAGAGAACTGGCAGAAGTCATTGCACACGTCTGGCTATGCAGGGAGAGGACTAGGGTTTTGCTGCTGTGAGGATTTCTCAGAAGTGATATTGGAGCTGTTCCAACAGTTTACAGTAAAAGGACTGCAGTTATAATGCAAGTTCAGTAAGGTGAAGGCCATTTTTTTTCAGGTACAACAACAAATTGTGTCAGATGTGTCTCTGGTCTGAGAAATTAAACCTTTGTACAGAATGCTACATGGTACACTGTGGAGATGAAGGATCCAGCCTTCATATGAAGTCTGACATAGGAGAGAGAGATTTCTGGCCTGTAAGAAAGGAAACTGAATTCAGAAGGAAACTGAATACAATGATGATATTCACATGTGTTAAGAAAACCAGAGAGTGTAGGGTGTGCTAGAGACTCCCATGATGTGTGACACAGAAGATTCAGTTCAGACAGGATCAAGCTGCTTTTATACGGAGATGTTTGTGTAGGCCAAAAATTGGTTGTTGTTAATGTTTCCTAGATGTACTTGATTTTTGCAGGAGAAAATGAAGTTCTAGAAATGCAGCATGTACTTTGAGAAGGAAATAGTAGTCCTAGGGCTAGTGGTACTTTTTTTCCATTGTCTGTGAGTAGTTCTTACGGAAGTTCTTCCTCTTTGTTCTCACAAAATTTCTCACAAAACATGTTCTCACGTATTTTCTATGTGAATGGAGTTATCAACAGTGGAAATAACATGGCCTAAGGAAATGTTTAAAATGTGCCAGGACAACACCACTGCTCACAAACAACAAAAGGATTGATTCAATACTCAATAAGAAGCTGAGAGTAGGAGAGACAGAGAGACTTGTGGCAATCTGTGCTGCTGAGATGTACAAGTGCTTTCTCTAAAAACAGAGAATTTTCTAAGGGCTACTGGCTTCCTGCTTATGCCTTGCCTGCACTTCAGGTCAGAGGTAATGGAGGCAAGTGGGTATTCAAGGGGAAGGGAGTATCTTCTCTTGTGTTTGCACAGAGCCAGGTACAAAAGAACAAAGAAAATGGGTCAGATCTCCAAGTGCTAAAGAGGCATAGACAATACCAATAATTGTTTGGAACACATTGAATTTAGTGCTTTGCAGCAGTCTAATGACATGGACAGAAAACAGAATGGTGGCCCTATTCTGATTTCTTGGATTTGGTTATTTTTGTCAACTCTATGCATTTATATTCTGCTTACTTATTGAACAAACTGAAATTAGAGCTTTGTGGCACGGGAAAATGCATTACACAATTACCCTTGTACGAAAACGTAAAACATAAACTTCCATTTTTTCTTTCTTTGCATGATGGCTTTTCTTTTAAGCATTATTAAATGAATTGAATAATCCTGAGTTTTTAAGACATTAATTAGCCTTGGATCAAAGTAAAGGATGTAATTATAAATGGTGAGCTCTTTAGGGCTCCATTATGCCACTCATCACTTTGTTGCCAAACACTATTCAAGGTTTCAGGCTACAGTGCCACGCTTACAGCCATGTTAAAGCATGTTTAGGTCAGCGCAAAAAAAATCTCATTAGGTGGATTTGACATGTCTACATCCTGTATGGTGTTAACAGGTATTTCCTTATGTGAGAAAGGTACAAGAATGTAGGGAATCTCCAGGCATCTCCAGGTTTTCAGGGTTCTGTTGATTTCAGAAAGGCAGGATCCCTTCCCAGTATTCTTCTGTGGTTAAGCATGCAACTCTAGTTCTTACCATTCCTTAGATCTTGGAAATACTGCAAGGGACACCTAATCATAGGAAAGTAGATGCTCAAAAGCCAGAGTAGTGTATTGTCACAACTTTTGGCCACAACTGTGCTGGGAGGTTATTATATATGTAGAAGTACTTCTGCCAAATCCACACGGCAAGTATGTGCTTTACCCAGCCAGAGCTTCTGTAGGTTAAGAGTAGTGAACCAATAATAAAGTACTCTGCCTGATTACCAAGCTCGGCTTCACTTTTTCCTCTTTAAATTTAAACAAAAAGCTCTGGATGTAACTGTACTATGCTTTAGAGAACAAACCAGAACTGATTTGTCACCTTCTTAGAAGTGTTGATTACAACATGCAGTAGTCTTTAGCAACAATTACTCTGGGACATAAAATAGCAGGGCAAGAAGGTTTTAGGGACCAACAGGTGGGTGAGCATTTTGATACTGTCCAATAATGAGATTTTTCCATTCTCTCCAAATAGCTTCACAATGATCCCCCAACCATTCATCTGCATTCATGATTTCATCCATCTGCCCCTCTGTAAGTACAGTTTTGCTTCGTGAAAAGAAGAGGCTGGAAGGCAAAAATTCACTATCACAATAATCATCAACTTTCAGTCACTATTACTTCTTTGTTTTATTCCTAAAGCCCTTCTCTCTATTATTGGCATTTTCTTAAATTATATTATTTCTTTGTCACAATTTGTCATGAAATCTCTTGTTTTCTGATAGCTGACATTCTTCTTTAAGATAAGTTCCGGGGGAATTGAATGGCTCAGGTTCAATATATGTAATATATATATATTTTAAAATAAATATACCTAGCTCCCGGTCCCTGAGAAGAGAACTGAATACAGAAAGTGAATTTAAGTGAAAAGCTCATATGTAAATAAACTGTCCTTTCAAAAATATATACAGTTTTTCAAGCCAGTCTTTAGGATTGAGAGTTCTGCTGTGTAGATTATTTTTTTCAACTTACAGAGTCAGCAGTAATGCCTCCAACATTTTCGTCAAAATGGCCAATGCCCAGGAATACAGATATCATAAAGTGAGCAGAAATTATATGACCTGATCAAGGATGACCACCCAATTGAGGATATGCTATGGATCAATTTAAGCTATATAAACATTGACATATTAGCTGCAGGAGCAGATTCTGTTGCCTTTTTGAAGTCTCAGAGTCACGAAGCAGGATGGTTCACTTTTAGCAACAAGAACTGCACACTCACAGCACTTCGTGGAAGTGGAACTAGTGTGGGACACTTAGGAAGGAATCACACAGCCTCTTTGCAGGAGGTGGGGAATCCAGCACACCGTGTTCACGCTGCTGCAATATGTGAGTGGTCCAGCACCATGTGGAAAGTATGGGCAAGAGATACTTTGCATGTGCCCACACCTTAGCCACAAAAAAAGCACCAATGCAAAGGCAAGAGACAGCATAAGCATTTTGAACATTAATAGGATGCCCACAGGAAAGAAAAACGTATACACAGACTCTCATGCTGAATGGCATGGTCAGTACATAAACAAACAGTATGTATTAGTACCATAACACCACTGTTAACTTTAACAAAGATGGATTTGCTCTCATAAAAAAACTCATATGGGAGTTGTAAGGAGGAGAAACAAGAAATTAAAAGAAGGATGTGCAGGTGAGTTTGTTCACTCAGAAATGTGGCAGCAACAGTAATATTTAAGATCAGTTTTCTTGGGAAAAAAGCCCATTCCATTTTAAAAGCAAAAGGTTATTTCATGTTCGTCATGTAGTATTTGAAACAACTGGATAAACAAGAGTAAATAGGTTTAAAAATAAGTTAGGACAGCTTGATTTCAGAGTGGAGGGATTTTTTCTGATGCATATTGCCATAAGAGTAATTCCACTAGTTCCTGGAGGTCTGTGATTGTGTGACTATCTCCACTTTTATTAAAAAAGATAGGAAAGGCACATTCTTACTTTTCACTAACACTCACATTCATTACCATCACATTCCTAAGAGAATGTGATCTCAGCACACCTTAAGGCTCAAAAATCAAAAGGTAAATGGAAATACACAAGCATTTACAATACTGGGAGTTTTACAAGATGATAATATTTCATTTACATGTGACTCATGATTTCTACATGCTTCAGGTATGCAACAGTGATTTGGATATGGAGTGGGCTGCATTAATTGAAGAGGAAGTTGCAGTGAGAGACTTGCTAACATTTGAAAGGCAGCTGTCATTCACACATTCTAAGAACTTTAAAAAAAAAGCATAAATATCACACAAATCTAGAATCAGGAAAGAAAAATAAGACAGGTGTTAAGATACAACTTCAAGTACCAGTCTAATGAAGTCAACATAAATATGGTTGCTAACTTCCAGAACAGCTTTTCACCCAATGGAAGAACTGGCAGTTTCTTTAGAACACCAGTCCTTTAAGGATGAGAGGGAAAATATAACCCAAAACATCTTATCCAAAAAACAACCACCATGTTTTTCTGATGAATAACAGTCTCTACACTCCCTGAAGTCAAAATTTACCTTTAGAAAAGTAACCACTTTCAGTATTGACTTAAAAATTTACTATGTGGAGATATTGATAAAAATAAGGGATTGATACTAATGTATTCTATAAAAGAAATGTGATTTTGGATTGGCAATGGAAGTATCCTTACTCCAGTACAACCAGAAGACATTTTTTTAAACATTTCAAAATATTTTGGCGCACAGATTTTATATAATGACTTGGAATACGTAGACTTCTCAGTCAGCTGTTCCATGTGTCTACATGCAGGAGATTATTCAATTTTTAAGGAAATTATTCAAGTTTTGCAGCAGATTATTCAATTGTTAACCATTTATAGTATTTACTGTACTCCTGCTGCTAAGTAAACAGTTTTATAAAGTAACTCATGCCCTTGCTGTAATAAACAGAGAGCAGATAGGAATTGCATTGGTAGGATGACAGGATCCTCACTTTCTTGCAGGACAGCATACCTTCTGCTAGTAGAAGGAAGGTGTCCAAGCAGGTGCTTGCCAGAATGGTACCTGGGCTGGGACTGACTGCTGTTGATTTGGCCAGTGTCACAGGCAGCTGGAGGCAGGCACTGAATGTGGCATGTTCAAACACATGTCCCAACTAGCTGGTGGCAAGTGTGGGTTGCTTCTCGCTGATGAGAATGCCAGAAGCATTTCTCATTACATTTCTGATATCAGTTGGCTAGTATAGATTGGGAAATAGGACAGAACAGGTACATTTACATTACTGGTTTAATGTGTGATGGAGGTCATGTTGAGTGTAATCATCCTTACAGCTGGAGTTCTGCACATTCCTCCAATGCTCTGTACTGCTGTATGTGAAACAGCTCCTGTCAGGGAAACAAGAGGCTGTGCACACTGGTGCCACATAAAGCACAGCAGTCATAAGGACCCTTGGCCAGTCCTCTAGCTCAGTAGACTTGGCTTGACCTTCACACATAGCTGCCTTACAGCTACCTCAACTTCTTTTCTGCAAATGTTCCTCAATAGCAAAATTAGCAACTTCACTTTTGACATTAGCAGGGCACATCCACAATATCCTCACTGCAGCAGACTGTGAGGGAGAACATACAGTTGTTCATGCAGTTGGATCTTGTTTCTGGACCACTTTTGCCAATGGTGGTGGAAGGCCAGTCAGAGCTAGGTTAAAATTGGAGCTCAGCCTCCTGTGTTTTTGATGTGGTATGCAGAAACTGAGCCCAGGGTTTTGTTATTCAGGGTAGATAGGTAGAGACAGGAAGCCAGGAGATTTTGAAGCCTCCGTATGAGGTTCTGTGGCCAAAGGGTCCATCCAGAAGGGTCAGCACACACCACATGCTCTGAGAAATGCCAGGACGACATCCCTTTATATTGGCACAAACATTTGAAAAGTACATGTTTCTGTATAGAGTTTGACAATTTCAACTGCAATACATATGAAGAACTCTATTTTCCAAAAGAAAGAAGCAAAATACACCCAAGTAATTCCAAAGTTAATCACATGCAAAATCACACAGAATTTATTAAGCTGGAAAAGATCTCAGACCATCGAGTCCAACCTATGACCTCATAACACCACGACAACTAGAGCACAGCACTAAGACTGGATGTGGCACTTTGTTTAAAGACCTTCAGGGGTGTCTCTGCCACATCCATGGGCAGTCCATTACAATGTCTAATCACCTTTTCTGTGAAGAAATTCTGTCTCCTGACATCCTGAGATGTCCTGATGCTGGAGCTGCAACACGGAAAGGTTTGCTCCCACCAGGCACATTGGTGGAAAGGAGCCGCTGCCTGCCACCTCGGCCCACCAAAAGGTGCATGCAGCCTCTTCCCATTTCTCCAGCCACCCTTAGGCTAAATTTGACACCCGGGAATGGCGTTATTTGAGCTTCAGGTTTCGGTCTGACGGCGCTCACTGCAGCGCATTCCCGAGCCCTCCGACACTCCGCAACAGCCGCGGTTTTGTCTGTTCACAAGCGTGCCTGGTGCAGCGCCTTTCCGACCAGCGCGGCCCTTCCAGCTCCCAAAGCCGCCTCTGTCTCCCGCTCCCCCCAGACTCGGCGCCCCCCGCCCCGTCACCTCCCTGCCGCCGCCGCCGCCGAGAGCGCCTCCCACAGGCCCACCCTCGCGGTGCCGGGGGCGGCCCGTT
>VXAX01003520.1:1593556-1652018 GCA_013399835.1 Leptocoma aspasia | reverse complement strand
CGCGGCTGGCCGGCGCCGAGCACCCCTTCCTCCCCGGGGCTGCCGCCGGAGGCGGCCGGGGCCGCGCCGCGCCCCCCGCCGGGGGCGGCAAAGTGCTGCTGGGCTTCAGCTCGGACGAGTCGGACGTGGAGAGCAGCCCCCGGAGCCAGGCCGGCGGCAGGAGGGAGCGCGCTGCGCCCCTCTTCCGCGGCCTCAGGCCCGCCGCCCCCCACGGCGCCTGCGGCGTGAGCAGCAGCTCCCCCCCAGAGGAGGCGGCCCGGCGGAAGCCCAACGCTTGGTGGGGGGCGGCGGCCAGGAGACCGGCGGCGACTCAGGGTGTGAGGGAGCTCGGGGACGGCGAGCTGGAGGACGACGAAGAGGAGGAGGAGGAGGAGAAGGAGAGCGAGCAGCAGCGGTGGAAGAACCGGACCGTGAACGGGAACCGGCTCCTCTCCTACGGAGGCAGCAGGGACAAGTACTCGGACTCGGAGGAGGAGGAGGCGGCGGGGGCGAGGGCCAAACAGCAGGAGGAGTCTGCAGTTCGCCGGCCCAGACGGAGCCTCAGCAAGTCGCCTGCTCCATTCATAACAAGCAAATGCGCTGCAGCCGGCGCTGGCGTGATGGAGACGGGCCAAGAAAGGGCTGGCGGAGGCTGCGGTGCTGGTGTGCTCGTAACGAATGACAGGGCGGCGGGGGCGGCTGCTGCCGGCAGTCTAGACAGGGGCAGAAATCAGGAGGAGGAGGCGGTGGTGGTGGGGGGAAGAGGAGGATGTGAAAATCTGGACTCTAGTCCTCCCAGCCCCAGATACCGCATTGGCCTGTCCAAGAAATCCTCATCAGTATTGTTGCTGCCACCACCGCTCACGGACGTGGACAGCGGCAAAATCACTGACCCTCCAGGCAGCATTAGGAAAGCGACCAATAACCATGTTCTCAGCGGTGCTCCTGGTAGCTGTAATGTTGAATCCAAGATCTATTCATCTACTAATAGCCTTCCCCCGGGTGGAACCACCGCCTCCCTTAGACTCAACCACTCCAATCATACGGGTTCAAATCATACCTACCTGAAAAACACCTACAAGAAGAATCTCTCTGAGCCCGAGGAGGAGCTTCTCCAACAGTTCAAAAGAGAGGAGGTATCCACCACTGGAGGCTTCAGTGCACATTACCTGTCCATGTTCCTCTTAACTGCTGCATGCTTGTTCTTTCTGATACTGGGATTCACATACCTGAGAATGAGAGGTTCTGGAGTAGCTGAGGATGTGGGAGCCAACAGTAAGTATTAGGTGAAGGGTAAGAGGAGTTTCTGCAACTGGATGTAACAACTGTTAATACGCCTTTGCATTCCCAGACATCCCTTACTGAATAGTTCTGGGTTCCACCTTAGTATAATCTCTCTGTAGAGGATGGTGCACAGAGAAATTGTCTTTCCTTATGTATGTGCTTTGCAAGCTGGTATAATAAGCTTGCAAGACATTTGAGGATAAACTTAAGTCCCAGCATTCCCTGCAGTAATCTGTTGATACCTTGTTTTCTAGCAAGTTTTCTTCCCAAAGCAGTTCTGTGGGTTTTGTTCGATTTAGCAGGAGTATGGTTAATAGAGAATTGACGAGGTAAGGGTTTACGTTAATCTCACAGGAGTAAGTGTACACACTTACATACCTGGGATTCCTGCAGAGCTAAGATTTGACTGTAGTTGTTTGGTAATAAAGCAGGTTGTTTTCAATTCATGTTGCTGAGGCTTGAAAAGGATCCTAGGCTGAGATGATGTTACAGTATGACAGACTTTGTGCAGTGAATGCTTGACATATTGTCTATTGATTTCTAATAAATACTTCATTCTAAATTTAGTTGAGAATAACGTTTATACATGAAATATTGCTGTGCTTTAGTCTCAATTTCAGAGCATTCATTTTTTTTAAATACTGAATTATTTGGGAACTTCTTTAACATGTGGAAGTAACTTCTTGGAATGGATTTAAAAACTACCATTTTCTATTAATGAAGAATACAAAAATGGAAACATACCACCTAAGGGTGGTGATTCATGGTAATTCAGTCCTTGGCTGTTTTGAAATGGACAGTGGAGATTCTAACATCAGAAATAAAAATCATGCCATTGCTGTCTTGGTTTTTCATTGCTCCTGGTAAGGAATTATGCAAAAATCTGGTTTTAGGATGTAAGAGCATTGGAAGGTTCTTGGCAACTTGGCACTTTCCTTGAAATTATTGAGGATGGTGTGTGGGGTGTATGCAAGCGTGTACGTTTTTTTGTATAGAGAGTAGAGGATTTATATACTCATTTTTGGACATGTATACAGTGCCTTGTAAGGAATGATCTGACTGTTAATTTGGGGTCTGCTAGATGTCCCAGGGCAGCAGTGTGGGCTGGCTTTTTGTCTATTCCCTTTCAAACTTTGGTCATTACGTTACGGTAGCAGAATAATTTTTAATTCTGTTTTGCACTCTTTGGAGGGGAGGGGGCGAGTAAAACATTTGGTGTTGAGGAAGGACAGTAGCAGGAAGGACTTGGGGATTTGCAGTGGTTTCGTTGCAATGGTCCACGTGGCTTTTAAGTATTGTTCAGTCTTGTTTTTTGGGCTGGCTGTGAATGTAGCCAGGTGGGCTATAATTATATACAGTATAGTGTGACTGCTGGGACTGCTCATACTCTGGTTCGCTTCTGGCCATAACTACTAGAGACAGGCCTACATTTCCTTATGTTTAAGCTGTATTCCTTATCTGTATAAGCTGTGTTCTTGTACTAGCATGTATTATATGCTTCTTTTAGTCTTGAAATATGATTTTAACCGGAGATCTGTCAGCCTACTGGGGAAAACTGCCAAATTCAGTGGCTGAGTTAAAACTGGTTTGTTATCCTGTTTGATAAAAGCTGAGTGTTTCAGCAATGCAGGTAGCAATAGTTCTTAAAGTTGAGAGTGGATTTGTTTTTGTATTAGAAGAAAATTTATTTTTGAATGTGTGAATGTTCCTATAGAGCATGTGGAATGACTGTGCTAAGTATATTACTCTTAAAAAGTTAACCCAGCTGGAACTGGTTTAGGAAAATTGTCCTCTTCTTAGAGGGCCTTGTTTAGGTTAGGCTGCCCAGTCAGTGGTCTGGTAGCCCAGTGTTGCTTGGCAGTTAAAGTAAACCAGTTCTTGGCCTGTTCTTGCTTGCTGTCTTTTCAGTGCAGCTCTCAAAAGTGGACTTCCTGAAGAATTGTTCTGACAATAGCACACAGATGGTATTTCATCTGTGCTGCTTCCTCACAGCCCCAAGCTTTGCTGCAACATAACAAATGGGAATGGGGAATAGTGTCCTTTGCAGAAGCAAAGAGCAGGTTTTGTGGCTAGCTCCTTTCATAGGAAGAGGAGCAGGCCACTTCTTTTAAGTAAAGTGGAAATTAGCAGGGAGTTACCTTGCCCATATGTTTAGCACGTGCTTACTAAATTCTTCCCAAATCAGCATATGGAACAAGAATACAGTGGGTCTGTAGAACAGGCAAGAACAGACAAGGCAGGCTAGTAAAGACTGATTTTTACTGAAAAGGGGGAGAACCCTGTCTTCTATTAAATGCTTCCTAAGCTTAAACATCATCCTGAGTCCCTTGACTCTTATGCTTATGTGGGTGTATAGTCTGTTTTTTTATTGAAGCAGAAATTATTCATACTTTTAAATGAAAAATAATAGTATATCTCAAAAACAACCTTTTCATTTAGGTGATTGGATATTGAGATTTTTCTGTCTTTTAGATGGTTGTGGGTAAGATTCTGTTGGGTGAGAGTGATTTGAATATGGAAAAAGTCAGTTATTTTAAACTCCAATCTGTGTCGTAAAAACTTTTAGGGTTCAGCAGAGTTGCAATGTATGCATCTCTCTAATTATCATGCTTACTGTGATAAAGTAATAAAGACAGCTATTTGTATATGTGGTGGCTTCTTATTTTAAATTTGCAGGGAATGATGCACAGTGAGCTTAATGTTGGTTTTCTTAATAGTCAATTGCCTAAAATTAAATGCAATCAAAATAAGGTGATAGTATGTTTGTGGCATTGAAAAATATTTATCATGAAGTACACTCAATGTCAACACTTAAATACTTGTCAATCTAAGAACAGAGGAGGTGTGTCTAATGAGAGGGGGACTTAAAACCAGGTGTTGAAATTTAATTTAGGCCAGGTGTAGTAATTAATGAGAAGGGGTGAGCAGAGCATTTCAGAAGAGACTTGTCACACTGTGCATAGCGTTCAAATGATTTTTTATTCAGTGCTCTGAAACAGCTGTTAAGTGCTTTAGTTTTCCACATGTAGCATAAAATGTTCAAAGACAAATCAGAAGTGGGCTAATTCTTCTGTATCTAAGCTATAAAGGTCACCTGAAGTAAGGTTTTTATGCATTTCGCTGTCTAAAATATAGATAAATGTCTGTGGGGTTTTTCTTAAACCTGTTGAAATAAACTGCTCTTCAAGCTGGCATAAAAGACCAACTAATGCAAAAGTGCATATTGTGCTTGCTATCTCTGACAGTGCTGCATTTGAAAAAGATCAGTTTGGGCTTGGTGCTGGTAACCTCATTCGTTTTACTCTGGCTGTAAAGCATGTTTTGCTTGCACCTGCCTTCAGAATACCATGGGATTATATAAATTTCTTGCCAAGCCAGCTTAGTGTTTTGTCAGGAAAATGGTAGACTTTAGTCTACTTCCTAGGTTCTTCAAACTCTGAAGAGGTGTGTGTGTGTGTATCTCTTCCAACCTCTGTGCTTTTGTGATGTTACTCTGAGCATCTCAAGTGGCTGTTCCTGAAAGTTAATTCTAAAGTTATTTTTCATGAAAAGTTGGTAAGTGGAATCAGATTGGTTGATGTTGCTTTCAGATCTGGTTCACTTTCTTTCTGAAAGATGTGGGCGCTAGTACAGGTGCTGTTGAAGTCTGTAATCTGCAATGAGTTGTATGTAGGTTACTTGTACCATTTCTGCTCCAGTACTTTGTCTGGGAAGCAGTTGATGTGACGAAAGAAAAAAACAACAGAACAAAACCACCACAACAAAAGACTAATCTTGAAAGTTTCAGGTAGGTCTTGTTTAAAATATATTTTTCTTATAAGAGGCTTTTTAAAGTGACATCTGTTGCTAGTAATTTTGGTCTTTCTATGATACTTGTTACAAAACAACTTCTAGGAGGATAATCTTTACTATATTTACTACAACTTGTGTTTTTGAAACGTTAATTCAGGGAGACTTAGTAGTTATGTATATAGCAAGTGTAAGCTTATGCAAATCACAATTCTAAGAGTTTCATTCAATTCCATTGAAGTTCTTTTGTTCTTGACATCTAAATCTCTCAGGTGTGAAAACTTCTATGGAATTTTATTCAGGGAATTTAATTGCTAAGAAGTTAGACTTGCTGTATAAAAGACAAGATGATGACTGTTAAGTTCACAGGCCTGCAAATTACTGTTGAAGTGCTGCGGTATTTCACAGATAACTGTTACAATTTTACTTGCCTTCTAAGATCGACTTCTCAGAAGAGTCTATATTCTTTACAGTGTTGGCTTTAATGGAAGAAAATCAGTTGTGGATAAGAAGTATTTATACAAGAGGACATAATAAAGGGAGGGAGAAAAATTAAAAGATTTGCAGAGTTTCTGTGTTGTGTGCCTATTAACTTTGCTTGTGCTTTGCAAGGGATACCCTGACTTGTCTTTGACAAGTTAACAACTTATACTAATATTAGCATATTGCTGTTTCACTTTCTGTATATTGCTTTAAATAATAATTAGCAAGTATTTCTCAAATAGGTGATATAAAAGAAAATCCTGGTGTTTTTCTTAAAGACTAATCTCTGTTGTAGCAATCTCAGTTCTGTGGTTTGATGAGTTTTGGATCAAGATAAGTAGATCAAACAAAAAGAATCCCTAGACCGCCTTCATAAGATAAAGCCAGGCAGAATAGTTAGATTTCCTTAGGATTCTTGACAATTTTGAGCTCTCTTCTTCCTTATGGTATGTCAGAAATTATTCTTTAAAATTAGGAATAATTTGGCCTTTTATCTAGGAAAGTCTGAATAAGTATTACGTAGTAACTTTCATCTAGGAAAGTCTACGTAATTGCTATGTAGTACAAAAAGTACAAAAGTAGTACAAGTCCTTCCTAAAGGATTATAAACAGTCTATTTACCTTTGTAATAGATCTGGAGTATAAAGTATAAATAAGAAAATTGCTCAGCAGTGTTTCATTTCTGAAATGGAAATTCAGAATTCCTGTTTTTAGGGAGATAGTGGTAGTTGGTACTTTGTTCAGAATATTTATAACTACTTTGCATTCATGTGCTTAAATGTGCTGCTGTTTGCAGATGTGCACGAAACGTTCTTTATGCCTTTATTATAGATTCTTGTTATGACATTTTTTCAAAGTTACTGTTGGAGGCTACTGTTTCAGTTGTTTACCTTGAGCATGGATGTGTCGGCATACTTTGGTGTGTACAGTGCAGTGGCTTTTTATTTATAACTTAAAGCACTTTTTTTTTTCTTTTTACCTTCAGCTAAAGGTCCTGCTTATTGAACTAACAACAAAAATGTGCAGATTGAGTACAAATGCACATGAAGTAGAGGGGGGAGGAAAACTGAGAGGCTAAATCCACTTGTTTTATTTTGCTGTGTAGGATGTGTGATATTGAAGTGGTTCCTCTTGAGGGAGAGCAGACTGGAGGGAAATGACATGAAAGTAGCAGCCCTGGGAAGGAGCTCTCCTGGTAACTGAGGAGCTAAGGCCAAATAGTGTCTGCCTGTTCCTTCTGTAAGGGAATGAGTTAGCATGTGATATCCTTTCCCATTCAGAAAATGGGAATGTACCAAGCTGCTTGCACAAGCCTTGGGATCAGACTAACTATATGGCCAGCTCCCTTAAGCATGAGATACATGGTTTGAGGAAAGAGAGTTAGGATCTTGTTCTGTAAACTTTTTTTTCATAGTTCAAGCACTGAGCTTTGTGCTACTATGTAGTGACCTACATACTACAGAGTTCTCATGTGCCAAAGGTGTGGTACGGTTTTATTGCCCCTAGTGTTTGAGATCTTGGTAAGACTCACTTGTACTTCCTTTCTGTCTTCTTTTTTTCCTGTTTCTGCATGGCAGGTGAGTTTCTTGCCAAGAAAGGTTTTGGTTTTTCTTGGTTTTTGCCTCCTCTCTAGATCCACCAGGGTCAGAAGTGCACACAGTATTGCTAGAAGATTCATCACCTTAATCCACAAACTGATGATGTAACCTTTTAACTAATAGGCATAACCTATTTAATTAATACACAATGATGATAACATTAGTTCAAGTTCAGTCTTAGTTCAAGCAAACTCTTCATTCTGAGTAAAGGATAATGGTGTGTTAGTCCAGTTGCTCGCTTCAGATAATTTTTGTTTGAACCAGGTAGATTAATCAAACAAATCATCAAACAAAAGCAGTTGCTATGGTAGACAGCCTGGAAGGTTAGCCAGCTCTTCAGAGTCTTAGTGCAGTGGAGTAAAAATGAAAGTAACTCAGTATTGCCTGCTGTTGTGCATGTCCAGTCAGGTGTTATGTTGTGTATTACTGCTAAGCTCATCCTGATTTTGAGCTCTTCAAACCTCTACAGTATGTGGTGAGCATACTAAACTAATATGGATACATGTGGTAAACTGACTGCTGCTTCCTCAGTGGAAGCCCATCTTTTTCATGCCAAGAGACCTGCTAGGAACTCCCTCTCTACGTCCTGCATAGAGCACCTGTTTTCAGAGTTCTGCTGTTGTGTTCAGCTTTGTAAGTATATTGTTCAGCAGTTCTGCTGCTCTTAGTGCAGCAAGCACTGATAGACCAATGAGTGCTGAATGGTTAAAAGGACACAGGCACAACAGAGCCCCAGTTTTAAAAATGAAAAATTCCTGTGATCTGTATCTTGACTTTGTGCTCACGATCGATGGCCTTTTAAGTGTTTTATTGTTGATGTTCTCCCTTCTAATATTACCTTTGGATGTTGTAAACTGTTCATACTATTATGAGTACTTTGTAACTGAAGTCTGTCTAGAAGAAGAGGTTATAACTGCGTTTTTATTTTGGAAACTCTTCAAGACAGAAATCCTTACTGCTTGTAGGAAATCACAGGATATTTTTATCAAGACTGGGCCCCTTGGCAGAGTGACAGTAGATTCAATATTTAATTGCAGCTTCCCATTGATTCTTAAACCTTCTGTGTTTCAATAACACTTGCTTTATTAGTTTACTCTCCACTTTGAACTTTGGAGTTTGAGGAAAGCAGAACACTTCCTAGTTTAACATAAAACATGTTGTGTTGCTATACTTTCAAGATGGAGTTTCCCCTTTTTCTAAGTTTGTGTTCATTTGTTGAAGTGGTGGGTATTTTTTGACCTTATAAAATGTAAGGCGCTAAAATATTCGGGAGAGGTGCAGGAGAAGGCAGAAGAGCTATTTCAGAAGCCTATTCTGATTCTCTGCCCATTGTAAAATGCTGATATGTGTCTGAAGTCTAACGTTTGTCCTGGTAATGTTTTGCAACTGCTCATAAGAGTGGTGGGTTTTTTATTTTCTCTGTATACATGCTAGCTTGTGGTGAGTACTGTGTGTATGTGTGTGCAAGGAATGTGATTTTAATCTAATCTTTACAATGCAGTTTTGGGCCATTTTCCCTAATAGAACAGAGACAGCTGTTTCTTCTGTATTTTGTAATATAATGCAAAAGAGCATGTGTGCAAATACTGTTACTAAAAAATACTTCCTTAAATATTCTTAAGAACTGACAGCTTTTATAATTTCTAGGCTTTTTGATCACTAATATGAGTACTAGAATGAAACTAATGTTATTATTCTAGTGAAACTGAATAATCTGATGAGAAGCTTTCCCAAAACTCTTGTGTCTCTTCTTAAATATGGATTAAATTGACGTGACTCACAGGAGCACCTTTCAACATTCAGGTCTATTCTAACCAGCATTTAAGTAGGCAGGAGTAGATTTGAACCTTTCTAGAAAGGGTGATACAGCTAAACAAAGGAGAGGATTATTTTGTTGTAATTTGTTGGGCTTTTTATTTTTTGTTTAAGTAGTGAAAAACTCCAAAGAGAAATTCTGGTAGTTCATACCCTTTTACATAGAATAATGAAGACTCTTATTTTCAGTGCTGATAGAAAATGTGTTTGAAGTGTGTATCACAAATATGATTGTTTTAATTCTTTTGGAGGAGGGATTTGTCAAAAGAAGGGGAGCAAGATGAAATTATTGGTTATGTTGTCAATTGTTACATCACTTACAAACAGAAGGAATTAAAATTATATTGGCTGGAAAAATTATCAATAAAAGTGGTTTAAACTGAGCCAGTTGAAAAAGTGACTAGATATTAAGGAAAGGTTCAGCCATTTGTAGAGTTCGCTAATCCTTGTGGCACGTTATGCTGGTCTTCTGTATTGACATGGCCAAGGACTATTCAAGCTATAATGGGGTGCTCATGTAGAAATACAAAAACCATTTCCAAACCACACAAAGATGATCTGTATAGAAGGAATTGCTGTATGTTTTGATGTCTTAATATCAAAGCAGAGAGATTGAGCCTACTGGTTTGAAGTGGTTTCTACCTGAATTAGAGAAATATGGAGCTGGAAGGTAATGCAAAATTGCTTGTCTGTTTTGACCATTGAAAAATTGCAGACAGGAAAATAAAGGCAGGATTATTTTATTTAAGAAGTTTGAAATATGGAGTTCTGGAATAACATTTTGTGCAATAACTTCTTTGTTTGGTATTTTTCCGGCATTTTAAGGTTTAGGGTTTCTGAGAGACAATGTTTTGGAATTATTCTTGACACATACCCAGTATGTCACTGGGTGAAGTCAGACCTTGATCCTAGACTTAGAAAAAGCTACAGATCTGTTCGCTGACATTGAAAATTCTTGGGTTGTAAAATTACTGAAAACTTGTTTTCGAGATCATGTAAAAAAAGGCTGGGCTAAAGGCCCATTTCTGATAGCAGTGCTTCTACTATTGTTTCTTACTCTGGTAGCAGTACATTATCCAGCTAATTTATTTGTTTTAAGAGGAGAAAAAATCTGATGGAAAGCATTAGGTTATCCGCTTACAGAACACGTCTTTTTTTGGAAGATTTTTGAAATGTTACCACTTCTGTTTTGGGGTTAGTCTGCTTGTGGCTTGGTGGATGAGGAGGAGAAAAGTACTTTGCTGGTAGGAACATTCTTGTTTCTGCAGAAGCTGCTGACTTGGAGGTATATGTTGTAGTGCACAGTCTCTGAATCCTTTGGGTGAATGGTATTTGATGTTTTGTGTCATCACACTGAGAAACGAGGTACTTACAGGTTAATTGGGATCATTCTTGTTTGTGCAGCTGCAGCTCCTTAAAGTTGCGTTGGAATTTTGCTTTTTCATCTATAAAATCAAATTATCTGTACATTCAGAAATAGATTATGGCATTACAATGGTTCTGTTAAAATGTCGCCTTAAAATGTTAGGAGGAACACAGAGCTGCAGAAAGGTTCAGAGGTGGCTTTTATAACAAGGAGAGGGAGGATTCTCAAATGTGGAAGAGTGAGGAATGAAGTGATGGCAAGATTGTTACGGAAGGGCTGAATAGTCTTTATTACTCTCTCTCCCCTCTGGTATGAGGATACATGTTTTAACTTTGTAGCATAGGTAGATGTTAAGTTGTTCTTTGAATTCTATTAGAATGTGAGCTTGATGGACTATTTTCAAGGCTGACAATTGTTGCATGGTAGAGGTCTCAAACCCGTTTTGAGGAGGAGCCTTGGAAGTATATGTTCCGATAAAAATCTTATATTAATAATTAATTCTTAATTTAATGTATAGTTTGGTAGAATAAGAATTTATCACTCTTACAAATATGGTTGCATATTCTAAGAACTGTCAAGAAAGTTTTTGAACCAAGAATGCTGATGTAATATATTGAAATACCTTAGGCATGTTGGAGTAGGTGAAAACTGTACATCTGTGACTGAAGCATGTGGGAGGATTTGGTAAGAGATGAGGTTCTGGATGAAAGAAAGAAGGGTGTATTCAGAAGAGGAATTACTTAAGAAGTTAAGGAGTGGCCTTATTAACTCAAGTGAATTGAGGTTATGTAGTAAATAAATGCAGATTGATTAACAGTTGCAATTGCATATGCAGCTGATAAATTGCTGCAGTTGCATTTTGCATACTTGCCTCTTAAGGCACCAGTCACGCTAAGCTAAATAGCATCGTATATAAAATGTACTCCAGTTTTTGGTTAACTGTAACAATCACTAACTTCAGAGGGATTTCATGGAAATCCTACAGTGTGAGTTAAAATAAGGAGTTTTAAGGATTGCTAAATTTTTGTGATAGGTCGTTTTGAAGAGGTGGTTGGTATTCTTGGGTATTGTAACCTCAATGTATTTGTGAAGGAGAGGCAAACATTGGCATCTCATCTGGCTTGCTTAATAAATTCAAGGTGTAATTTATGTAAATATGAAGCTGCTCAATGTGAGATTGATTTTACACTGGGGTTGTGATGGTGGAAAAGTCTAACCACCACCACAGCTTCCACTTAATTGCTGGACTGCCCTAGCATATCTAGAATTTCAGGTGACAGTTTTCAGTTTGTGTCTTTGCAGGCATGGAAATGTTGCATATGTGTTTGTCTCATGGCTTTCATCAGTGCTAAAATATGTTAGTCAGGTATACTGAAATCTATGCACTCTTGTGTCTTGTGTTTGTACCTCCCTTCCAATCTAAAACCACTACTCCATCAAGATTTCATGTATGCTCAATAAGATTGACCCTGGAGTCTGTAATTATCCTTGTCTGGATAACTAACAATCAAACTAGGAGTTTAATCCTATTTTAGGCTGTTTAGTTTGAATGCTTAGTGTGCTGGGCTTGTTTGATTGAGTTAATGAATGACATACATAAAACTTTTTAAAGTTGGTAGCTTGATAATCCAGTAAGCAAAGGCTGTGAATTTGGACCTATAGAATGAAATCGTGAAGTGCTATAGGGTTTGGTTTGCAAGAGTCTTCAACATCTGTTTCTATCAGCTTTAATTAATCTTATATCTGAATGCAGTATTTGGATGTCTGTGAAAATCAGTCCCTGTGTTTGGGTGGTTTTGGTTTGGCTTGTTTCTTTTTTTTCCATTTGCTGTACCAGAAGAAGCCGAAGGGCTTATTGGGTAGGTAATATGCTTAATTTTTTTCTGAGCTCAGGCACATGACAAACTTGTTTGGAAAGTTGCAGAGAGTCAAGCCTTCTTCATTTAGAAATCATTTTCATTGTCCCACTGTTTTATACTTCATTGGTTGGTTGTAACTATAGGAATGTGAATCCACCATTGCTATGTGTAGGAGCAAAGAAAGGGTAATTGTTCTACTTCAGACTGCCTTTCAAAACTAAGGTGAAGTGGATCAACATTCGTCTGCTGACAAGAGTGCTACTGAAGTTCATGCAGTTAATAAAAATCACATCCTTTTACAAATAATTAGGTTTTTTCTTAGGAAGTGATTTTTTTTTTTTGTTTCTTATCCATATTCACTTACACTTGACTAAGGCTGGGAACCCTGTTTTAGAAGTTGGTCTGTTGTTTCTTTTGTATCCTCCATTTCTCCTAAATGAGAAATCTCGCCATGAATTTGATCTAATATGTCAACCTTTATATTTCTCGTATATTTCCCATTTATAATTAAATTAACTGATCAGTTTAAGCATGGTTGTGGTTCAGAAATCAAGGTATTGTCAATCAATCTACTCTTGAGTGGGCAGCTGTTGATGTTTTGTGGATACCTATATCCATGGGAGTGCATGAGCTCTCAGTGTGTTGTCTCACTCTTGTTAAAAGAGAATGCTGAGTTGTAGAACTTTGTTGTATGTATTACTGGTTAGTAAAAAAGGGGGTTTTCCTTTTTTGAATTGTCCACTAAAATGTAAAACCTTCAAATTATTTCAAAGCAGTTGAGTTACTAAAACAGGAGTTTGGCAAATGGCAAGCACAGTTTTGTTTGTTAGGAAATAGCTGTGAAATTTGTTGACATAAAAAATTCTGATTTAATGTAAATGCTACTATACTGCATTATCAAGTGCAGAGTTAGGGCAAAGGTTGATAGATGTCTCCTTGTTATTTGTCTTATTATGGACCTTGTTTTTATCTTAACTATTACAGTGTTGTCATAAAGCTATGATGTTGGTATACCCTTTTAGTATTTTCAGACCCTAGAGTGAATTAATTTTTTTTCTTTTTTTTTTTTTTTTTGACAGTCAAGGATCCCTTTAGTGAAGAACTCCAAAAAATACAAGTAAGTAAAACCACTTAACATTGAGATTTTAATCTGTCACGTGATTGTATAGAAACAGTATAGATCTGTTCAGAATGTTGCCACTTTAGTATAATTTGCAGGAAATAAATGCGCTTCTTGTAACTGATGTTTTAATTTTTTTTTTCTCTTGGGCAATATAAATAGGATTACAAGATTTGGCTGTGGCATGCTGGTTGCTTCATATACAATGAAAATAGTACATAGTTTGTGTAGTAAAAAGAAAAGAGTGTTGTAAATTTTGAGACTAAATTTAACAGTTTTTCACTTGCTGTTACCATTTGGCTTTTGAAAGCACAGCTGGTAAGAGATGATTGATATGAAACCCCAGGACCTTATTTAGTGCTATAGACAAGCAAGTGTTAAAGTCTTTCAAAATGGATTTAAAATTTTGTCTTTTTTACTTTGATTCCATTCTATTACTTGTTCCTATATTCACTTTTTTGTCTGAAGTACCAGGCTAACAGTTTTTGAGATGTCACCATTGAAGCTATCTGTATTCTTAGTTGTGCAGTATGTGTTCAGGTAGTTCTCTCTTCTGACTTGAATTGTAAACATAGTGATCTGCTTTTGTTAGGCATATATAAGGAAGTATTGCAAGATAATTGTGGAGGATTTGGTGGGACATTTTTTTGGTTTACTGTCTGGGTTTTGTTTTTTTTTGTTTGATGGATTGGTGGGTTTTTGTGTCTAGGACTGAACTCTCCAAAAGTGAATAATTGCATATTAAGCAGGTGGCCTTGGCTGGTTTCTTGGATAGAAAATGTTTCTGAATCTCTTGAACAAATTAAATTTCTTGAGGCAGATTCTGGGGATTCTTTCATAATGACTTTACTAGTGCAGAGAGAATGTATTTTGTTCACTGGAGTCAGCCTGAGAACCTGTTCTATATGTTACTTTCTCCTGTTTCTACTGCACTGTTCCGTAGTAATCCTATTGCATGCTTGATTGTTTGTTAGCTACAAAGGTTATAGTGTTCAGTTCCTTCTTTTGTGCAGTCCAACCATTAATTAGAAAAAAACCCAAATTGGTCACAGTAATATTTCTCATGTTCACCTCACTGTAGCTATTAGTGAAGTCATGGGTGTACCTACTGGCAAATAAATGGAACTTGAAGTATGGCTGGTGGTGTGTTTGTGTGTGCTGGAGGACTGATTTTCCTCTTCTGCCATTCACAGTGTTTTCCGGCCAGGAAATGAGTTAATAAGATTGGTTAGTTTCCTGAGGAGTATCAACTACATCATCTTAATCTCAGTGATGGTTTTGTAGTACCAGAATAGGGAGAGGTGATGCTGGTAATTGTTGATAGTGCTGTTGGGAAATAATTTGTCCATTGTTCGATCCATAAAATAAGTATTTTGCTTTTCTGATAGCAATTTTCTTACAGAGAAAAACATCGGACTAGTCACATTTTAAAATTATGTCAATAGTGCTGGTGCATCAGGGAATTAAATCTAATATAGTGGGTTTTTTTCAAAATTAGTATAATCAGCATATGCACAAACTGGAAAATTACTTTTTGGAGTATTTTTTTTGAATGAAGGCTCTAGTCTTAGCCATTTGATAAAACTCCAACATTTCAGAATAGCCTTTAGTGTATGTAATTGTGTATGTAATTGCATGTTCCTTGTCTTCATGTTTTGCATAATTCCATCTAATATAAAATGCTTCTGGTTATATTTAAATAAAATTGCTTGATATCTTGATAAGTTTAACTCCATTGTAAGTAGCAATTATATGACATCTCATATTCATGGTTGTTTTGGGAACTAGACCTTTTCGTATTATGGTGTATGTAGGAAGTATCAACAAGATAGTCCACAGTTTTCTGGTGTGCTTTGTTTTAACTTTTTGTTTGGTGGGGGTGGTTTGTTTGTTTGTTTGTTGTTTTAATTAAATTACTGTAGTTTGAAGGTAGACAACAAAAATCTTCCTTTGCTCTGAATTTTATGCTGGAATGTGACCAGACGGTACTTTAGCGTGGCTTGTATAAAATGTCACGGCACATTTATAAAGAATAGACCTTTCATTTTTACATAGTAGCTATCAAAAAACCACTCCAAACAAAACAGACTTCTTTTGAGTAATTTCACTAATCTCTCAGTAGTATCAAAATACTACTGAGAGTCTGTTGGTTTTAACTGGCAAGTTCATCAGAGTCCAAGCTGCAGTCTAGTTTAGCTTCAGTCAAGATCTGAAAATGCAATGTAGTGAATACTTTGATTCAAAATCTATTGCCTGCATCACTGTTCATGTGTGAGACGTTTCAGCTTTCTACCTGCATGTGTAAACCCTGGGGTTTTTCCTCATGCTATATGAAGATTTTGGGGATAAATGGAAAAAAGTACATCTGTGCTACTGCTTGTTTTAACATTAATATGTTTTTCTCATTCTAGGAAGATGAAATAAGTCTTATGATGAAGAGCTTGTATGCACTTCATGATAAATTGGCACAAGTAGCAGGTAACATTTAAAAAATATTGTGATGTAATGTTATGGCAATAGCTACAAAAAAGCCCGTGCTCAGATAGTGATTTGCAATAGCTGGGTCCCTGATAGCCATTTAGAGTTCCATTTTGGGAAACTTAAAATCCTGTTTCTAGTTCACTTACACTGTCTTTTTCCACCAGTGTAGCGTCTTTTCTTGCGATGTTTGCTAATGACATAGGTTCTTGAATATTGTGATCCTGTGTGGTTTTTGACCCAATATCTTAATACTTTATTAATCTCATTTTGTTAAAAGGCTTAAATTAAATTTACTATATGTGAAGAGGACTGTGTGGGTTTTTTAAATGTCGTTAATTCACTGTGGTGAAAATAAAATATTTTGCAACAGTGATAAAATGGTTACTGATAAAGTGAACAGTAGTGGTTGAACCTTGTTAGACAAAATGTCCAACTTAACCATATGAATTATATAGTAATGAAAAGTGCTGCATATAGTAATGTGTCAGAGTTGGTGTTTAGGGATAGTATTATTGAATATTCAAAGTAAAAAATAGGGTGGTTTTATCTAGAGTCGTAAGGCAGACAGCTTTAAACTGCACACATAGGAAATGGTGAAGTTAAGGCTGTGATTAAAACTTTGGCGTCTGGTGAATGGGAGTTACAGCTGAGTCTGTGTCATGACTGTTAAGTCATTTTTATCATCCTTGCATATTTAACCCATAATGTGTTCAGGAGGTCTTACTGGTCTTTGTGCCAACTATTTGTTTGGCATCAGCAAGTTTTACCAAGAAGGCTTTTCCATTATTATCAGGTGCTACAGACATTTCGCAAACGTGAAAAAATGTGGAAACAGCTCTGTGTCAGATCCGAAGCTGACATTGTAATATGTCAAGGCTGTATAGGAAATGTGTGAGAAATTTGAGCAGCTCTGTAATACCCTTTAAATTGCAACAGTAATCTATCTTTGTGCAGAAACATTTTGTTTCCACAGTGTCTGCTGTGAATAAAATAGGTGTTTGGACAAGCTCCACACATTTTGGTTTGTTTACATCCCAGAGAAGGTACAGAGAATCCCAGAATGGGTTAAGTTGGAAGAAGTCACAGTGGGTCATCTTGGCCAACCTCCTTGCTCAAGCAGGGTCATCCCAGAGCACATGGCGTAGGATTACATCCAAACAGTTCTTCACCACCTCCAGCAAGGGAGATTCTAGTGGAACAATCTGTTCCAGTGCTCAGTCACCCACACAGTAAAGAATTCTTCCTCATGTTCAGGTGGAACTTCCTGTGCATCAGTCTCTGCCCCATTGCCTCTTGTCCTGTTGCTGGGTACCACCAAGAAGCCCCTGGCTCCATCCTCTTGACATCCTCCCTTCAGATAATTATAGGCATTGATGAGGTGCCCTCTCAGTTGTCTCTTCTCATGGCTGAGCAGGTCCAGCTCCCTCAGTTTTCCTCATAAGAGAGATGCTCCAGTCTCTTAATCATCTTTGTCTTCTGACATAGACTGTACTATTGCTGAGCATTCAAGGTGATTGCTGCTTTTCCTTGCTTGGATCATTGTCATGCTGCTTCCCTCTGTCTTTTGAAGAGTGTAACAGCTTGCTGTTTGTTCAGTGTGTCATCTGGCCCTCCAGGGGCCATACAGTAAACAATGTACTTGCATGGATAAAAAGGTTTGACACACAATTTCTACATCCCTGAAAGAAAGGGAGTTTTCTTTATTAGCTGGGGCTTACTTCAGTGCACATAGACATATACACATCTTTACCTGTCTGTCTTATGAGGAAGATGCTCCAAGACAGCTGCTTACTTCACCAGGTCTCAAAGATGCATTACTCTCTATTGGTCTATTTCTGGCCAGAAGGATCTTCAAATGCTCCCTTTCAAAAAATACAACTATCCTTTCTGGTGAGGTGGTACTTCAGACTGGAGCTGTAATGTGGGATTACCTGGTTGCTCAGCAGAGTAGCTTTTGTACAGTCTGAAGAACAACCTAATCCATCTTAGACAGAAATTCTCCTCGATGCCAAGTGTCTTAAGATACAAGATGAAGATGTCTACTATCCATTTTTGAATACCATATTGATGTAGACCTGGCACAATATCTGGAAGCAGTTTAAAAGGCATAAAACAGAGAAAGCTGCAAGGGAGATGCAGGATATAAGAGTGTTGATCTTGCGCACAGTGCACCGCTTCAAAGGAGAAGTTAAGGAATACACATTTACTCAAACTGGTGCTTTTCAGGTCTCTCTGTCACATACTTGGAAAAGTTTCTCTCATTTCATACTTGGCTATGAATCATTTGTTCATGTTATAACTATTAATATTAAAAAGGCAGGCTGGAAACTTGAAGTGGTCTGTTCTGTTAAGCTTTATTCAACATCTTGACTACCATAAAGATGGTCCCCTCAGAATTTGGTTTCTAGCTCTGTTTAATAAAACAGACTTATTATTTTACTGATCTAGTTTTTTGCCATGTCAATTTCAAAAGAAGAGCAAGTGATGAGGCTTTTATTTTAGAAGGTAGAACATGAAGTTTTTTTAAGGAAGAAAATGTCAGGGTAACAGTTCATTAATTTTGACTTAATATACCATGTTCCAACTGAAATACCTATTCTGGACTGTGGTGCTCCGATATGTTGTCAAATTATTTAATTATCCAATATAAAATTAGGTTGCCTTTAATGCATCACTGTTCTCAGAATTACTAGGCTACCAAACCTACAGTGAGTAATTTTTTGCCTCATAGGAAACTCAGAACTACATGAGCAGATAGTGCTTCTCCCTTGAGTTGAAGGTTGTGTTCCTGTGTTATCTTGAATGGTTTAGCCATTCTTCAAAACAGCAACTTTTTATAAACAGTATATATTTCAGTACCAAACACTTTCTGCTAAAGCAAAATATCTGCTTTTTTAAAATTACAGTTACTTCAGCATATGTTAATTACTGGATATCTTGGTCTTTCTTGGAGAGACTTCAATAGATTACATCCATTTTCAGTCAGACTTGCAAAATGAATAAATCTAACCACTATGTTCAGAAGAAGCAACCAGCTACCCATGGGTATGACCCTTTCTTGTAGATAAAGGATTTTCTAGGTAGCTGTTTCTTTTGCCCGGCATTCGTCAGTGTGACAGTCTTATCAGATTTAGACAATTTCCTTCTTTTCATGGGTCCTTGAGATGCAGGGGTGAATTAGACTTTCATATGTAATAAGAATTCCTGATAAATCCGTGGCTGGAAGAAAATCCTGGCAAAACACCTAATGTTACTTAATATTAATTTCAAGTGTCAGCTACTGTATCTGATGGCTGTCACAGGCTCTCTGTTCTGTCACTCTCCTTAATCTTTGGTTTTTCAGGTAATTGATACTGTGCTGTTTCCAACCAGTCATTGAACAGCTATTTAGCAAGTTCTGGTGTTCTGCAGTGTTATTGAGCTGTTGAATTTGCCTTTGGGACATCGGGCATTCTTACTTGCTCTTGGTCTGCTTCTGTTTTTCTTAACCTTCCCACTTCAGTGTTCTGCTGCAAGTAACCTGAAAACATGAGACCTACTAAACAAATGTCTTGTACGCTGCTTGCAGTTTGTATTGGTGGCCATACCACATCAAGCTGTACATTAGAGATCTGTGCTAAATCCGTGTCTTGCTTGAAATACTAGATTTCCACTGTGTTTTGCTGCCAAATGAGAAAATTCTTTACAGTGTAAAGCAAATACTTCAAAATTTTGAATATTTCTGTTGCCTGTATATGCTGCAGCTCACAAGTTAAATGCCTAAATGAAAGTCAGTTTGAAATACTCTAGCCTGCATGGAAAAGAAGATCTGACTTGGTTTCTGTATTAGAAGCAGTTGAGACATAATAAATAGTTTTTTAGAATTGAAACTTCAGTTGCTTTTTGGTGGTATTTCTAGAAGAATATGACTTCTTAAGTGGCTTGCCTCAATACACTAACATAAGCTTAAGTGTAGTTTTGTGATCCTTGCTGGGATGTGCTACATTTTGCCTCCCTACAAAAGCAAATAGAAAAGTTCTTTGATTACTCTTGAAATCAGTGATCAGTGCCCAAGGAAAGTTTAAGCTCAAAGATCCATGCTTTTTAAAGTAAGCTCACAACAGACATTATAACAGAGGGGCAGTTTTCACTGTGCATCAGTCTCTGCCCCATTGCCTCTTGTCCTGTTGACAACAGAGAGAGCTCAGATGTCTCTTGCAGCAGACTTGTGTAAAGTTTTTTTGCCTGTGCTTCAGTTTTTTCCCTGAATATAGGGCCTCAAATGGAACAGTGGGAAACATTTTTGGCTCAGACTATGGAAAGTGGGTTTCCAGGCCAAGTGGTTAATGATTGCACCAAAGTTATTCAAAGTAAGCCTTCATTTGCAGAACTATTAGCTAACACAGTGACTGAAATGGCATATAGGAATATCCTGCTGTTGCAGTAAAACAGAAGGTTGTCTGGCTTCTGAAATGCCTAACTTTCTGCAAGCTTTCAAATTCATGAGTTTCTCAGAAGAAAGCTGTTAAATGGTTCTCAGCAAAAGATGTGTTGGAACGAGAAACTGTGTCTCCAATAGCTTTTTGTACAAGACTGAAACTCCATAACTCTGATTAGCTTACGTTTTTTGAGAGTGGGAGACAAGATGAAAGTGATTTTTATTGCTCTCCCCCCTGCCCCAGTATTGCTTGAGGGAAATTTGAACTGGTAGGCCTTAGACATTGTCAGAGCCCAGGCAGCAAAGGTTTTTTTAACTGTTAAACTTGTTCAGAGGGAGTACAGTTTGAAAAAAATTTCAGCAGCAGGACTGAGAGGAAACTGTCTGCTGATTTCTGAAGATGAGACCAGAAGCTGTTAAGTCAGCGTGCTGGCTGGGTGCTGCATAAACATAATTCTTGGAAGAAGGCACATAAGATTAGCATTCAAAACTAATAAAGTAATTCAGTAGTCCCCTACCTAGGGGAGCTTTTGTTCTGTTGTAAAAGGCAATGCTGTATTCTCAAAAGGTGGAAAATCCAACATGAACCCTGAAACTTGTTTTTAAGAATTCATATTTTTCACAATCTGTCTCCTGCTTGGGTGTTTGGTTTGCTTTTTTATCTGTGTATTAACCTCACCCTTTCTATTCTCTCTCATTTATTTCATAACTGGGCTTTTCTGCTTATCTAGATAATTAAAAAAACAACTGAAGAAAATCTTCTTAGCAGAAGGGTCTCATCTCCCTTCTCTCACGAGCTGTTTTGTTTGAAGTATGACTGACATGCTTTCTCTATATTAAAAAGACCCCAGAAAGACTTCAGGTCTTACCAAACGAGAGAAGTCTTAAACGTAGGAATACCTGTCAGACTTGCTCGTATCATACAGCTTAATGTCAGATGTAAATTGTACATACGGCTTTTACAGAGACATGTATTGGGTTTGTTGTATTTATTCCATCAGTTCTAGATTTAAAACAATATGTTTACACCAGAGACTGTATGAGTATGATGTATAGTTATTCCAAGTCTGCTAATCTTGAAACATGGAATCACTGATGATTACACATGTAAATTTACAGTCTGTACAGTTTAGGCTATGAAGTCTGCCTAAGTTATATGCAAGAAAAGCCCACAGCTCCAATTCAGGTGCTGAATTCTAAAATTAGAGTAGGTTTTTATGAAAGTGGTATCCATTTTCAGCAGTGATCTGTCTAGCTTTGCTATTACAGTCGGCTCAGGCACTTTGAAAGTCTTAGACGTTTCATGCTAATTTTCGAGTGAAACAACTTGTAAAGTTTTCTGCTCAGCACTTGATTGAAAATACATGCATGCACACAGGCTTAGTTCCAGCAGCACTTCTAGGCCAGTTAGCATATGAGCACTCTTAAAAACACTGTTCCTATTTCTCTATATCCCAACAGTAAGACCATCCCTGTTACACTAGTGTGCTTTTAAGGCCAGCTTCTCTTAAATCTGTTGAAGTGTACTGAACACAAAACTTCAGCAGTCTGAGAAGGACTTTGGCTTCATAGAAACGTGTTTTTTTGGAACTCCAAATGAATGAGGCATGAAGGTGCTTCTCCATAACTTGCTAGTGTTTCTTAACTTTTGCTCACATTGCTTTGAATGTTCCTGTTTGTGTAGGGAACTAATACTTGAAACGGTTCTTTTTAAAGTATATTCTAATATAAGTGAAGGTTTACGTTTTACAGAAGCACAAGTATCTTAAATTTTCTTAGCCTTGCTATAGCTTTGGGAATGGTACAACTTGGCATAGATTCAAGAAGGTAAGGCAGGCATAACGCTGAGCCAGTGAAAGACTGGGTTTGTTGTTTCCTATTTTATTGTTTTGGCACAGTAAAAGCATAGTTAAAGATGCCAAGATTTAGGGGTTTTTAAAAGAAATATCAGGGGAAAAAAGTGACTTGCCACTGCTGACAGTTCTTCAGAAATTATGGCCTAGTGGTAGATGAGAAACTGGTGTTAGACCTTTTCCTTTTTCTTTATGGCTTTGTGTTGATATGACCGTCACTACTTTCACTACTTTTTTTTTTTTTTGGTAGCATGAACCATGTACCTTTAGTTTAACAGAGAAAACCAGGGAGATGATGGCACATTGCTCTGAGGACTGATTATGCAGATAAATACCTTATTTCCTGGCTACTTCTGCACACATTCCAAAACCACTAGAAGATGGTAAAAGTGCCTGTTTAAAGCCATAGTGGGATTTTGTGCATGTTCAGGAAAGCTGAATCAGAATAACTTAGGCCAATCTAAAATGCAGTAACTTCATAGTGCCTGAAGTACTATGGATGTATTGCAACTGGAACTTGGTCTCTATAAAAGATAATACAGGTTTCAGAATTAAAAGAAAATATCTGGAAGCTGACTCAGGGTACAGTAACTTTTCTGGTAATATCCTCCTGATAGTTCTTCATGCTACCTGTTGTTCTGCTTTTGGTGTAAATACTGAAATACACTTTCTGAGCAGTACATGAGATTGTATTGCAGTGATTTGTACATATTATTAGCTCTGAAAATCATCAGGGTATTTTAACTTCTTTTGAAGGAGAAATTCATGCAGAGATTTTTTCCATATTTTTAGTGGAACCTATGAGAATTACTGTACTGCTATTGCTGCTTGTGTGAATTTTGTTAACCATAAGCTGGTGTTTAGGTGTTTAGGTGATTTTATTTTACATAATGCAGTAATAAATAGATCAAAATAAAAGTTTCCATTTTACCAGGGGAACATGAATGTGGCAGCTCTATTCAAAGAAACCTTACCGTCCAGGAGGCAGCTGCATATTTAAAAGTAAGCAAATGAATTATTTTTTACTGATTGTATAAAGGATTTGTATAAGTTACAATTTGTAAGGCCTGTTTTCATGTCTAGTGTATTGACTAAAATTTGACTTAGTATTGAATATTATTTGGAAATGATTGTAACTGATGACTTTAGTACATGCTACATATGATTTTTATTTGGGGATATAGTGAGCATTTGGGGAGAGGGAGGGTAAAAGAAACTGGCTTACTTGCAACAAAAGTGTAGCTAGTAGTGCTTCAGTGACATGAAGGCCTTTTTCTCTTTCATTAAAACACCAGGAGATGATTTGGATTTATGGAAATAGTTGACCAACTTGAAAATAATAAATTTATAGAACTCAAATATCTAGAAGCTTTTCCAGAAATCACTGTATTGGTTTTTGAGACTTAGAAGAAAAGGATACCTTTTTTCCTTTCTTTGTGGAGAAAGGTTGATGTGTAGGTCTGTTCAAGCAGCCTGACAGGCAGCAGCTGTTTGGAGTGGCTATTCATTGATGCTTTAAATAGAAATGGTCAAAAAAGGGCCTTTTTGTTAATTTGATCACTGTGCAGTATTATGAAATCCCACTCTCTGTCATTCCTCTGCCTCACTCCCCAAATAAAAGATGACTCTTGCCTTGTCTTGACAGCTGTAGGGTTTATTTTAGCCCAAGTTGGTGTACCCTTCAATGGAAAACTACTTGAAGCTTTTAAGAGGCAGAGAGTGTAGTATTTCTTCGATTGGATGGGAAGGAGTTAAACGGATGTATTTAATATATAAATGTGTAGAAATTTTACATTTTAGCAAATGTGTATGTAATAGACAAAAAGGGACAATGCTTTCGAGCATCCCAAAGAAGCTGCTAACACTGGTTTATGGTTTGGGAATAATAATCTATATCTGTTAAAAAACCAGTGCATTGTGAAAAAATTAAGGTGATGCCCTAGAGCTGATTGTCTTGCCTATCTGTTAGGCTGAAAGAATGACATAACTGTTTACTGTTACTATAACTGTTTTAGCTCTGCTAGGAAGCTCAAGTTTAATATGAAAATTTATTGCTTTGAAGGAAGTCTTATTTAACGGTACAGTTGCTTTGCAGAATTTGTGTGTTCAGTGATAAAATTTTCAATACTTCAATCTCAAAGGTAAAATAAAACCGTTACTGTCTTCTCTTAAGTACTTATGCTTGAATTCTAAGCCATTGTGAGGTCCAGAGGAGAGATGAAAACGAAACGTTATGGGGACTATAATTTCAAATACAACAGTAACTTCCATTTTCACTTTTCTCTTTCTGTGAAAGAACATGCAAGATGAGCTATGGAGAAACCCTTAGCTCAGGTAGCAGTGAATGTTATCCTGCTAGAGTTGATATCAAATAATTTAAAAAAAAGTCAATGTCTATGTAGTGATGTCAGTTCTTGATATACCAATACTGGATTTTTTTCGAAATATCTGTTAAAACTATATTTACTCAAGCTTCTTAAAAAAGAATGGAGCATGCAACTGCTTTTGTAGGAGACATTCCCAGCAGAGTTGAAGTTCCACTCGGAGTAGATTTCCAGTGATCGCCGCCTAGTGGCTGAATAGCTTTTTCTTGCTATAGGTCAGAGTTGTGAATAAAGCGGTGAATGTGGCTTGGCTTTTCAGACAGTCCTTAGTTTGAGAGATGCTGATGAGTCTGAGAACTGCTTGTAGCATAAATAGATTTACTTTATGCAGTGAACACCTACTCAAAATCTGAAGTATCAGGAATGAAACAATATAGTTTTGACTACTAATCTGTGCAGTGTATCAGTTTTATTGGCGTGATAGCTCTCTGGTTATTTATGAAATTACTGATTAATGTTGTATTTTGATAGAATTTAGATCCAGAATATGAAAGTGTACTTAACACATCGTTGCAATGGATCTTGAATAGTGGGGAAGACGTTGGCATAAAGTAAGTGGTGTTTATTTCTTAACTTAATTTCTTCTAAGAGAATGTGTCCTTTTTCATAAGTACTGTATATTTTTGAATAGGTGTCTCAGCAATGACCCTAATGAGATGGATGTCACTAATGTGACAGATGTGAAGTATCTGGAATCCACTAGTCCAAAGATGTCTTTCAGGTGTCGTTTTCGCCGTGCATTTGTTAATGTAACTCACAGATTATCAATACTGCTTTGGGGTAAGTTAATAGAAAGTCAACCTTTTGTGTTGCTGTAACTTGTATTTATCTAAGTGCATGGGGAAAAACAAGTTTAGAGAAAGTTTTTATTCAACCATAAAACTTAGAGTTTCTATTGGTGTCTTGATTAAATTGGGGTTTGATTTGCATTTCCGTTGCACCACTGTATTTCCATACTGGTTATCATCTGCTTCTGTAGTCAGCTGAACATATTGATTCTTTGGGAAATCTTTTTCCCTGCCAGAGCAATATCTTGTGGCTTTCAAAAGTTCCATGTTGAACTGATCAGAAAAAGCAAACTGTTCAGTAAAAAGGTGATAGCCTTAATTTTGAGGATATTTCACTGTTGTTCCAGGAACTTTAAAAAGTAACTGCAGAAAAGATGATCTGGGATACTGAACTGTTCTTAAAACAATGAAATGTTTTTCTAGAAGTAACTGCTCTTTCAAGTGGAAAAGTTTGTGTTTCTGTGTTAGAGTATAAAATACAGACAGCAAGCACAGTGTATTTCACTAGCTTTGGAATGTATGGTGCTTGTTAGATAGTTCAGTCTACTTCTGGAGTATGCCCTGTAAACTGTGTTAAATATCCAATGCCCTAATACTGTTTAAAGAGTATTATGCATGTTAATGCAGGTATAGCAATGGTTTGGGGAGTCTTACACTACATGAAATACCGTTGGGCAAAAGAGGAAGAAGAAACGAAGCAGATGTATGATATGGTGGTGAAAATCATAGGTATGGCTTGTTCAGTTGTGTCTGTTGTATCTGTATCAGCTTTGTATAAGCTTTTAAAGTACTGTTAATTAATTCAGTTATGTTTCTTCCTCTTTACTTGATGTCATGCTGTTAAGAGTTCTTGGTCCAGTGTGATCCATGTGTTTTGTTTCTCTTTTTTCTTTTTTAAATACCCCATCCTTTAAACCTAATCAAAGCTTTTGACAAAAAGCTTGTGATCCGTGAATTACATCAGCATGGCTATAAAGTTTCCATTGACTTGGTAGTTTTTTGTCCTGCTCTTGAATACAAATATTAATACGATGTTTGTTTACTGAAGTATGGTGACATGTTGCTTTCTGTATCTGTTTTTTTAGCTAACTTCAGTTAAAATATCCACTCCAAAAATGTGTGGTAGCTCTCAATATCATCCTTAATGGTTTTTAATAGAAAAAGCACCTTTTTAGTTAATTACTTTGAGCAGAAATTATTTTTCTAAAATAGTGTGCATAACCGAGATCTGAAATCCCCTCTTTCTACTTGAAGCCACAGTGTTTGCAGTAGGTTCTGTTTGTAGTTTTTAAGTGCTTACTTAAGTTGCTCTATTACTTTCATTTATGGTAGTCACCATAAATACAGAGATGGTAGAGAAATCAGAACTGTTTTATTTTAACCATGTGCCTACCTTTTTTGTCTGCAAATCAAGTTTTGTTGAGGTGGAAGGAAAACACTTTATTTTCAAAGATGGCCATCTTTGCTAACACTTAAAAAGTACCAATCAAGAGTAACTGTAAGAACTACATTCCTTTACTTCAAAGTTATTTAGGATACCTAGATACACTGTTTGGTTAATTTGCCTTAAGAATGGTTTGGAGAAAACAATGTTTCAAAGTGCCAGAAAAATGCAACTACTGAAATTGGCAGGGGTGTTCAGAGTAGCTGTTAATTGCCAGAAGTGATACTTTTCTTAATGTTTGCATGACCTACATAGTTATCAGTTTGGTTTCTTTTTATGGTGTCCTCAGATGTTCTAAGAAGCCACAGCGAGGCATGTTCAGAAAATAAAGAGTTGCAGCCTTACATGCCAATTTTACATGTGCGTGATTCTCTAATACCACCTCAGGACAGGTATGTTCTCACTAGAGGTACTGAAAGGAGGGAAAACCAGTAAAAAGAAATTGGTCAATTAACTTAATTTCAGATAAAAAGAACTTAATTTCTTAATAGATTGTACAGTGTAGTATTTTGGAAATTCCTGTTGACACAGGTGGGAGGGACAGCACTGGATTTCTCTTACATGGTAGATGTCAACTATGCAGGTTGTTGTAATGCTAACTTTGTAATTCTTGCTTCAATTTTTAAGGAGGAAGATGAATAAAGTCTGGAACAGAGCAGTTGACTTTCTTGCAGCAAATGAATCTAGAGTTCGTACAGAGACACGAAGAGTAGGTGGTGCTGAGTTCTTGGTTTGGAAGTGGATGCAACCTTCTGCTGCGTGTGACAAAATTTTAGTGATACCATCGAAAGTGTGGCAAGGGCAAGGTATTATTGAAGATATATTTTGCAGATATAATTGTCTTAATTTCTGCATCTAACGTACAAATGGTACTCTGTTGCTTGAACATGAAGGGCTTGTTTTCTCTCATGCACTTAAGGATTGTTATGAATTGTCAGTGCTATTTCTCTATTATCTTGTTCTATGGACTTGCTTTTGGTGCATTGTGTCTGCCTTGTTTTCAAGGGAAATGAGCTTTTCTGTTATAGCTACTGCAGAAGTATGCAGTGGGTATTTAGCCGAAGTGAATTACTTCTTCCTTTTTGTGAATTTTAAAAAAAACCCTCTTTAGTTGGTCAAATTCTAACATGCCTTACACTTGCTGTTAGTAATGTAATTGGTTGTACATGACAGCAGGATCTTGAAGACTTAAGTTTCCTACTGTTGTCAGTAAGGTGCCTAAAGACTAAGTTAGGAGGAAGAGATAATTTTTTTAAAAGGGAAACTGCCAGGACAAAAGACTCCTCAATTAGGAAAATGTGCATTTGGAACATCTAATAGTGTTAGATGCTCTAGCTCTGTCATAAATGGTTTTCTACACTGCATTTGTTTTTCAAACTCTGTGGTGTAAAGCATTTGCTTTAGTAGAGAAGGCAGTTTGTCATACATGGATTTTGCAGTGGTCTGTCACTTTTCAGTTTTATCATGAAACCAAATGGCAAGAATGTAGTAGGTTTGCAGTTGTATGTCTGCAGTGGTCATATTTTCCTGGTTTCAAAAACCTGTCTTAGTTTTTCTTTCTACCTTTCTTCATGTTAAACTTCTGGTTTTGGTTTGCTCTTTTTTTTTGGTCAATGAAAAATTGAAACTATAAGACTTGAATTCTGGTTTGCAATTAAAAAAGAATGGTCATTTCTATCTCTGTCTGAGTGTGAAAGTAAGTAATATCATTATATACATCTCAAACTTACACTACTGGTTTTAGCATTACATTTCTAATTTTAAATAATTCATTGGAAATGAGGGCTGCTTTTTTAAAAATACCATGTGACTGCTACTGCAGGCTTGAGGTTCTGTGTTTTGCAGTAGCAGTAATGTGGCTTTCTGCTGCAACAACTGTATTGCTTGATTTCTCAATTTCTCAAAGTTTTCATTAGTAAGATGTGTATATGAACTTTATTCCAAGAGTTGTGTAATCTTTTCTTTCCAAGACATTGTAGATTAGGGATGTGCAAGTGCTTTAGTTGCAATACAGAAATGGTGGGTTTTGTCAACAGCTGTTTCTGTTCCATCTCTGTAGTACTGCCAAGATTGAATTTCAAACACGTAACTTGAACACAGCTCCTGCAAGATATATATATGTATTATAAATCTGAATCTTCTACATAGCATGTTGTTCAATGCAGGCTGGGAAACATGGTGCTCTAGTTCTAACTTATTACTCATTTGCTCTCAGTTTTTCTTGTCCTGTTTGATTGCAGTATAAATCTCCGTGACATTCTGTCCTATATTAAAAATCAGATTGGATTCTCCTCACCTGGAGACGCCTCAGTGTGTGATAGCTCAGGTGGTGTTTTGCTACCTGTAATATACATTCAAGACTGTAAACAGAACAGTGTTCTCCAAAACTTCCTAGAAAGAAGGTAGTACTTAGCTGCCACTACCTAGCTGCTGTAGTAGCTACTCTTATGTACCATCCGAGTTTGAGCATCTGATACCTACTTCAGCATATTGCAAATGTGGACAGAATAACTTAATCTCTCAGCTGTGGCTTTCATCTGTATGTTGCCTTTTGTATGTACTTAAGACTTTCCTTCCTTAAGTTTTCTACTGAATAGGATGTATCAAAATCCATTCTGTTTCAGTCCTTTTAATTGCAATTTTCCTAATTTTCTTGTTATGTTTGAAGTTTAGCAAAAGATCTTTGAAGAACTGAAATTGCTTACTTCGGCCCTAACAGAAGGGTGTGGAAATGGGGTGGATGAAATGACAATGGGTTATTTGGGCTCTTGACAGTCAGCAGGCAAAGGCAATTTTCACATGCAAAGGCTCTTTCTCTTTTGCACTCCTTGTGTTCAAATGACCATTGGAAACAGTTCTGTTGCATAAGTCTCATGCTTCTTGCACAGCTATTTCTTCCTGATGTTAGGAATTCTATATGTATGTGGCGCATTCTTCCTTTCTTGGAAGTATACATTTACTGGAATTTAAGTTCATACTTCAGTTCTGATGTTTGAATGCAGAAATTCATAAATCTAGATACTCTTCAAGACTGCTAAGCCCTGAACAGACACAGCATATAGAAAAGTGTAATAAATTCTTGGGTCTGGATCTTGTGAATAAATTTCAAGCTTGCAATTTTTAACCATCTGAGATCTGGTAGTGCTCCGTAGCAGGGAACAGCACCTGAGCATGTGCAATTGAAGAAGAAACCCTTTTCAGAAAGGCCTGTCAGCGTATAGAGGGCTATCCATGAATGACAGTGTGCATTTTAACTGTGGGACCTATAGCTTGTGTGAGATCTGATGTCTGCTGTCTGTTAGCAGTGTCTTAAAGCATCACTGAGACATTTTGTCCAGTCCTGCAGGATGCAGCCTGTGTTTTGACGGTTTGGGGTTTTGTTTCTGGATCAGAATAAATTCTGGTGCCATCCCTTTGAAATACTATCTACTGGATACAGTAGATGTATTTGTTAAAAAGAAAAGGGTAGGTAAGCTCATTGTAGGATGGACAAGTGCAATGTTTTGATAACAATGTACAGGAGAATAGTCAATTGAGAAACAATCTTGATAATGTCATGTGATTTAATTAAATCAGTGGAGAAAACACCACAATTCCAGTGTGTTCAGTTTGCTTTTGAAAGAAGAGATACAATTGTCCTATCACACCTTTGATAACTGAAGCTCTGAAGAAAACTAGGTAGGCAGGCAGGCCTGCAGTGTAGCTAAGCTAATAGTAGAAGCTAAAGTTCCTTGACAGCTCTGGAGATGAGATAAAGAGGTTCTCTGAAGTACCACATCTAGGGTGATATTTCATCCTGCAGCATGGAAGATAACCTGTTACCTTTTGTGAATGACACCCCTCCTCCCCAGCTTGTGAGAACATAATCCTTTCTCTGAACAAAAACAAACCCCACACCACAATTATACTCCTAACTATTGCAAGAAAACTGGATTTCATGCTGCCTGTAAAATTCCCTATCCATCCTATGTTTGTCTTCTATAGCTGAGTTAACTATATTAAACCTCAGTTCAACCATACTCTTCTCTTTGGTGAGATATTCATTTCTGTATCTTCCATGTGTATTAAAGAACCTCATGTTATGCAAAAGGGCATAATTTCAATATTTTCAGGCAATTGTTTTCTCTTTTTGTTCTTGCCTTTGATAAGAAGGGTTAGTACTTAATAAATTGCAGTGATCCATGGCTTATCATTGAAAAAACCTGGTTTTAAGAAACGTGGTTACCTGTATTTGATGCAAGTCTTCAGCCTTATCAGGTTCATCAAATTCACATCTAAAGATCCTTTGGGCTGTCTTGTAACCCGTGGTGATGATATGTGGGAATTCTTTTGGCAATAGTAGTAATTCAAGGAGCACAGAAAGCTGTATTACAATCTCTTCAATGTTCATTTTGAAGCCAACACTTCTTCCATTATAGACAGTGATAAAGGGGTTGACAAAAGCACATGTGTTTAGCTGCTGCTGCTCTTTGAATCTGGAATGATACAGTGATATTCAGTTTAAGGTAGTAAAACCAAGTTCATTATGAATGAAATAAAAAGTAGCTTCCTTTTCTTGAAAGTGCTCAGTAATCCCCAAAGGGAATTTATGAAAGTCCTGAATTTTTTCCTGACAATGACTTACTGAACAAAGTTGTGCCTCTGCTTTCCTGTTTCAGCTCTACCTTTTTATCTTCATCTTGTAAGCATTACTCCTTAGACCTATGTAGAAAAAGGTGTGAGATGCTTAGTTAACCAGTGTGTAGCTTAAACTGTTGTCCTGCAAGAATGTCTGCTTATGCCCTTATCAAGAATATTTTGTATGCTCCACACCAATGTAACTTTTCAAATAATCACTATTGTATTCTGAACAGCTTTGTCACTGAAACTTTCTCTCCTGGGGGAGAATCAGTTGTTACAGATGTGTAATGAAGTTCAAGTTAACTATGCTATTTTCAGTTTTGCTGTGTAGGTACAGCATTAACCTACCTGTGTCTTCTCTAAGCTCTCTTTTTGATGCCATTTCTGGTATACATATTAAAGCTTATTATTGTTCTAGCATTAATTTCACACCCCACTGATTTCCACGGTAATTTTTTCCCTTATACATTAAAAGCTCCATCTAAGTTGCAAAAATTACTTTTAATTTACCATGATTTTGAAAAGATTTTTTGAAAAAAGACAGAATTCATCCTTATTTTCATATGCTGCACTGCCCTGGGCACACTTCTCTATGAGTAGGATGTTACCTTAAGTTAGAAGCAGTTTAATCTTGTGCTGGTAGTAGGCTCTGGCTGAAGTTACCTCAGTAAGCACCTGAGATCTTCCAGTCAAAAAAGTTATTAGAAACTAGAACAGGCAAAGCTTGGTTAATATAGGTAACTACACTACACTAAAGGGTGAATTCCCCATTTAGTTACTTTTTGATAGCTCAGTGGTGTAGCTACTTCCATAAATATCAGTATGGATTTTTTTTTTAGTTCATAAACAGCTTGCAGAAATGTTGATCCTCTGGGTCTAGGATCTCTGCAAATAACCTCACCATCCTTTATCCTTGGATTAAAACCATGTGCTGAATAAACCTAGTTATAAACAATCAGCACATAATTTCCTCAACCCCACACCTTTTCAGGTCCAGGTCCATGACTAGGCCACCCCAGATCACCTTCTCCAGTATGGTGTGGTGCCCCAGTGTACAATATGCTGGTGACATTTCACCCCACCCTTGATCTGCTGGAGCCAACCTACATAAGTAAGGTAAGTCCATGTATTTTTCAATGTTGCTTAGTTCTGTAAAGTTTTTATTGTATACCCTATGTATAATTTTTAATAAGGGGCAAAAAACTTTACAAAACCATGTGCTATTGAAAAAGGACTTGTCCTTAAACTATAGGCAGCTTAGAGATAGATGCTGTGTCAGCAGCATATTTAGAAATCTGTTTCCATGAGAAAAACAGACAGTTGTTACAGGTGTTGGTGACTTGTACTCTGTGTGCGTGTGTATTTTTAACAAGAACATTTCTAGTTATTTGGGGAACCTGCAGTAGGTTTGATGTTAGAATTTGAGGCTACTTTACCTAATTTCTAGTTGGTAATTGTGTTTTATTTGTCTTGGGAATTTACATAAGAAGCAGGTTTTCTATGCTGTATCTCCAGGCAGTGAATTTTCTCTTGGTTAGTGCTTGTCTTTCACAAGCAGTGTCTTCCACATGACTTAATTTTGTCTGTGTGACATGGTTTTTGTTTGGGTGGCATACAGAAGAGCAGCGGTGTTCATGTATTTTGGGTGTACTTTCAAGAATTTAAAAGATCAGCAGTAAGAAGCACAGACATCTGCCCAAAACAGACTTTTGACCTTTGGAATGTAACATCTTGAATAGGTCAAATTTTTCTAAAGTAGGGATTGCAAAGGAGAAGCATTAGCAGCAGTTTGGAACATCATTTTTTCTTGTTGAGATTTTTAATCTTATGTTTAAACTCTTGAATCTACTTATCTCGATCTTCAAAGTAAAACTTCCTTCAAGCCTTGAAAGCTGTTTTACTAGGCTATCCCCTTTCATTTCTGCTGCTGATTTGTTGGCCCTTCTCAAGGCATGGAGCTGCCTTATCTGAATCTGAAGTGCTCCTTGGTTCCTTTTCTCATGGTACAGTCTTCTCTTGTGACTCCCACAAGTAGAACTTGTGAACTTTAGAGAAGTTAATATTTATTTTAGGATTTCAGAATGTATTTCATGGCACTGTTCAGCTTTGAGTTACTCTGTTATTTTTGATTTTCATTTTTCTTCTTATATCTGTTTTATCCCCTGGTATGTTTCATTTCAGATTTTTAGAAGCTTTCGATCATGTGTGATCATTTAGGGCTATAAAAGCTCTGTGCTCGTGGAGCATTCTTGACATGTTACTGTGCTACAGATGCAATGCAACATCCATCTTAAGGTCTCCTTATTTATTAGCCAGATGGGCAGCAAATTGCCCCGAAAGTGGAAGAAATGAAAATTCATCAGGCAGTTAGAACTGTATGGTAAACTTCCAGTTCCAAAAATTTCCTCCAGGTATTATGTGTATTTGTCTTTTCATGGAGATATAGTGCAAATCCTTTCTTTTCAAGTATGTGGTATTTTTTAAAATATCCCAAATTCCTTCCATGTGGCCTGGATATAAGAGAGTGCCATAAATGTAGTAGTTTTAAGTATAAAATATTCAGCTAAATATGGTATGTTTTCTTCAGTGTGGTAGAAGACTGTGTGAAACTAATTTGCTTGAATTCTTCCATATACGAAGTAAACTTTCTTCTGAGTAAAACTAGAAAAGTATGAATGTATAAAGTTGACATTTCTTAACTCTTCATAACTTAATTATGCCTGTCAATAATTAGTATTTAATTTATTTTTCTTTTTAGCATTTCATCTAGATAGAAGAAATTCACCACCAAACAGCTTGACACCATGTCTAAAGATTCGCAATATGTTTGATCCAGTTATGTAAGTAAAACCAATTATCTATCTGTGTTTCTGCATTCTTTTGGAATAGTCCATTTCTTACCTCTGAGAGGGGTTTGGAAGAAGTGAAGAAACATGAACATGTTGAAAAACAAAAGTTGTAAAAAAAAATATTTCTCTTGACATCTATGAGAAGACAAAAAATCTTAACTGTCTGTCTTCTGTCCTTCATTGTATTGCTCTGTGTCTTTGGCTCACTTCTTGAAAGATGTGGCATATAGTCAAACTAGTTGGAGCAATGACTGATTAATTTGTCCATTTGCCCATTAATTAAATTTGTAAATGCTCAATTGTATCAACTGACAGAGGAGACTCGTGTGGCCTGACAACAGATTGTAAGTTTTTAAAGTATTGTTAAATACTCTGAAGTATTTGGACTGCTACAGAGCTTGCACAGTTTGCATTTTAAAGGCTGAATTTAAATCACTTATTATTTTATGGCACTGTGACTGCCTAGATTTGAAGCAAATGGTTTTTTGTAGTGGGAACAAATTAGTGCTGCGTACTGACTTCTAATGCTCATGTAATTCTCATAATTCTGGAGTATGTACTGTGTATGAATAAGTAACAAGCCTTATTTCATGTACCAAGAGTTCAAGAAAAATAATTAATTTTTTGTAGTCTTTTAGATCTTCATCTGCTCCAGTATTCTGTTATATCCCCTTTGGCTCTGGACTAGATTGTGGTAGGAGTTGGGAAATAACACATAGGTTATGCCAGATAATCCTGTCTAATCTTTGAAGTCTCTTTGTCCACTGTAAAGAGATACAGGGACTCCAATAACTTCTCTGGAGTAAATTATTCCTTAATGTGATTGTACAAGGGAAAAATACAGATGTTATGTCTTACAGGGTAAATGTGAGAGGCTACCTTGGGCTGAAGAATATAAGAAGTTGAGTGGAAAATAAAACCTATTGATTAGGACAGGAAATAGGGGAGGACATCAGAGTACAGACACAAGTGATTGCAAAGTTTGGATGTATTTCTTCAGCCTTTTTTCTAGCCACACTTAATTACTTTAGTTCCTTGTCTTATTAACTGAAAAGCTGTTAGTTAATTTAGCTGAAGACAGTGTTATCCCTAGCATAGAGACGTATTCCAAAAACCTTTTCTCAACAGCTTTAAGACTTAATGACTGGTCGAAGACACCAGCTTCTGTGGCTTCTATAATAATTTTCAGGTTGCAGTAAGGTGAGCAAGACTGAAATTTCAGGTGCTGTTCTTGAAGCAAATTGATCCTCCTGTAGGAGGATTAAAACATGAGATTTGCAGAGAATTTTAAGTGATATCAACATCCTTATTGTCCTTGCTTCAAAGGAGGCTTCGTGAGCTATATTGGTTAGTGTGAGTGGTACTGAAATAAGTCCATTCCTGAAGCTTCACTGTAATATTTATTGGAATGTTGTATTGGCTACTTTGCTGTTTCAGAATGTTAGCAGTTCAAAATGTCTGCTGTTAATGGAACTAATTACTGAGATGTTATTTTTGTCAGAACAATCTCCCTTTTTAGCCTGTATCTTTGCTGTAAGCTTCAGTGTTTTTCAGTACTGACCCAGTCCATGCTGAACAGGTGCATTAAAAAGCCCTCACATTTATAGACTAGGAGTTGTGTTTTGACACTTGTCTTCAGTGCCTATGTCCAGTCAGCTATTTTGAACATTTTGACGTCTAATACGTTGACTTTTTGTGGACCTTTTCTTTTGGAAGTTGACCTAGCTCCATTACTGGACTGCTGGATTACGTTCAGAGTGGGATACTTCATCCAATTCCATATTGTACTCCCTAGTGCATTCTTCTTCCGTGAGCTGTCTTTCAGAGGACTGCTGCTTAAGGAAATAGTTCTTATCATACCCTTGAAGTTATCTTAAAGAAAACATAAACAGAAATCCAAAGCCCTCAGTGCGAGACAAACTGTATTATTAATCTGCTTGTGTCGTTAGAGGAAGGAGGCTTACGTTCTTGTCCCAGACCTGAAAGGATGAATACTTTCACCCACCTAAAACACAGAATGTACCAGTGTCTCTGATTAGGTTGTCAAGTATTGTTTTGACGATTGCTGTGGGTGCAAGGTATGTTTAACAAAACTAGTTTTAGCTGCTCTTACAGTGACTGTATACTAACAGTAATTACTGAATTCTTTTCAGTGATACACCAGTAGCTGTTAGAAGCAGCCCCATGAAACAGGTCTTTTTTCTTGACTTGAGAATCATCTGGGAATTTGCTGGTTAACTTGTTTTTATTAATGTTAGCACAGCAAATAATAATCTCTCTACTGCTAAAAGTCAGGGAGAACTCGTATCAAGGGAACAACTTGTCCAACTTGTTCACTTGTACATTGTGAACCCTCACATCACAGCAGCTTTGTTGTGTGTTCTAGACATTTACTATGCAAGGCAGCATCTGTCTAAGCACCACTTGGATAAGCCCATTTTAGGACAACACCCCACCCCCCAGATAGAGGTTATTCCTTTCGATTCGTAGGGTTGAATTTTCTAAAGTGAACTATAGGAGCCAATTTACAGTGTATTCAGTAGGAAAAGTACTGAATCTGTCCCAGAGGCATTTACCAGAAAATTATGTGAAGTTACAGAGAAACCAGACTCAGTGGGGAAGTATGACAATGTTGTGAATGTTTAAAAAATCACGTAATTGATTAAATCTTTCATTGTTTGCCTAGGGAAATAGGTGATCACTGGCATCTAGCAATTCAAGAAGCAATCTTGGAGAAATGCAGTGATAATGATGGAATTGTTCATATTGCTGTAGACAAAAATTCACGTGAGGTGAGTGTCTTTCCAGTAACATCTTAATACTTCATTCATCCTTTTCAGCTGGACTTGCAAGAAACCCTAACTCCTCTCTCTCTTACTTAGGGCTGTGTATATGTCAAGTGTCTCTCCCCGGAGTATGCTGGAAAGGCTTTCAAGGCATTACATGGCTCGTGGTTTGATGGTAAGGAATGGGAGTTTATAACAAAACATGGGTAGAAATTACCGATGGGTGCAGAAGATGGGTGCAGTTGGAGTTCTTTTAAATGATGTAATATTTTATTTCTAAAGTATTGAGCAGTAAAAAAAAACTGGTAAACTAATTTTGATGTAATGACTTATTTGTGCTTTACATCCTGAAGCAAAATGCAATAATACTGAACTAGAAGGTTTCTCTTTTCCTTTTTCTTTGCCTTGTAGGAAAGCTGGTAACAGTAAAATACCTGCGACTAGATCGGTATCATCATCGTTTTCCCCAGGCTCTTACTTGTAACACTCCACTGAAGCCATCAAACAAACACATGAACTCTATGTCACATCTGCGTCTTCGAACAGGCACAACTAATTCTCAGGGAAGTTCCTGAGAAAACTTTCTACAACTGCTAGGACTGTTACTTGCAACAGGAAAGTTCCTGTTTGGCCGCCGTCTTCCTTTTTTAGTGCTTTTTGTATGTAATACTTTAAAGAATTAAATAAAAGTTTGAACGTTCCAGAAGTCTTGTTTCCAAAGGGACTTAGCAATGAGGCAGTAATACTGAGCTGACAAAAAAAAAAAAAGTTGTTTCACGAAGTTTTCCGGGGCTATAGTAAACCGATGCATTTAAGTTTTGCATGAGGAATACCGATTTCATTATACATTTGCAGATGTGGTGACGTATTTTTGCACCAAGAAGTGTTTTTGATAATACAAAAGCATGGAGAAGAGAAGACTTCCTGTATTTCCATAGTTTCCTGTGAAAAATTCTTGTGGGTATTTTGTAACAAGCAACCTACAGTTCCTGATGGTGAATAAGTTAAAAAAAAAAATTCAGTCAATATTAGTTTTTTGTTGCTGTATAAGAATCTTTTTCTGCAGCTGGGGTATGGGGAAAGTGAATTTGGTATTAGTGGTTGCATATCAATGTGAGGGAAGATGAACTGATTGCAGATGTACTGGGTTTTGTATATAAATGTAAATGCTGGTGGTGGCAAAAAGGGTTGCATTCTGTGAGGATGTCTGCATCGAAGCAGCAAATAAGCTTCCTATTTTATTCAAAACCTATTGTTTTATACGGTTTTGGCTGTACCATGACAGGAGGCCAAATACCTAAAAGTGTTGGATACAGGTTAAATATCTTTTGTAGGTTTTATATAAAATACCTGACTGATTTTGTGTGAAAGGTCTGATACCAATTGTAATGAATTCAAATTTGTGAGCAATAAAGAAGCAATTGGCAGATACTGGAAAAATATTTTGTGAAAAGCTGTATTTATTATTACAAGTGTCAGGGCTGTGACAAAATACCATTGGATTAAGTGACATTCCCAGTATATTATAACATATTCTAATGAACCATTTATCTGTTAAAATTTTAAAAGGTACATACTTCCTTGCAACAATTTTGTCTCATGCAAACTAGTGCAGCTGACAGTAAATCTTGTGATTCCAGGCTTGTAAATTTACTAATGTTTACCTAGAAGTACAAAATTGTTGCTGAGGAGCTTAGTTGCAAATCTAAGATTATTGGCTTTACTAATCCCCACTCCTACAACAATTTTACCTAGTTATCCAGCTGAACATCCTGTAGGAGGTGAGACTGGAAGCACACCAGTCCACAGATTTTACTGAAACTCACTTTACTTTGTAGATATGATGGATCTGCAGCATGAACTTGCACAAATAATGCACGTTTTTCTTACAGTTAAGTAAACATGATGCACACTATTCTGCAACAGGAAATCCTATTGTGCCTTACCTTTGTGCTTTTGTGGGCACCATGTTTATTATTGGAGAGTTTGTTAACCGAAAAATTTTAAATCCTCGGTTTTATGTCTCAGATGCTAATGAATGAGTATATATAATATATAATCAGCCATGCAGAATTCTACTTACCAAGGACAAGTACATATTTTTGATGAGTAAGTGGATTGTGCCAGGTCTGGTAGATTTTTGATGAGTTTTATTATATACATATATGTATATGTATAATATACATGTATATGTATTATATATATGTATATAAACTAATTTTGTTGTATTTGATGTGCATCATAGTGATTTGTTAACCTGACCTTAGTGACCCCATCTTGTGACCTGTTGCAAGAGTGAATGTAAAAATAGCTGTGGCATTTTAAAAGGTCGCCTCGATGCAAATGCATCTATCTTGCTTCTAAGATATATTTCTTGTAAACACTGTACATTTTAATTGTAATATGTACTATTATGCAGCTTATTTTACCTTAAACTGTTGACTGATATCCCTTCCTGCAAGACAGGGGAATATGTATAATATCTGAACATTTGAGAAAAATCAGATGCTTGTTGTAACTTGTCACCCTATCCTGTAAAAACAAACAAAAAACCAAACCATACTCGAATTAAAGGTTTATTAGGGGTTTTTATATGTGTCTCACCTTCTAGATATTTGGGTGTCTCTGACTCAAATGCTTTTCTCATCTGCGGGTGGAGGGGGAGATTCATTTGTTACAGCCACCTAACTAATTTTTAGTGTTTGTTCGGATGTGAACAGGTGTTGCCATGAGCTGACACACACAGCCGAGTTTCACTTGACTGTCAGCTTGACCTATGTCCTGATTTTGTACGCAGGGAGTGCGGAGATATTACCTTGCTTCCTAAGTCATGGATATGCCATGTTGTCTCCCCTGCTAAAAGACGGGTGAAGAGCCTTAACCTTGTGCTTTCTGCCTCTTTCTTGTATGTTGAGGTAGAAAGAGTCATCAAAGGGGTTTTGATAGACGAACAGAAGAGATTGATTTTTTTTTCCTGTCATTATCTTCCGCTGTTTGAGAATTGTTTTAGTGACGCGTTGAAGGTTTGGGGGGTAGGAGGAACAAAGAAGGGTGTTTAAGTCTATTATTTACATTCATTTGTCCCGCATACACATATGTGTCCCGTGAGGAAGGGGAGCAGGAGCAGGAAGAAGTTCTATGTTGTTCAGTTCCCTCTTTTTTGGAAGCTAGGCACGGCGGGCATTGAGCGCTGTCACAGTTTTGCCGGCCGGTGACAGAGTCGGGAGCGGGCTCGGGTGGGAGCCGAGGGCCGGAGCCGCCGCGGCGCTGGCAGCGCTGGCCCCGCTCCCGGCCGGCGCCGCGCAGGCAGCTGAGGAGCACGGCAGCGCTGTCTCCGCTCGGCCAGAGCGCTCCGGCCGGGGCTCTCCTTGGACCTGCAGGAATGTCTCTTTATAGGGGCGAGGAGCCGCTCCGTCGGCCTGCCCGAAGCGCACCCTTTAACCCTTTAGGACAGGGCACTTCGGCCGTGCCGCGGCGGCGGGACGGGACAGGGTCCCGGCCGCCTCCCAGCGCTGCGGGGTCGTGCCGGGCGTGCGGCGGGAGTCTCCCGGCTCCATGTTCATATTTGGCGTTGGCCGCCGGTGCCCAGGAATTTCCCGTCATGCTCCCCGGGCGGCGGGCCCGTCACTGCGCTCCCGCGGGGCGGGGGGGCCGGGGCCGCTGGCTCGCTCCCTCGGGCCGCTCCCATGCGCGCTGAGCGGGGCTGGGGTCGGGGGTCGCTCGGGTCGGTCCCCGTGTCACGGAGCGAGCCCCTGACAGTGCTCGTCGCCCCCGCATCCCGGCCGCATCCCGGCTGTGCCGTTCCTGCGGCCGCCGCAGCGCCTGGACCCTGGCGCGGCGCAGCCCCTGGCTCCGGCTGTCCTGCGCTGTAGCTGGAGCTCCTGACTCAAACGGGGTGCACAGCGGAATAGCTGGCTCGGGGGAACAGCGCTTGACCGAGTGCGTAATGAATTCAGTTCAGCCGCGATCCCCAGCTCGGTAAACTGTGCAGCGCTGGGTCAAAAAAGGAGCTTAAACTTCACAAAAGAGCTTAGAATTTGTGTTTTTCTAAGGGAGCTCAGTGTGTTCGCTGACTAGGTTTGTTTGGTGTTACTCTTCTGACAGATAAAATTGATGCAAAGGATAAAGTATAATTTATTTCTTACTGTCCCCAGGCCAAGTAGGTGTAGCTGTACTTGGTGCATTGTAATATTCCTGGAAACAAAAATGAGACTTAATTAAGCTTCCTGTAGTATTTGACAAATTAGCTATAAATGCTGTCCTTCCTGCTTGAGCTGACTTTTCAGTCATCACCCTCTTAGCACACACTGTCTGAAAGCTCAGTGATCTGAAACAAGCATAGCTGCATATTAAAAATGCCAAATCTAACATTATCTACAGATAAGGCCAAATGTCAGCTATTACCTAGTGATAAATGCTATAAGGTAGTCTCTGTAAGTGTTCTGACCCTAAACACAGCACTTAGGAAAATATAGAGCATTACATTTTATATATGTCATGCTTTTATCTCTTTCTCTGTTGTATTTCTCTGTATTTCTCTGTTGTTACTATTAAAACCATTCTGAAGCTGTGCTCTCTAGTTAGATAAAGTCAGACTGAGAAATCTGCAATAGCCAGATACTTTGCCCTACTGGTATGGCTTGCTTATGGCAAGTCACCTGTAAATGGAACAGCCATCTCCACTCCCACTATGGCACAGTGCCACTCATCTGAATCCAGAATTTAATGCTTAGAATTTGTCCTGCTTATGTTCTTGCCCTTGCTGAATAGACACGAGTGCTTTCTGTCTTATTTGCTGATGATTCCCAACTTTTTGTTACGTTGCTGCGTGCCTTTGCAGTTCGTCATGGTTCCTTGTCTGCCAAATTTGGTTGGTAACAGTGCCCTTTGAGTCTGATTCTGGGAGTAGTTTCCATGTGGCTTGTCATCTTAATCAGACGTTTGCTCATAGTTTCTAAAAGAATTGCCTCCCTCGCTTTAGACATGGCTTATTTTAGAACAGAATTTTTCAACTGTCTTTCAAAATTTATGTAGGGTATTAAATATGGTTAGCAGCTTAACCAGAGTTACTAAATAATCCTAGAATTCTGAGATTAAAAAAGGATTAAAAAAAAATTAAAGTTCTGCATTGCTTTGTTAAAACCAGTAAAATTTGTGGAATTAAACAATATATAGTTCAGTCCAGAATGGGGTTGGTCGGTCCTTTTCCCATCTGATGTACGTTGGATCTTAATAATACACATTTGGAAAAATCTTTTAGGAGGAAAAAACAATTCTATTTTTCTTCCAAAAGCGCATTCTTTAAAAATAGTGCCTTTGTAGATGGGGTAATGTTTCTATATTTGGTAGCAAAGCCATATAAAGCAGTTGATCCTAGACAAAAATAAAGTCTTTTGACTGAATGACCTTGCTCATTTTTCCAAGTGGTAACAGTTACACGCTCTCACAGGGGTTAGTTAATTCAGATGCTTATGTCAGTACATACTGTAAGAATTTCTTATTTTTTGTTTGCACGTACCATAAGAATTCCTTACAGCTGTTCAATAAGGGCCAGCTTGCACGTGAGGGAGGTATTTGGTCCTTTGCCCTGTTATTTATGAAGGTATGGGAGGATCTTGTTTACCTACTCATGTTTTGTCAGCTTTGTAAGCTGATACTTGTTTCTGTATCATTGGAGATCCAGCCTATTTATTACATTAGAAATGCTAGAAAACGGAATTTCTCTGTTAGGTGGATTGTTGACGGTTCTTTTGTTACTGATTTTAAAAGATGGGGTAATAAGAGTCAGTAGGGGGAGAGAAGAGAACACTGTTAAGGATTTAATCTTCTCAGACAGAAGGTTAAGAAGTCTGCCTGTCTGCATCTGACTGGCATTGCTACAAGCCAGCAATGCAGTAAAGCCATCCAATTTGGAGATAGCTTTGTTGAGCTGCATAATTCAAGTGAGTGTGTCCTCATTACAGAGCAACTCTTAAGCTACATGCAGCATTATATCAGTCATAGGTAGGGAAAATTACCTTCTTTTCCCCTTTCTATTATTTTTCTTGTTAAAATCTGCAGTTTGGGTAGCACCCAGGTTATGTATGAACATAAGGTATGGAGGCTTTAACTTATAGGACAGTGGGATAAACATTGGCCTAATTATAGCTGGCTCTAGCTCTAGTTTAAGGGTTCCTTAGCCAAAAGACCCCCACAAAAATGGACCCTCAAATTCCTGGTGTATTTATGACACTGTAAATAGGAATTACTGTCGAATAATCAGGTGTGGATTTATCTTTCCCTGAGTAACTCTGAAGTTGGTATGCTTACTTTGGAACAAACTGCAAGGCTGGACAGAAATAGGGTGTTTCTTGCTCGAGAAGTAATCATGTCCATACATGGAGTTATTTCAAGGTTACTTTCTCAACACAAAACAGAGGTCTTTTAAACAGAACAACAAAAAACCTGAGAGCTTTTGGGGCTTTTTTTTTTTTTTTGTGTCTCATAGAGTAAGAAGTGGCTACAGGCTAACTTTCCCTTCCCTTGCTCACCTTGCTTTGGTAGGATTTATTGTTATCTTTTCAGAGGCTTCATTTCTCTCAGAAGGATCTTTGGTTCTCAGTGAGCTATTAATATGTACTAGCTTTAAAAAAAAAGCACAAAACTAAAGATTGAAGTCTTTCTCTGTGGTATTTTGTGAATGTATAACCAACTAGCAGTGTTTTTAAAGTAATTTTCAACTAACCACTTAAGAAAAGGAAGGAAACACATATTGCGTTATTAACTTCTACCAGAAGTTGAAGAATGTAATTGTTTATTTTAACAGGGATTTTTGTGTCTTTAGTCTGTGAAGATGCTGCTCTGTATTTTTTGTGTGAAAATAGGGTAGAAGAATTCTTTGGGAACCGCATTTATGGTGAGGTAATTGGAAATTATAATTTATCTGCTTAGCTCCAGCCTTCTGGTTCTCATTTAGCAACCTCAATTCAGCATTATCTGAAAACCACACAATCTAGCAACTGGAACTGGGAATAAAGAGGCTTTTTGCAATAAGGACTTTAAGATCTGAGGAATTGAACAATACTAGTCCAAAACAGGCAAGAGCAATACTTACACTTATAAGGTGCTAACACAATTTTGCTGTCCTCACAGACTTAAATTATATTTTAGCATTGTTTTGTAAAATCATTAATAGCATAAGTACTTTTTATTTCCAGAAAGTTTTGGATTTAAACATGATTCAGCTCTTGAGTGTTGCACAGACCATCTAAGGACAGGACTTCTGCAGAGGTCCCCAGTTTGCTTTTTCCTTTCAGCAGCATCTGAACATCAGGATTGATGATATCTTTGAACTGTGGGCAGCAGCTTAGCAAAATGTACATAGCGTGCTAACACATTGTTTTGTTGGGAAGTGTTACCTCATCCACGAAATTTAAAGAGTAATGTCATGTGTGGCATTTGGAAGTATTTCCCCATGGGTCTCTTTAGCTCTGTGTTCTTCCAAAAGGGGACAACGCCTTTGCATTTCACCTGATGGAAAACAAATCCCTACTACCAGGGAATAACAATAGTGCTGATGGAATGTAGCTGCCAAATGCCACCACTTTCACTCTCACCACACAATGAAAATGGAAAAAAATTCAACACATGGAAACTTAGCAGCTTCCTGGGGAAGTGATCTGTGCCAGTTGTTGCCAAAAGGAAACAGCCCACAAAGTGTTCCTTCTGGCTGAGGGATTGCCCTGTTCTTGTTCCTCTCCGTTCCCCAGTGCGTGGTTCTCAGGGAAATGTGCAGGCGAGGCTGTTCCAGCTGCCTGCAGAGAGTGTCGGTGATTTTAACAACTTCTAGGACCTTCGAGGTGGGTTGGTGGGTGGGAGCTGCATGGATATCTCCTTCAGTTCATGCAGCACAGTGAGTCTGGCCTTGGCTTCCCTGACCTGGTTCAAGAGCAAGCATTGGCTTGATATAAAGTTGCTCAGTTGGCTAAGAACAATGGTTGAATGTACAAGCAGGCTTTGCCATCTGGGTCAGATTGTCACCATCCAGCTGCTGGGAGGAAGCTTGATATTAAACATAAAACCAATGCAGATCCATCCTAATGTGTCCTGATGATGAACAGTCAGAGCTTACACTCAGTTCAAGTCGAATTTGTACTAATGGGTGATTCAGTAGTGCACCGATCCAGTCTGCACAATGCTGAAACCAAGGCTTGCAGGTGAGATTGGTTGGGCTTCCACTCCTGCACACCACCAGCATTGTCAGTAGCCATAGCACAAGTGTGAGACAGAGATGGGAATAAGACAGGAGCAGATGCTTTGGCTGCCAGCTCAGGGACAGGTGGAGATGTAGAGGTGAATCAGTCAACTGTGTGAAGTTACAGCCCTGAAATTCAAATTCAGAAACTCCACAAATAAAATGATTTGGGTTTTCTATAGTGTTATCATCTCTGCTTTTGAATGGCTGCAGAAAAAGGAAAATCAGCCCTGTTGGTCAAAGCCTTAATATTTAACTGCTATGTACTTTTAGACTGTATCTTCATTTTTTTCTTTTTATTTTTCAGAATTAAAATCAGTGCTTCATCAGCTCTTGTGTGTACACGGTGGAAAAATACACTGTGCTGACAGCACACCTCTTAACATCTCTTTTCATGAGAGAAACCAAATGGTCTGTGTGCATGCTTGTTCTGTGTACTCCTGCTTTTACTTAAAGGCAAGCTCATGGAAGGGACAAGACCTTGTAGAAAATTAGCAGCTTACTGGGGAAAGGACGCACCATATCTAAACTGCTACCTGGCATCCCTCATCCAAAAACAAAAGGCAGCTTTGCTACTCGCCTCGGAACTTGAGAGAGGTGCTGGTTTGTACCAATTTATCCTAGGAGCTGTTGAACCATGCTGGGAAGGATTACAATAGATATTTTGTAAGACTCTAGGCTCTTCCTGTGAAGTCTTAAAATGTGAAATACAGTAGCTGTCTGGGGAAAAACAACCCCTTTTTGTTGCTCAGTTACATATAAATTACAGACCAGTACATTTTGCTCTAATGACAGTCAAGTAATAACTGTGGCAGTAATAAAGACAGTGTAATAGCTGAGTGATGTAATGCTATTTAAGATGAGAGGAAGATTTTCAGAGCATTATCCCATTTCCATAATCACTATTGTAGACTAAACAAGCCAAGTACTTAAAACTTTTTGCAGGAATTTGGCTTTCTGAATCTCTCTTTTTGTTTTTACTTCTCCTCTGGGCTTTCCTCAACTGTCTCTGTCCTACACCCCAAACCAGAAGCATATTCCAGCTGATACCTCACTGCTACTGAGCAGACCAGACTTCCTCCCCAGTCCCTCCTGTTATGTATTATGTTTCTCTTTTTAATAAACTCCAGATCGTTATCTCCATCTTTTTTTTTTTTTTAATAGTTTCACACTATTGGCTCAATTTATTGTCACTGTAACTTTGACATCCTTCTCTGCTGTACTGCGGCTTGTCTGGCATTCTTACTTTTGATTATTTTGTGCATTTGAAGATTTCTTTTAAAGTCCAAATGTGATTCTTTGTACTTGGCTGTATTGAATTTTATCTTGCTGGTTTTTGACCATTTCTCCCATCTATTAAGACCATCTTGAGTTCTGCTCAGCTCTTCAGGGTGTTCACACTCCTTGCAGGTTGGTGTGTCTGCAGTTTTAGTAGGACTACTTGCTGGGTTTTGGCCCTGGTCAGTAGGAGAAGCACTGAGTGTGTTTATTCAAGCAGCTCTGCACCTGTACTATAGGACCTTGAGCCAAAAGAAAAGTGCTTTTCCAGTTTGCTTTGTCTAAAAGTATTTTACATTTGAGGTCTGTTTGATTTGCTGCTTTCCTTCTGCCTGTAGAGTACAAGAAAAGAAGGAAAGTATGTTAGTTATGGGGTTAGATTTTGCCAAGCCCATCCTGGTGGCTTACTGCTTTCTAATTTTCATTGACTGTTTATGGATTGTTTAGTATTTTGTTTCAAAAGGTTTCTGTGTGTTGAAGAAAGATTTATGGTCATGTAATTCACCAGTCAGTCTTTTATTTCTTTTTAAGAATGGATATTACCCTCTTCCTCTTGAGATTTTGTAAAGGCAGAAAAACCTTTCAAAAATCCTCCAAGGTACATGCTCTTTTCTGAACAATTTCCCCTCATTGTTTCCACAATGCTTAGGATAAATTTCTTAGTCTGTCAGAAGAGGAAGAGCAGCCTCAGGGAAAGGTTTCAGGCACACAGGACAGCTCCATCATCCTGGAATATAGTGATCAACATTAGTATGCCTAATTTCTGATAGTCTCATATTTTTGCAGCTGAAGTACCTGAGGTGCAGTTCCTAAGAATGAGATGGAAAGCTTGATAGACTTTGATAAAGATTCCTCTTTAAAAAAAGTAGCTTTGGCAGCTCCAGTGACAATTTCTGTGCAGAGCAAGGTCTGCACAACTGATTTCAAGTTTCAAAGTAGTCACTGCAACTACTTCAGGCAACTACAACAGCCTCTGCTGTTTCTTAAATAGTCCGATTTCCAACCTGATAATCCGATGTGTTGGTTTTATTTTCTTTGTATTGGGTTACAAAGTGTGAAATTTGCAGATGGCTTAACTGATTATAGGTTATGGTTAATTAATTTCCTTGTTTGTTTTGCCGAGCAACTACACAGAATTTTCAAACATACAGATAACTGTAAGAGAATGTGAATCTTTCAGTACATACATACCAAGGCTATAAAAGTAACATACTGAGCAAATGTACCAGAATTCTAATCAGTAATTATTATTTCAAAAATAGTTCAGGTGGACATATAGCTGGCATGTCCTTCATTGTTTTGTCCTGATCAGGGATGCTGAAGGCTCTCACTGAGACGTGCTGAAGGGAACTACAGCAAAAGGGCCCTGTGCTGGGGTCGGAGGATGCTCTGGGGGCACGGCTGAGTCACTGAGGAATGTCTAATGTCTCAGAGTGGTGTGAAATATCAGGACTAAGATGGGAAAGAGGGGCCCTGGTGGTTTAAGTGCAGGATTTTCTTTTTTTGGAGCATGAGTCCAAGTAGGACAGAAACAAACTGCATTTTGGGGCAATGCTTAATGAAGTCCCTGACAGCAGGCTGTGGCGGGGGGGCTGCCTGTGGGTGCCTGCTGCTGCCTCTGCTGAAGGAAATGGAACAGATGTCACTTTTAGGGACAGATTATGCAAAGAAAACGTCAACATTTATCTTAGAATATTGATCCAGAGGAAAGCTAAATTACAAAGCCTTGACAGTAGCTGAAGGTTGAGGGAAGAGGAGAGCGAAATTGGTGGCTGCATTGTTGCCCTGTGCCACCCCAGCTGCACCAGCACTGCCTGGGGGGGCTCCATGCATGCCTGCTGCCAGGCCTGGCACTGCTGTAAGTCTGCTTTAACAGAGCAGGAGAAAATATTTATGGGGTTTTTTCCCAAAGGTAAGTGCTTTTCGCTCTGCAGAAAAGGTTTTGCATGGTTATTGCAAGTCCAGCTGGAGGGGTATAGGATGAGTATTTTTGCCTTTTGAATGCATTTAGGGCTGAGAAATGTGGATTGACAAAAATATAAGGTTTAATAAATATTTTCAATCAAAAGATGTGGAAGAGGCACCTTCGTGTTTTGGACACTGAAGAGAATTCAAGAGAAATAATTTAAGCAAGTTTTGCTAGAATTAATACTTCTTTTGTTCAATACTTGAAAAATAGCTTTAGGATGCCTAAAGGTGCACATCTTTGTGCTGCACAGAAAGGGTAAATACATTTGGCTAATTAAAAAATAAAATGCTATGTTTGTGAATTTTTAACTGCACTGGAATGAAAATCACAATTCAGCTCACAGATTCCACATAACATTTTTCATTGAAAAAGTTTGTCTTTGGAAGCTATTTAGAAGCTGGAGCACCTCTTCTGTGAAGACAGGCTGAGAGAGCTGGGTTTGTTCAGCCTGGAGAAGAGAAGGCTCTGGAGAGACCTTAGAGCCCCTTCCAGTACCTGATGGGGCTGTGAGAGAGCTGGAGAGGAACTTGTTACAGGGGCCTGGAGTGACAGAACAAGGGAGAATGGCTTTTAACTGAGAGTAGGTTTAAATTAGATATTAGAGAGAAATTCTTGACTGTGAGGGTGGTGAGGCACTGGAAGAGGTTGCCCAGAGAAGCTGTGGATGCCCCATCCCTGGCAGTGTTCGAGGCCAGACTGGATGGGGCTCTGAGCAACCTGATCTAGTGGAAGGTGCCCCTGTCCATGGCAGAGGAGTTGGAACCAGATGATCTTTAAAGTCTCTTCCAACCCAACCCATTCTGTGATTCTATGGCTCTACGACATCTCTTGTAAGAAGGAGACTCTTGAATACATGTTTTTATCCCTGTAATTATCTAAATACAGGTAGATGTACATATAATCCTGGTTATTAAATGGCAGAAAATTAGGGTCGTGGTTTTTATATTTGAATCAAATATTTATTAATCCTTATATTTGAATCAAATTTATTGCTGTTAGGACAGAAATAGTTTTCCTTGCTCTCTCACTTTTCAGTCATTGACCTCCACTATTCACTCAAAGCTTAAGTTATGCTCTTTCCTTACTTGCTGTGATGTCTTCTCACTGCTATTCATAAAAGTACAACCTTGACAAGAGAAGACTTGGGAGTTTCCGTTTTACTTTATGGTATTTTATTTTGTTATGTATTTGGATATTTGAGGTTTTTTTCAGCTGCATAAAGGTTCTTTGGTTTTTGGATGGTAAATGTTCCTATTGCAGTGTGTAAAGAGTTCTTTTATGTTTGTTTTTTGTTGTTTTATTTTATTTTATTTGTGCAATGTCAGATCTTCTATAATTTTTAAAAAATATTTTTGGATAAAAGGCTGAGGTTTTCTTGTATATTCATAAGGCTGCTCTGCATACCATCGTGACACAATCTGTGTGATCAAAGGTACATTTTTAAATGATGCCTTTGTTCTGTTGACATGCGTAGAGCTGGGTGTGCTGAGGATGTTGTTTGAAGGACAACTCACGGGGCTGTGCAGTGTGTGATTGTAGCAAAGGGAGCTGGCACCGCTCGGTGGTGAGGAGCGGTATTGGTTTGTAGAGAAAGCCACGTGGAAAATTTCCATGTAAGGGAGACTGCTGGGGAGAGATTGGCAGCTATGGTGTCTTTAACTCGAAGTGCTTTTCTAGCAGCTGGGATGATAAAAAAAGAAACCACCACCTGAATTGCTCTGAGATGAAGTTATACTATCTGACAGAGAGATCATAACTAAATTTTACAAACCCTTTACTTAAAAACATCTTTAAAAATACAAGATACTCAGGTCTGGTTCAGAGTCTGATATAAAAATGGTATTTTCTCAAGTAGGAAATAATACAAATACAGGGAGATAATTCAGCTTTCAAATGGCTTGTGCTGAAGAATACAGAATGAATGAAATTACACAAACAATACAAACATGTCTTTTGCACTGGGAGCTTAGTTTTCTAGCAGGGTGCATGGCATCTATAGGCACATTATTTGCATATATGCACATGTAGGCAGATATTAGCATTATCTACTTTTTCAATTAAAAGAGTTCTAAATATCTTAAAAGTCTCCTGGCAATAGACCTTCTGATTGATTGTTGGTAATTTCCTATATACACTGTTGTGGCAATGCAGACGGTCGGTGATGGGACAAACAGAGACGAGAGATCTCTGGAGTCAATGCTGATCTTGGAGCATGCAGTTTATTTCACAGGGCATGGGTACAGGGACCCTGCTAAGAGCTGCCAGTCGCAGCTCGAAGCAGGACCAAGAGAGTAAAAAGAGTAAGAGCAAGAGTGAAAAGTAAGAGTAAGAGAGCAATAAGACTAAGAGAGCGAAGTTCCCGTTACAATGCATTAAATCTTCTTCTACATTGAATATTCTAATTTACACTAACCAATCCAGTACAAGTTACAAATCCTACATCATTTACATATAGCCTATAAGAATCATTACATTACCATACTGTGTTATATTTTAAACCCTAAAAACTACTCTTTGGACCCCTCTTGCCAAGCTGGTAGGGTCTGCTCTGACCCTTGGACTCTTGGTAAGGAGAAGGGTATTTTTTAATCAAAAGGGGATTACCTTCAGCTTGGCCATACTATTATTCTTCTGTTGTTCAGTAACAGAGGCTAAGCATCTTAGACATCAAAACTTGCTTTCAATTCTATTTCACTTATATGTTTCATATTCTCAAAGTCTAAACAGTCATATTTATAAGGCTTTCCTATCTCATCCTTCCCAACACACTGTAATAACTTCATGGCATGCATTGAGAATGCCTTAGTTTCCTGCTGTGGCAGGGAATGTTTGGAGATTTTATTCCCTGGTATAGATTTTACTCTGAGAACTCATTAAACTGGAGGGCAAAACCATGTCTGGAATCACAACTCTTTGCCACTGATGTGTTCAGGGACTTTGTCTCCTTCAGTGGACTAGTAAGTGTCGTTTGTACATTTCCTTACAGTGTCTTATAAAAGACAGTAATCAAATTTACGTGGTCTGTGATGTTTGAGAATTCAGCTTCTCTGTGCAGCAGCTTCCTTCATCCCTCCCACAGCCCGTGTGTGGAGTGCTTGCTCAGCAAACAAACCACTGCGGGGCTGCTTGCACACATCTCATTGTGGAACCACTGAGACCAAAAACCATGCTCTTTTGAAAAGTGTGTACTATTCTGTTGTGTCGGTTTGAAGTCTGCTTAAGTCATACCAGTTAGCTGGAGACTTTCTTTTTGCTTCATTTATGAGATATTCTACCTAAGAGAACTGCTCATGTAATATATCTATTGTGTATTGTTACCCAGGCAAATAATCTTTGTAAGGTGAGGAAAAAGTCTGCTGAGTTACAGAGTAATGTGTAGCACAATTTAAAAGAACACCGATTCCAAATTATGTATTTGTTTAATCTTCAAAAGTAGTCTTTTTTTTTCATTTAAAAGCTAGTACAAAGGTGTTTCAGAAAAGCAGAATAGAAATTTCTGTTGAAGGGCTCCTGTTCATTGCTATAAAAGGAAGTTGTATTTAACATGATGCATGGGATTTGTTCCAAATTAAAAATAGGATAGAAAGCTTGTTATCTCTGTTGTATTAGTAAGCCTGACAATGCAAATGATGGTGGAGAGGGAAACATACCTAATCAAACCAACCTGACAGCAAAAATGGGTTTCAATGTCTTCAAGTGCTAGGGTACCCCTTGGATAGTTCTATTCACAGCAGTAATCCAGAAGTTTTTAATGTTTTTTTTCTTTTAGTATTGAGAATGAATCCTTTATTGGTGTGCAACACAAAAAGCTTTTGGGCTTGCCAGTAGGAATTGTTCAATTAAAAGGTTATTTCCAGAACACTTGTATCTCATCATCTTAGGACTAGAAGCAATTAAATCTTTACCACTGTGCTGGAGAGGACTGCCTAGAATGGAAAAAATGAGAAATTTTTCAAGATGTTGAAAGGATCGTGATTCTTGGAAAAGACCTATTTAAGAATAGTTTATGACTGTTGTAGTTATAAACTCACTGCTGTAAAAGGAATGTGCTGTATGTTGGCAGGCTACCAAGTCAGGGAAAATGAAAGTGCAGCTCAGCACTATTTTAGTGCATCAGATCTGGGAGGAGCAGGAGTTGGGGGGAATCCCAATTGACCTATATTTACTTTCCTTTAGGAAGTATTGCCAGTCGTAACTATTGGGAAACAATCTGCAAATGACAGATGTATGAGCACTTGCAAGACTGAGAGACTCACTGGTTTCTGCCCTTGGCCAAGAATTCTCTTTCATCCCAGGCTTGGGGACTCCTTACTTGTCTTGTTTCTTCCCTTCCTTGGGATTGCTGCTTTTTTATGTCTCTTTGCAGTTTCACTTTTCCCATTTCATCTGTTGTTCACAAGGCTTGTGCTGACTGGTCCCTACATTAATGAAATCTCCTTCCATTTTACTACTCTCCGTAAGGACCAAGCAAGAGTCCCGTGAGCAAGGACCCTCTTCTGTATTACTTAAAGCTGAAATAATTGCTTCCCTCCTCTGCTCCTACTCAGTGTAGCGTGGGTGTCCTTCACATCCCCACAGGCCACATCCTTTGGTTGTTTAGAGGGGATCGGTATCGCTGCTCTGCTGTGGGTAAATGTCAGTAGTAAAATAAGGAGAAATCAAGCCTGCAATTTTCTTGTCCATGGGAGCCAGTTGCCGAACAGGGAGGCATTAATATGCCTTTCCCCTTGTGGCTTTTTGGGAGGGTACTGCCTTCAAAAACTCATTTGTTTTTATTATCTTCTCACTTCTCAGGCTTTTTAAATTTGGCCCCTGGACACACCCTCGGGCTTTAGTCACACCAGCCTCTTAGTTGCCAAGCTGTTTCTGCTAGCAGGAGAGGGGAACAATGCAGCAGCCAGTTCAGCATACAGAAAGGGCTATTCCTGTAAGAGATAGTGAGCGCTCCATTTTAGGCAGCTGTTGCTAGAGAGAATGTCAGCTCAATTTGGCAATTAGCTGAAAATTAAATATACGTCTTTTTTTTCTGCTCACATGTAGTGTTTTTCTTTTATAAGTATAAATAATTTTTCTATTCTGGAGAACCATTCTAATACAAATGGAAATACAGATATATGGTGCCTCCTCACATATATCTATTTGTCAGCAGTTAGAATCAGTGAGATTATGCTGAATTGTGTGCAGAGATTTCAGGATCTGGTTTGTTTTCCAAGATTTTTCATGATTATTTTATTGGAAAGATAATAATTTTAGGCTGTACAATAATCTAAAATCTGTTGTGGGAATCTCATCTCTTACATGGAGGACTGAAGTCTCAGTAATAAAGCTCAGACTGAAGGCTGAACTCCTAAAAATATCCCTGATTCACCTCAGAAGGAACTTTTAGGCATCCTAAGGATAAAGTATAGAGGCTATCAGTCCCTAAGGCGATGCTTGTCAATTGTGTATCACAGAGTGGGACTCAGTGTGAGATGATGAGAATTTGTGCTCACTCTCTTTTCCTGCTTTCCTCTGTTTTTTGTCTGATCTCAACCTTTAGACTTTTCCTCTTCCTTCCCTACTCTAGCCATTAACAGAAGGAATATAGAAGGCATTGCTGCTGAAGCTTCCCAGCTAGAATATGGAAAGGATACCTCAGGAATATCAATGGACTGGACCGTATAACCCCCTTTCACAGAAGAAGGAGGCCTGTCCTGTGGGCACCGTGAGGAAGCTGAGGAAGCCATGGGACTGGGGAGAGCCTTGTGCACCCCTCGAGCTTGAGCAGCCATGGCATGTGTCATGCTCATTGTGCCCAGGCAGGCGTCTGCCACCTCTAGCCCTGCTGGCTCTGCAGGTGCAGGGACAACTGCTACAGTTCATGCTCTGAAACACTGAATAGGCTCCACAGTTAGTGACTTCCCTGCTTGCTTTGCAAATGATCATTCCTATAAGTAAGGGCCATTACAACACCTGGATCTGACAGTATCCTAAAGCATATGTGGGCCGAACTGGTACTTAAAAATGTCTTATGTGCATTTTGCAGGAAGGTTTTTTAGGTTGGAGTTTCAGTTGCTCTGGGAAGGGTTTAAGAACACAATCCAGTAAAATAGAATATGTAAAATTCAAGAAAAAAAACCAAACTTTGAACTTCACTGTTTAGGCTCCTTTCTATTGGCAGTACTAACTTCAAGTTTAAACCTTGGTGTTTCCTGGTATTCCATTCAAATATTATGAGGTATGGCAGTAATTACCTCTTTTATCAGGGCACAATATAAACTTCCTAAAAGTAGACAGGATTGCCATTTGGTTTGTACATTCCAGCACAAGCAGCTAAGGAGAACGTGCTTTAATTGAGAGTCTTAAAAGTGAAGTTGGAATTCAGGTCTAATACTTCAGATTTCTGTGGCTGTAATTGAGAAACTAATATTGTATAGGGGGAGAATATATGCCAACAAGTGTGCAAGTTATATGCTACAGTACTTCTGTAGACCTGTAAGGTTAATGCAATAAATTTAATTTAGAATGCTTTATTCTTTTTCAATAAGTCTTTGAGGAGCTTAAATTGTAATTGTCTTTATCGTTATCCTAGCTGTTAATGATTAAAGTATTTTATTCTCATCAGACAGTGAGCTTTTGCAAGGTATTTTAATAGCAAATAGCAGATCACAAACTTTTGAAGACACCTAGTTTGCATTATCAATAGATGTACAAGCACATGAAAATCCAGAGCCTAAAATCTCTCTTCAAAGGTAAATTTCATAGAATCACATAATGGTTTGGGTTGGAGGGGACCTTAGAAATCATTTAGTTCCAAAACCCCTGTTGTGGGCAGGGACGCCTTTCACTAGACCAGGTTGTTCAGAGCCCCATTCAACCTGGCCTTGACTTACAGGGATGGGACATTCACCACTTCTCTGGGAAACCTGCTCCAGTGTCTCACTACTCTCATAGTGAATAATTTCTTCCTAATATCTAATCTAAATTATCCTTTCCCTTTCCCTTTTGTCAGTTGCCTTTGCTACTTTGTGACAAATGCTTCAAATACAGTATGGTGCATTGAAACATGCAGTTGTCTAAAAATATAATTATAAAGAACAAATGCATATTCACAGGATGTGTGTTTTTTTGAGGGCTGAAGTCTGCCTCCTCATGGTTCTCTCAGGCTGTTGGGAAGCTAGGACAGCCCAGGTAACGAGGTATGTAAGTGTGAAAATACTCTGTGCACTGCAAAGGGTGTCAATTTCAGGATTAGAGATCTTGGATTGGTGTAGAAACTGGAACTCTTCCCTCCTTCTTTCGCTGATAAATAACCGGCAGTCATCAGACCCCTGCTGAAAAGTTTTCCTGAACTCCAGTCTCTTGCCACAGCTGGCAGCTTCATGATGTTTATCAAACATCTCTTACAAGCTATTCAACATTGCCTTTGTCAGCACCATAGCATACACCACGTCAAACCTGCAAACAGTAAAGTCCCTTAATGCCACCAAGTGCAGTGCGGAGAGCAGGAAAGACCAAGGTCTTTGGTGTTAGCACAGAATGTGTTAAGGAAAAGTGACTAGGGAGTAAATAATTGTTTAGACACAGAAAGACATGATCTACTGAAACACTTGCTCATGTGGTTCTCTGTTTAGGCTGCACCTTTTGTTTCTGCAGTTCCTGAGGGTTGATCTGTCCTGTCTGCTGACTCTGACTGGCAGCAGCTTTAGGTGAGCAAAAGCCAAATTAAAAAAAAAAATATCCAAATGTTAAAATTGAAATAAACATATATACAAAATAATCCACTAAGTTTTGTCAGGTAAACGTTTGGTTATAGTTTGGTTTCTGTCAAAATAAATAAGTAAACCCTTTGCAAAACAACTGTTCAAACTTATTGCTGGACTGAAAAAAAATTTACAGAAAAAATACTGATAAAAATTAAACTGGTAATTTAACACTTGAGTACAGTAGACTCCTGGGCCTTTACTTCTTTCTAATGTCTAGTTGTTTGGCTTTCTCCAGCGTGGCAATTTTTTTGCTCTTTGCTTTTTCCAGTGACATAGGAATTCCTGACAAGAGCCTGGGAGCCTGGCTCTCTGACTAGTGTGTGCCTATCTCTTAATTGTTTCCTGCCCTCCAAATGAGGCCAGAGACTTGGAGCTGGGGGAAGGGAAATTGGAAAAAAGTAGAAACCTCACACTACTAAGGTCTTATTATTGGGGCAAGAAAAAACTCCTGATCCTTCCCTTAAGAATTTGTGGATGTTTTTTTAATTTACTTGTAAAGAGCTACAACTTCATATTTTTTCTTGTGAGAGCTGGGATTCTCATGTAATTTTAGGAATTCTGGACCTGAGTTGTCAGGAATAACACTGAATATGGAAATATTTAAACCAGTAGTGTTAGGAGCTCCTGAGACCCTTGATGTTTCCCCTACTGCTTTTAAAAACAAGATGTGGTAATATCAGAATTTAACCTCTCAAGTTGTCCTTTACCCAAAGAAATTTTTCTAGCTGCAGACAGAGGTTGAAAAAACATAACCTGAGTACATACAAAGTTCTTAATTTCCGAAGGACAAATTTGACAGACCACCTATGTTACTTTATAGCTAATAATTTTGGGGCCAAACTTGTGTTTTCTGAATGTCCACAATGGACAATATAGAAACTCTTGAAAGCTGGTAGTTTCTTAATATGTGCCAACATCAAGCTCCCAAAAGGAAGGCTTCCCTGGAGTAAAAATGCATGTCCTAGATAACTGCTTGTGAAACCCAGAATGACATAGTTACTGCTGTATTTGTATTATCTGTACTTACAAGATTTGCAAGTTATTGCTGAGCATGGTGTCCATCTTATGCGAGCCAAACAGACGGAAGATCCATGTTGTACTCTGTTAAAGAGTGAAGTGCAGTGAAGAGTCACCGAGGGGTCTGATGACACCCAGGGACAACTGTGAAGGAGCCAACAGTGTCCTGGGTGTTGCAGGCAGCACAGAAAGCAGCACATGTTTTTACAAAAAGGGCAATCCACCAAAAGAATCACCAAACAGTGATGTGTAAAAGCATCAACCCCTTCCCTGAATTGTGAGTTCTGCTCCGACCTCTTCATGTAGCATCTGTCCTTACAGGAAAGTGGCATATTGCAGTACTGCAATAAAAATATGGGGGGTGGTAAGTCTGTGTGGTAGAAGTGCAGTGCTGCAGTAGTCACGGTGGCTCAGGCATGTGACAGTTGTGTTAGCATTGCTGTCCCCAGGCCACCTGGCCCTAGCACTGGCAAGGTGGGGTGCTGTGCCGGTACAGCTGGGGTCCCTTGGAGCTCAGGCAGGTACCTCCAGCACCAGCATGGAGGCTTTGCTTAACCTACAGAGGGCTATATAGTTCTCGGGAATTTAAAATAATTTCTTTTAAGCTGTTTGCAGTTGAAGGAGGGAGGAGAAGGAGGGCAGGGAGGCGGCGTCCGTCTGTGCTGTCAGTGCAGCGCCTCTCCGGAGTGCGCTCCGCAGCGGCCGCCAGGCGGCGCCACCGCCGCGGGCCGCTGCGGGCTGCCCGCCGACAGGGGGCGCTCGATACCGCTGCTGCCGGAGCGCGGCACCGGCCTCGGCCCGGGGCTGCGGGGCGGGGGGACGGGGCCGGCTGCGGGACAGGGCCGGCTGCGGGACAGGGCCGGCTGTGGGACAGTGACGGCTGTGGGACAGTGACGGCTGTGGGCCAGGGCCGGCTGCGGGACAGGGCCGGCTGCGGGACAGTGCCGGCTGTGGGACAGTGCCGGCTGAGGGACAGGACCGGTTGCGGGGCAAGGGCGGAGTTGCGGCGGGGCTGCGCGCAGCCCTCTGGTCTCCTGGCGGTCTGCTCCGCAGGAGTTCGCGCTGGTTTTCACGCGGCTCCGCTGCCGCTATGGCAGGGACGTGTTTGTGTGTGTGCGATGGCGCTCACGGGGCTGCCTGCCCCGCAGCGCCCGCCCGCCCCCCTACCCCGCCGCCGTCGGGCAGCACGGAAGTGTCGGGGGTCTCTCAGCGAGTTTGGTTTGACTAGGACCGAGTTGAGGCGTGTGGATGCCGGCAGGTTTCTGTTAGATGCGCTCCAGATCGGTTTGGTAATGGGTACGGCTG